>JAODKE010000043.1:36420699-36435497 GCA_026779605.1 Mormyrus hasselquistii
CCAAAAGTCAGATGGAGTACCTTTAAGAAACCCAGGCATCCATGAAAGCTTGGGTGAAAGTGTCCAGGTTGTAAACACCAGTGGTCAAAGAATAAGGCAGTAAAAAGAAAAACAAGGCAGAAACTCCAAAAGAAACAGGAGACACCTGCTCCTCAAGGTGATTGTGGAACAGACTGCACTCAGGAAATTCTGAGGAAGCTCTGAGGAGGGAAGGAGCTCGGCAAGGGGGAATCCATTTTCTGATGAGGTTTCCTTAGAAAGCACCACAAAGTCAAGAAGAACACAATGTCCTGCTGAGCATCCATGAGGGAGATTTGGGAAAGGCATTAACTCATCTGCTGACAAGTACCTTATCCTCATTAGCTCTGAATACACCACCCATGGTGGGTTTGGGGCCATTGACCGGGGCAGGAAAAAGAATAGACCGGAGGTTCTGCATGACCAAGCCTGGTCACACCTAAGACCATGCCCTATCACGACAGAAACCAATGACCATCCCGTTTGCTCTGTGCTCGACACAAAGACCTGGATTTCAGGCAGATTTCACACTGTGCAAGTTTCAGAGCTTGACTCAAAAGCCTGAGCCTCGGGCAGAGATAGTGTCACACGGTCCCTGCTGTTCGACTCAAAGCCCTGGAAGGGGGTGTGGGGACCAGCGCAAAGTGATGGATGATAAATATGTACTCACTCGGGGTCCTAAATGCCAGTACATGTCTGTGATTTAATCTTTCATCAACTGGAATTGAAATCTCACTTGGAGTGTCAATCACCCGCGAGAAAAAACCCAAACAGGCAGCACCAGGCGGGTTCCCAGTAAGAGGTGGGGGACACAGAGGAGAAAAGAGGACAACGGTAGCTGCGAGGAAGCAAGCTGATCGTTCACAGATACCGCTGCATTTGTAGCTGCAGATCTGCTTCAGTCATATGCAAAAGATCAAATGTGATTTTGGGGGGGGGGGGGGGGTGTTAACCAAGCTGCATCACACACAGAGAACCACATTCTTCTAGCAGCTAATGCTGATTATTAGTGCACTTAGAAAACGTGTGTGTGTGTGTGTGTGTGTGTCTTCAGATAGAATACTGTAACACATTTTAGCCTGCTAGTGGCACACAGTGACTGCTCTGGACACATAAACTGAAAGTAAATTAACAAACATCAGCATTTACATACATCTATATGGCTAAACCTGTTTTTAAAAAGCCTTCAATATGGACAAAGAGTGGGAAGGTGGCCTGTCCACTCATGCAGCTGGATTTCTTAGACCCAAAATTACAGCAGTGGGTAATAACAGGGCTCAGTGGAGTGTCTGTTGTGTAATTCCGTTAAATGTCTGTGGTGAATAACGCCTGGACTGAGGCATTTCGTTCTTGCTCTGGAGGAGCTGAGAAGCATCAGGAGATGAAAATTAGGGTTCAGGCTGAACAGAGGGTTTTTGTCTAGTGTGAGCAGAGAAAAATCAGGTCAAGTGAGTGATTTTTGGATGCTGCAGTAGGTGTAGATTTCTGCAAAAGGTTAGGAAGTGGAATACGAGAGAAAAAAAAACACTGTGGAAACTACAGGAGTTACAACGAAACGCCGAAGGTGGGATGAGGAGGAGGTAACCTAGCCAGCATCATCACCAGAGACTTCAATCTCGTCTCAAGTCTGGCCCGAATGCAGACATCCAGCCGCCCTGCAGTCCTGAAAGGCGACCGCAGCGTTTTCATGCAGGGCAGTCAATAATCCACAATCAACTGCAGGGCATTATGCTTCTGGAGCAACAAACGTCTCAGAGGGACTAGAAATTATGGACGGGCTGCCATAGAGCGGCACCTCGGCAGGCACGTACCATCTGCATGGCGACACGACACAAGCACTTCTTCGAGAAAAACCCCCAAGGGTCCTCGTTTTACATGCTTCACATCCGGAGAAACTCAGCCAACACTTCTGCGATTCCTTCGTGAGCGATGCTCACGTAAACAGACCACAGCTCTGTTGAGAGCTCCCTGCCCTGATCGCTAATGTGGCATTTTGCCCAACCTGGGCATCTGCAGCTGACAGTTGTGCGTGTGTATTTTTATAATCACTCCCTGAATCTCAATGACGCAAGTATAACCCATATCTAGCATTATGACCCGACAGAGTGGTGATGCATTGTTCTGTACTGCTGCTCTGAATAACTCTTGCCTTTGTCTCTACTTCAGATGAAAGAGGAACATTCCAGTTTGAAGCAACATCAAAAGTTGCCAATTATGCATCTTAAACACGCACGCAGTCTCACACACAGCCGCTCAGAGCTTTTTTTTTGTCCCCTGAAGAAGCCCCGTACAACTCAGTACTTATAATTCATCGGCAGTGCAAGCATGTGAAGATAATTTTAAAAGAGTCCTGGCAGCACCCGAATGATGATGCCATGTCATAATAAAATCTCCATATGCCTGAATAATTTAATTATTGCGATAACATTGCTATCCAGTCCGTTTTTCTCGCAAAGATTTCAGCTGTGTTTGTTTTTTTTTTTATTGGTTGTCATTACTTGAGGGAGACCTGACACAATGTGTCTGCGCTGCCCCCTGGTGTTGCATGCACACACTTTCATGACTGATCCATGTGGATTTACCTCTCTAAGCATTGTTGCCACCTTGAGGAAATGATAAGACATTGCATGCATTTGGATCTGTTCGTGATACTTGCTGTACAATGCAGAAAAAAATAAAATATAATACAGGACAGATTCAGAAAACTAATCAGTGCTATATGGAAAATAACACAGCCCTAATCTAAGATTAGAACACCAGAGATTTGCACAAGATACAGTCAAACACACAACATAACACCAGAACACCCCTGATCCTGTCAAACATCTTCTTACACCTAACACAGCAGCAGCAGAATTTAACAACACACCTAAACACCAGATATGTTTGCATAAGAAGGATCTAAAATGCAGATCACTGATTATTAAGGTATTAAGATGTTCCTGCACTCTACAGCATAACCAGGGCCAGAGGCAGTGCAGTTGATGTGAGCCTGTTAAATCCTCTTACTTAGGATGTGGGAGAACCCACACAAAAAGATGCATCGTAAGTAAACATGACAATACAACATCTTTCCATTCAATTTGTGGAACAAAGCACTACAGATTAAACAATGAAAGTCATTTCAGATCAATTCCTTTAAGGTATTAGAGCTGTCACATCAGTTTATTGGTTAACAATCTACCCATAATGCTTCAACACCTTGCCAGGAAATAAAAGACAGAGTCTGACACTTTTATCACAGTAGTAGGCCTAACTATAATTAAGCATTGCTATATTTGCTCGTTAGTATGTAACAGGTAATGAGAGTGACCTTGCTGCGGGACCCTCTGCTGCAGACCAATTTGTTTTTCCTGAGAGATGTGGCAGATTTCTTAATATAGTACAATTTTTATTTCTTTTTTTCTATGTTAAGGTGAAAAGCTTAGCTATTTTCATTTTAAACATCAGCTTCTTAGCAAAGCTAACCTAGCCAATTTTAGCAGGTGAACATGCGGTTCTAGGCACAGAGGATCATGGGATACAGGGGACACAAGGTGGGATTTTTATGGGAGAGACTGCAACCTGAGAGCCGGCAGAGGACGATGCCACAATGCTGTGATTAGCCCCATGGACTACCTTGCAGCTAGTTGGCTAACTACAAAATACATTCAATAGGAATTCTGAGAATCTCGCCATCAGAACCAGAGCAAGGAGTTGGAAGATGTTTGGATGGGAATTCTGGGAGTTCTAAAGTTAGAGAACGAGTTTTGGAACAAGCATGTAATTGGAGATTAAAAATCCATTACAAATTGATTTTGTCTGAAAACTACTGTGAAACAACAGTGGAACAAGGGCCGCAAATTGCACTGTTTTGTATAATTCCTCAGCTCCTAATTACTTTGTTGAGCTAATTAAATCAATAGTGAGTCAGTTCACCTGTGGATATCAACAAAAATGAGACATAACTCACAATACTCTAAATCCTGCAAGATGATACCCTCTGAGAATTATCTCAAACGAAGTGTAGGATTTAGTGGGCTACCAAATCCGACTCAAATTTTTCCCACAATAAAAAAAATGCTTCTACCTTATGCCAGTAGGGTACACCTACCCTGGACTTGAGTTTGCCACCAAATGTCCAAAGGAATTGTGGACATACTGTCTGTGTACTGTAAAGCAAAATCCTACGTTCTAGAGCTACGTTCTAGAACCTTAACTCGCTTGTCATTGGTTTCATTCAAGCTTACTTCAAAAGAATGTTTGTGATATATTGGAACACAGGAATAGACCGGCACGGGGGCGGAGGAGGGTCCTCCTCGATAGGTTTCGCCGATCAATGACTTTGTTTGCACATCCATTTTGAAAAGGGGGGGCAAAGGATTGTAAAGAGTTTCACACAATTGGGGACTTAACGCTGGTGTCATGTGAGCATATAAAGTAGCATTAAGGAACTAAAGTAGGACACATGCAGCACAGACAATCGCGATCATCCGTCCATTTTCTGAAATGTTAATCCCAACTGTGGTCACGGGGGACTGGAGCCCATCCCGGGAACAATGGGTGCAGGTGGGTACCAACCCTGGGCAGTCGCCAACACACCGAGCCGAGCGCACAACTACAGGGCCAACCGGAGCCCCCAGCAAAAACCCACGCAAACACAGGGAGAGAAAGGATCCAAGACTGAACCCAGGACCGTCTTGTTGTGTTGTAGCAGTGCTAATCACTGCGTCACCCCAATCGCAATCACCCATCCATTTTCCAAACCACTTACCCTTCTGGGTCGCAGGCAGTCCAGAGCCTATCCTGGAAGCTACGGGCACAAGGCGGGGAACAACCCATGACGGGGGATCAGGCCATCACAGGGCACACTCACATGCCATTAACTCACACATGCACATCTATGGGCAATTTATTAACTCCAATTATCCTCAGTATGTCTTTGGACTGTCGGGGGAAACCAGAGTACCCAGAGGAAACCCCACAACAACATGGGGAGAACAGGCAACTCCACACACATGTAACCTAGGCAGAGACTCAAACCCCGGTCAAAGACGTGTGAGGCAACAGTGCTAACCACTGCACCATCGTGCAATCAAGTTTGGTTGAAATCAGACAAAAATTGGGGGGAGGGCAACGACATGCTGGTATCATGTGACCACATCTCAGAAACTACAGCAGCACAAACGACCATTTCAACTGCACAAACCGACATTAACGACTGCTAAGGGTTTGGTTGAAACCAGACGCAACTTCACCCAGGTGACCGATTGGGCTGTAGGCAGCTGCAAGCTATCACAATACCTGTCATTGATATTGCTTCTCCAACACTTCCGTTATCAAACAACTTACATTATTACCCTTCACCCTATTTACAAGAGATATTTTCATTTCGTGGTGTGAATGGCTCCTCATATCGACTGAAATGCGCCTTATGCCTGTCAAAACCCATCGAAGTGTTGGCATCCAAAAACTCTCTGTCCACCCTCAAAACACACTGAGGTTAAGACGACGTAATCTAACGTCAGGGGGCTAATGGTCAATATATTCAGCACATTCAAGTAATGTTACATTCATATACCGGATCATTCATATAAGATCGTGATATACAGGACCATATTACGATTTCCCATTCTGAAGGGCAGACCTGAAGAAGTGAGAAAACTCACTAACCCGAAGTTACCGAGCGTGCGGGTGAGCCGGAGACCTTCATTCCTGCAGGTGTCTCATTCTATGTCGTTTGCGTTTGAGTCACCGGCTCCTTTACGTGAACTACGGGAGCGTTGGTGTTCTGAAGCAGTTTATGTTGGTAGGAAAAAGGGCCGATTATCTGTCCTGGAGGCTTACGGTGTAACGTTGACTACTGCGTCCGCTGTAACGCATGGAAGTTTTTTCAGGTTGGAAAAAGGCGGGGGACGTCTGTTGTTGAGCGAGGGCAGATTAATTTTTCTTTCTTGCTTGTTAATTAATACGAGATAAAATAAGCTAAGCTTTTCAAAGAAAAGAATGCGCTGCAGAATAAAATGAGCAATTCTCCAAATTCTGACTGCTTTTCTTTTTTAGCATTTGTTTGTACTTTTACTTTCGATACTTAAGTACGTTTACCAGATAAAACTGCACTCGGTGACAAAGTAAAGGTTCCTTTTGGGTGTAATATGGTATATGTCACCTGTGCCTGCCATCCAGACTGGGGTACTGGACTCAACACCCCGTGTCATCCCGCACCGTGTCTCGACGACTGGCACCATGGTGTGGCGAGCCATAGGGTATAACTTCAGGTCATCTCTGGTAGTGATTCGGGGGAGGACACTGCGCTACATCAGTGACATCGTGCATCTACATGTGTCACTCCTGAGACAGCAACCCGGTACTGTTTTTCAACAAGACAACGTCCGTCCACACACAGTACATACCTATGGACTGCCAGCATCATGTTGAGGTTTTCCGTGGCCAGCCAGGTCCCCCGATGTTTTCCTAATCTAATGTGTGGGATCAACTCAGACCCAGGACCAGAGGGGTGCCACACCCCATACTGCCAAATAGGTTTTAGATTTTTTTGTTCGCGTAAATATTCTCCTTATGTGATAAACGGTAAAAAGACTGTTGGTGGACATAGTGGCGTGAAACACTATTAGGTCATAACTGCTTTATTTGACCCAATGCAACACTCATATTTGGCGCAAGTTATTTTTGTCTTGATTTTGAGACTCCTGTTTGGAATAAATGCATTACTGAATAGTTGGTGTATATTAATGAACAGGGAAGGAAAGCTTCCCTGTGGAATCTGCGTATAGTGATTACATCTATCTGGGTGAAACTGATCACCAGCGGAGCATCATTATAATTGATTTCTTTTTCTTCCTCTTTATGTCTCAGGCAGATTTCCATCTAATTGACATTTGTATATTTCTCACATGAATATAAGGTAATAGAATGGATAACGTCCCTATTTACTAAATTGTACTAAGAATTTGAAACAGCTGTACAGAATTCTCAAACGCTTTTCAAATTAGTGCTGTGCAAATTAAATCAAATAGGCTATAATACAGTACAGTATATAAATATTTAATTCAATTATATTTGTCCAGCGCATTTTCACAGCGTTACATTTTATCAAAGTGCTTATTGTAGCTTTCGTTGCTGCATCTGGGTGGCTCGCCTTTGGCGGTTAGTTATAAGTTTTGATGAGTCTACATGTCATTGAGAGAAAATTACTTTCTTTTTCCCGTCATGTTTTCTGTGCGCGCAGTATTAGCCTCAGGTAGTTAGCCAGAAGCAGATGGGTTACTGTAAGGCAAAGCAGGGTGTTCATAGTAAAGTAAGAAAAAAAAAAAGAATTACCATTTTTCATATGTTGTCATGTATAAAAACCCCTAAATAAACACTGTAAGCAGACTAATTGATTACTATAAACAAAGTATTTAAACAATATTTGTATAGGAATGATTCTGTCCCAGGCTTTTTGATCCATATAAGCTGTTCATTGATCATTATTACTGTGATCATTATATTTCACTGTATTTGCATTTAATTTTAACCACAATGTTTTAATGAAATTGTCGTGACATCTCACATGTGGCTTTGACGTAGAACTGAACACTTAGCCTACTTCATAGAAAATGTCAAGATATACGGTAACAGTCAATGGATTGGTCACATCTTTGTTTTTCAACAAGATAATGACACTAATTAGACCTGCAGTTTATGTATTAAGTCCCGGCACTCCCTGGGTTACGATGGTTCATTTTTTTTCACTCTCAGTTAGGGCCACACAATTCTGGAAAATGCGAATCAGGATTCTTTTGCTAGGAATTGAGATCACGATTTTCTGTAGTGATTTTTTTCTTAAGTTTAAATGTTTATTGTACTCAAAATGTTTTGCAAAATGTTCGGTTAGGTGTACCGTATCAAAATGCATTTTCACCTGATGATATTGTCGACTTAGCGTAGGTTTATGGAACATTCTCTCGAGGTTACGATGGGGTAAGGCTCTATTTATCTTGTGAAGAAGGAAAGAGATGGAGTGCTGGTCGGACCCCCACAAACCCATGACCTAAACCCTGTAGAGCTGCCTTGGGATAAGCTGGATCAACAAGTAAGACAAAAGCTGTGCCCAGAACTTCTGGAAATTCCTTCAGGACTGCTTCGGAAGCATTTCAGGTGGTTACATGTGGAAGCTGACTGAAAGAACGCCAAGAGTCTGCAAAACGGTCATCGAAGCCAAAGGGGGGGTATTTTGACGAGCCTAAAATTGGGGGGGGAAAAAAGATGATGAAGACCTTCTCTTCGTAGTTCCAATATTTGTTATGCATTACTTCACTGCTTCGAGGCCTTTTACTATAAGGTGAGTCACATAGCTAAAAAAAAAAGCTACAAATACAATAAACGCAGGTGTGTCCAAACTTTTGACTGGTGCTGTATATTGTGTATCATTATTGGTTTTTGTCTTGTATTGCCCACCCCTAATCTGTGTGTGTGTATTTCAGTATGGATGTACTCTAGATGTGTGGTGTGCGCCTGAGTAATTTTTCTGTAGTCATACGTCAGTAATTTATATCCGTTTCGGTAAATATGCTCCCCCCATACACATGTGTTTCACAGCCTATTAGAGACACCATCAGTTCAGTCTCTGTTGTGGGTTGTGTGACTTACCACAATTAAACCAATGTTATTGCTAAGTAAAGTAGGCTACTTGACCCTTACTTTAATAGCATAACTTTCATGTCTGTATTGAATATATTTAGTAGCAATGTCACATTAGCTGAATCTAATGCTAGAGCTGTAACAGCACACGTGTTTGTCATGTACCATTTGGTATATTATTATCAATGTGATACACACAATGAAACAAATCAATACATTTATTGACAGGGGCAAAACCTAGATTCACAGGTAGATATTCAACACGGAGAACATTATGCTTGTTGTGGCTGTGAGTTGGCTACGGCTAATGCTTATTGCAGTCATTCATAATCGGCAGTTTGGGAACATTTTGGTTTCCCAATAAAGTATATTAGCACTGGAAGGAGAGTACAGTAGTTAATAAGACCAAGACTGTATGTCAGCTGTGATATACCAAACTCTGCTATGTTGCTAAAAATATAAGTAAACATGCTAATTATTTGAGATGACATCATCCAAATTGTCATGATCCGCTCCGTCCGATCCTCCCGTGTGCCACGCCCACCTCATTACCTTGTGTTCCTGCCCGATTGTTTTCACCTGTGTCCTGTTAATCCCCGGTTACTAGTGTATATCAGTCCCTGTCTCCCTGAGTGTGGCGTTGGTCATTGTATGTTGTCGTATTGTCGTGCCTTAATTAAACCTCGTTTGCCTCGTCACCCCGTTGATTCTCGCCTCCGTGCCTGCTTGCCCGCCGCCAGCCGTAACACAAATATGTGTACAACCAGAGCGAGGCAGAAATGGCCTCAGCAAGTTAATCTCCCTGTGACATTTAAAGCACTTTGCCAGGAAATTCAGACCAGGTTGAAAAATAATTCTCGTCTATACAGGTGTTCATCTCTACAAATATGTGGCTATACTCAGTTGCAGAAAACAAACAATTTAGTTCACTATAATCATCTGTTTTTTCCATTTTACATAATTGTTTTTACAATGTGCAAATAAGTGTCTCAGGTTTTTTTTTTGGACACCTCAATAGATGCATTGCCTTTGGATTGCAAGTGTTCATAATTGTGTTTCTTTGCAGTTGTAAGAATTACTTCTTAAAACTGCAAAGAAACACAAGTAGTTCTCCCTGTTGTACCAAAATTACACCAAATTGTGAATCCAAAAACAAGATTTATACCAAACTTTGAATTCGGTGTATTGTTACACCCTTAGATAATGCTCACATGATTCCTTAATCTCGGAACCATTATTTAGGGTGTTTTGCATGCTACTCAGGTTGCAGTAGTTAGTGTGTGTTTGGTACCAAAAATTACCTTCAAATGTGGTATAGTAGGCATGTGATAAGTAAAAAAAAAGAAACAGTCAAAGACACACATCAGCCCAGGCTGTCGCTCTAAATGGGGCACTGGCATCATAATTGTGGGAGGATGCCGGCATAATGGGGGGGGGGGGCTTATGTACACATATTGATTGCCAACAAATGAGCTTTTCCAGGGAGGGCTTTTGGGGCAGATGTGAATGATATCTTGCACATTAAGTCATTACAGCTTCCTGCCTGAACCACTGCTGCATTCACCAGACCACACACTTTCAGGACCACATGGGTTAGGTCTTCATTAAGATCAGTCTGGATACCACTAATACGTTAGAAGATCAAAAAAATCTAAACAGTAAAGTTTAGGAAATAGGCGTCATTCAGGAAAGCACTCAAGCCGACAGCAAGTATCTCTCTTTACTTACGGGGACCCGGTTTACGTCTGTGATGTCATGTGATCCATACTGACACCGCTATGTCAGGGAATATCTGAACTATCCAGCATACCCTTCACAGAACCATCATATCCGTGACTGGGGCAGTTTATCTGAATACTATCAATGCACACACTACACTTACTGTCAACACTTTGGCCTCATT
Source organism: Mormyrus hasselquistii (assembly GCA_026779605.1). Classification (NCBI taxonomy): domain Eukaryota; kingdom Metazoa; phylum Chordata; class Actinopteri; order Osteoglossiformes; family Mormyridae; genus Mormyrus; species Mormyrus hasselquistii. The sequence continues at coordinate 36,431,243 of JAODKE010000043.1, forward strand.
AGTATTTAATATGAACGGACTGCTCTCTCTTTCCCAGTGGAACCCATTGTACTTTAGTGAGTTTAGCTGAACAGCACTGAAAAGGTCAGCAGGGAGCGCAGCGGTAAAGGATGTTGATCCTTATGGTAACTCTTAACCAAAGCAAATTGACCCTTATTAAATTTTTTATTACATTTCCACATTCTTTAATTACACTACTCTCCATATTTGCACTGAACTGCACACACACCACACAATCAAAACATAGTTTTGTACACTTTCTATATTTATATTGTGTTGTATTGTTGTCGTTATACATTTATTTATTGTATTTGAATTTATGTAGAGCACCATAGGGGGCTCAAGGTTTCATCGCACTGTGTCTTGTTGAAATATTCAGTCATAATGGATGAACTAAAATTTGAATCTTGGTAAGTCATTCTGGACCAAGGTGCCCGTTTAGTAATCAGACTGTAAGAATTAATTATTCATTAATCACTCAGCATAGCAGGTTTCCTTCCCTTTTGCGGCAGAAATAGCAGCTAACACATCAATTGATATACTTGGGTGTGTTTTTCTTCCTGCCCAATAGGGGGAGCTGTCTGTAAGTAAAGCACTCTTGTGTGCTCTAGTCCAGGACTAGAGACCCCATAGTGTAGGGTAGGGTTGGTCAATCTTATCTGCAAAGGGCTGGTGTTTGTGTGGGTTTTCGCTGCAGCTCCCTAATTAGATTACTAATTAGAGGACTGATTAACTGAAGAGTCTGGCTTTGAACCTGGGTTTGAACAGCTGACCTACAGGTCACCCCAAAGACCTGCACACACACCGGCCCTTTGCGGATCAGATTGGCCCTCCCTGGTGTAGGGGCTCAGCATCCGTGTCTGTCAGCGATAAAACATCTCGACAGTCTGTGTTTATCTGCCATGGTCCCATGTTTGCGTGTTGTGCGTGTTGCTGGGTGTGTGTCTGGCTGAGCATACGCCAAACGCGGTACTACAGAAGATAAACACCGAGTATCAGTCACTTGACAAGAAGGATCAGAATTCAATTAACCCATCAGTTTTCCATTTAAATGAAATGTATAATCACATATGGCTTGGACAGATCAGATCCTCGGCGGAGAATGACGCTACCCCTATGGGAGGTTGGCAGACCGGCCCTGTCACATTTGATGTATGGTTTACCTGGGCATGGTTGGAAAATGACGAACCTCAGAGAGAATGAAAGACGGAATCAATGGGGCTTCGCCAGCGAGCTGCGCTGCCGCTAAGCACTGCTGACACTCAGTACATCAACTATGCCTCCAGTCAGAGGGACAGACAGATTTTCAAGCTTTGCCCCGTCCTATCATCTCTTATTAGTGGCCAACGGAGCAACTAATGTCCCATATACCAGCTAGTCATTCTCTGCCCTGTTATTCCTGCCATGGCACCTTGGGGGGGCCCAGACAGATTTCAAAAACCCTCTCATCGACACCATAGTTCTCTGTAACTTAAAGTAAAAGAAACCCCACCCCCATCACCAAAAAGCTAGCAAGGAGCAGAATGGCATTATGGGTGGGATCTGTACCAGAGGTTATACTGTGGAGTGAACTGAAGTGGGTGTTGACGTGTACCTCTAATCTGCCACCCAGTACCAATCTGCCCATCAAATGAAAGAGAAATGGAAACAGATCCAATATAACAGGGGCAGTAAATCACACATCACATGACAACATCACAGAGTGGCAGCCCGCCCCATTAACTCTTTGTTTTATTTCATTAGCTTAATCCCGGGATTTAAACCATGAGCCTATTAGCAAAGAGCCTTCATTCTAATTACACTCAAAGTAAACTTCAGCTTCTCAAGACAGCTCCAGAACATTCTGGAAGCCTACTGTGCATGTAGCTCAGCATTTACTGGAGCCTGCTGTCTTATTAAGTAGAACAATTACTTTGAATATGCTTTAATAAGCCATTGCCTAGTGTATATGACTCTTACAAATAATTACACAAAGCGTGAATGATGTTTCTCCCATTTGGTTAATTAGATTCATTGGTGAGAGTGAAATTAGGCCATACAGTGGCTCCCTGCGCTAAAGGCGTCATTTACACTGTATACAGCCTTCTAAAGGACAAGACCTGTGTGTGTGTGTGTGTGTGTGTGTGTGTGTGTGTGTGTGCGCGTGTGTGTGTGTGTGAGAAAGAGAGAGAGAGAGAGACCCCTCTATCCCACCTCCGAAGATGCATTGGCTTCCGCCCATTATATTCCAAAGGAAGCAGGACATTCCTGCTCCGGGAAAAGAATGCATATTGAAAGCCATTCCCTTGCCTTCCTGTCATGCCCTCTTCTCACCACTAGGTGGATTAAGGTCTCGGAAGCTGCCAAGACACTGCAGGGTTTACCTGTTTGCACCTTAGGTTAGTGAGGATAAATTCGCTAAATGCTAAATGCTGCGGTTCACACCCCCCCCCCTGACATCCAGGAAGCAGCCTGGGAGCTAAAGGCAGGTCTAGCTAAGGCCTGCACTGCACTGTGATCTGAACTGCCCTCAATGTGTGTCTGCACTGCATTGCATTGCACTGCACTGTGAATGACTATAGCTCCATACGTATATAGCTACATATACACATGTAGTTTGGCAAAGTGATTATTACAAATAACAATAATTAACACATCCAGTTTCAGTAACACTAGTAATAGCTTCTACTGGTACAGTGACCTGACCAGTATATGGTCTCAGTTACACTAGGTTTTACCTTCTTATGATTGCTTGTTTTTCACAAAGACAGGATGAATAAATGATCATGGGGGTGGGGCTTACCTTGGGCCACTTGGGGTTCAGTTGTCTGGCTTTGACAGCGTCCTCCAGCGCTGCCTTGTACTGGCCCAGCTTGAGCAGAGCGGCTGAGCGGTTGCTGTAAAGGATGCAGTTCTGGGGGTCAGCCAGCAGGGCGTCGGCGTAGAGCTGCACGGCCAAGGCAAAGTCGCCCCGCTGGCAGGCCTCGTTACTCTGCCGCACCTTCTCCATGAAGTCCGCCTTGCTGAGGCCCCGTCCATCACCTGGCAGCCGTGGCCCCAGCACAGAAAACTGAAGAGGAAGCAGGGGGAAATGCGTTCAAACCCTGGGGAGTCGTGTTCAGAGCTGGGGGATACGTGTTCAGGGCAGGGCATACGTGTTCAGAACCTGCCGTGTGCCACACTTTATCATCAGGGAAAAACAAGACGGGACAATGGGTGCAGCATGCAACAACAAGAGCTCACCACGAGGTCACCACAGGCTCACAGAGGGGACACCATGGGCAGCTATGAGCTCAACACGGGCACAGCACGGGCACAGCACGGGTACACCGAGGGTAGACCACATATACGTTACAGGCAAACCAAAGACAGACCTCAGGCACACCAAGTAGAGTACGCATACATTGTGGGCTCACCAAGGGCAACCCACAGGCACATCGCAGGTTCACCAAGGGCAGACCACAAGCTCACCACGAGCTCACAGAGGGCAGACCACAAGCTCACCACGGGCTCACAGAGGGCAGACCACAGGCACACCACGGGTACAAAGAGGGCAGACCACAGGCACATCGCAGGTTCACCAAGGGCAGACCACAAGCTCACCACGGGCTCACAGAGGGCAGACCACAAGCTCACCACGGGCTCACAGAGGGCAGACCACAGGCACATCACAAGCCCACCACGGGCTCACCAAGGGCATATGACGGGCAGACCATGGGCATACTATGAGCTCACTGAGGGCTCACTAAAGACACACCACAATCACACTCCGAGCACACCACAGGTAGACCGAGGGCAAACCACGAGCACACCCAGGGCAGACCACGAGCACACCCAGGGCGACAAAGCGACAGTGAGACATACAGGGCATTATGTACTTTAACATTATGTGCTTTAAGAACGTCTGTCTTAGACAGGATAAGCCAGGAAGCCCCTCCTCCCAGTTAAAAAGATTACCAGAACAATGCTGGGGCAAAAGTTAATGCTAAACCAACCCTGTTCAACTCTGGCTCAATGGTACTTCATGGGAACATCCTCACTACTACAAAAGAAGGCTCTATTTGTTCAGATAGGGCAGGGGTCGGCAACCTTTTTAAAGCAAGGAGCCATTTTTCCCTCAATAGCTGAACCAAGATTTACAATGAGCTGCAATGGGTAGAGGAGGAGGTTTGAGATAAGATTTTTTTAATGTGACATGGGCATACACACGTGGACAAAATTGTTGGTACCCTTCAGTCAATGAAAGAAAAACTCACAATGGTCACAGAAATAACTT
>JAODKE010000043.1:36435597-36451855 GCA_026779605.1 Mormyrus hasselquistii
AGTTATTTCTGTGACCATTGTGAGTTTTTCTTTCATTGACTGAAGGGTACCAACAATTTTGTCCACGTGTGTATATGCATTTAACACACACAAAAAAACAGAAGTTCATGTACTTATAAAAAATAAAGAAAATAATTTTGGGGAGCATTTCAGTGTTAAATCATTCGGATGCGTAACAGCGCAAAGGTGACTAATATTACAATATTATTCAGTTCTGTAGCCATAGTCTTCCTTCTTTCGTTCGGCTCTGCAGTCGTCTGCCGTTCACAGCGCAAATGTAGTAACAACTCAGTTGGCTATAATATGTAAATCGGAGGAAATATAATAATTTTTACGAAGACCTGGGAAGGCGTGGTGACGATTTACTACAAAAAGTATATGAAAGAATTAGGAATCCCGATACACGTTGAAGCGTACATCCAATCTCAGGTAGTAAAGAAAACTCTGGAAAGCGTACCATTTGACCAGAAACGTACTGTCATCGTAAAGAATGACTTGTAAATGATGCCGTTAAAACATCACAGAAGCGCGCGATGGACTGCCTCATTCACATATAGCTAAAGAAATATCTAAATGAGAAATAATATTAACCCATAAATTAATAAGTTATCTTTACGAAAGTATTATCATAATGATGTTAAGACATGAAAATGTGAATGCGCCTATCGTTCTCGCAAGCCGCAGGTTGCCGACTCTTGAGAAAAAGAGCTGCACATGTTGCATTCTGCCAGACTCACGGTTAAGAAACAAACTAAAGTCAAGCTTTTTAATTATCTGTGCATGGAAGATGGGACTTATCACTAGATTCCACTAGGGTGGAACTGGTAAGGTGTATCTGTACCCATTATTGTTGGTAGTGGCAGTGGGGAAGGGTGGGCCAGCCACTCTGGTGACCACGTTGGGCTGACTGGGAAAAGTGGGGTCAAGGAGCAGATGTTAGTTTCTCCAGTTACACAGCGTCGCACTGCCCATGGTACCAGCCCAGCATGCCTGGCGGCTTAGCACAGCAGTAGGGTAATTACTTCCAGAGCATGAAAAAGACAGGATGAAAAAAGAAGGGAGGGAGGGGCAGCAGAGCCAACAACAGCAAGGAAGAGGAGAGAATCATTTGAGTGAAAGAATGGGCAGCTGACTGAGGACAGCCGCTCCCCAGGACAAAAAAATCTTAATGTGGAATGAATGCTTATTTTCAGTGGCTTTCAATGAGCGCGGGGCTTAAGTCAGGCATAGAACCTTGCTGCTGCCATGGGTCAGGTCCAGAAGGACTGGACTGGACCAGTGGAAGCATCTGGATCGTTCGGGAATTTCAGCTGAATCCTGCCAGTAAATCATAATTATCTAAAACCGTCATGGTTGATCACCAGCACGTATCCACCCTTCCGTCTTCCCTAAGACGCTAGTCCATCGTAGGGCAGCATCAAGAAAACACTGAGCACCTTGGCACAGCCGCTGTATCTAGGTGGCGATCAGAGGCGTCGGAGCGACATCGCAGGACCGCGCCCCATTCGCTCTCCTCCAACTCTGCCCTTTTCACAGACGACACACTTCAGTGACACCCACGACCGAAGGGCCGACAAACATGCATTCTACTGTAATGTCATTACAACTCACGGTTTCCATGACAGCCGAATGATACCCCGTCGCAGCTGATGACGCAGCGCCCTCTGCAGCACAGGGAGCTGCCCTGTAAACAGCTTAAATGAGCACTTCTTGGTGGGAAATACACTCGCTCTTTTGCTTTACACGATATAATTGAAAGTGGGGACAATCAAATGAGTCAGCTAGCCATATATTTCCTTGTGAGGAAACACAAACAGGGCCCACCCAGGAACGAAAGGCCTGACCCAGGCCATGCAGGCACCACACACGGAATCAGTAAGCTGACTGGCAGGCATTACTGGCCAACAGTCTTGATGTGCGTGTTTCAGTTAAAAGAGCATGAGGCCCCCCCCCCCCCGAAGGAGTGTGCTGAGCCCCTGATCCGCATCTCACTTGCAGCACGGTATCTCTCCCTTTTTTACTGAGCCGGTCCCTGCAGTGCATTGTGGGAGCCGCCCCGCTCACTTCAAACAGCTGGCCAGGATGCTAATTCAAACAGCATGCTACCTCTGCTGATCCTCCCAGCCGCCTAGACAGGGTGCAGATGGGGGGGGGGGGGGGGTACACAATCCAGGCAGTTTCTCTGAAGTCTGCAGTCACCTTTGATTCTGTGTCCATAAATACACACTGATACATAAACTACGTAAACACAGATATTATACGTGCGCATAATCAGTCGTACAGACATCAGTGTTCACATTAGAGCGGACATTAAAGGAGATTAAGATTTGCTCATTTAGAAGAGCACAGGCCCACTTCTTGTGACCTTGTGGAACTGTCATTCCAAGAGAGAAGGGGTGAGAGCAGATGATGGGGAGACGGCAGATTCTCCCAAAGACACGGCATCCTATTCCAGTGTTTCTCATACTGAGCCAGCAAGGGGTGCAGTGATTAAGCAGCTATAGCAATCCCAGTCATAGAAAGTTAAGATAAACGTTAATGTGTCCTGTAAACGGTCAAGTAAACTAAAATAGCGCATACAGTAACAAAGGAAGCACAATAATCCCTAATCTGAAAAGTTCCTGTTATTTTGAAACAGTGAACCAGTTATATTGCGTTGACAGTGACAGATGAAGCCTTTCTTCAGTGTTTTTGCACAAAACGCTCTTTGTTTTCCATCTCTTCCATCATTTTTATACTTCTACTTAATATATCCCCCAGTGAAGAGTGAATGCTGGTGGTCGATGACTTCTGGCAACTGTCTAGCAAAATGTTTTGAAATGGAAAGAAAAAATGCATTTAACTGATAAATTTGCAGTCGGGGTCCATTTTGCACCCCATTATTGAGCTTGCAGAGGAACTGGAAATGAACTAGAATACAGAACCACTGCAGAATTTGTGTCTCTCTACACCAATGGAGGATACTTGTTAAAACATACATGGAGGCTGGATCTACAAAAGAGGGGTCTCCCGTACAGCAGAGCCTCCTTGACAACTTTGTTGTGTTGTTCTGGTACCATAAACATGGATATTCAAGGACGTAATTCTAAAGCCTTTAATTTCAGTTGCATCACCATCTACCTTCATTTACCTATGTATTAAACCGAAGCTGCCAAAGAGGATATAATTTTAACAGGCTTTTACAAAATAGTAAAAACAAATGTAATAGGTGGAACCGTGACAGAATGTAGCCGTTAACCTCCGAGGAAGGTCTTACAGGAGACAGAGCAGTTTGTGCAGAAAGACAGACCACATAATTCACAACGTCACCTTAAATCCACCAGCTTAAAATTTACAAAGATAAAGCTACAGCATAGAAAGCTCGCACAAGTACGGTCTCAGTGGTTAGTGCTGCAGCCTCAGCGCACCAGGGTTAGGGGTGTGAATCCCTGTGTATGCATGGTTCTCCACTGAGTGCTTTCACACTGCCGATCTGCTGCTGGTGTCTGCCCTGCCACAGACTGCCAACCCCCCCCCCAAAAAAAGATTAAGAAAAACAAGAGCGGAAAATTATGCTGTAGAAATAAAGCAGACAACGTATAAACAAAATGTGCCACATCAAATTTTTGCCTGGTGATTTCTTTGTGAGGGCAATCTGAGTGTTCTGATTGGATCCCCTGGCAAGCCCCACTATAATTCATTTCTGACCCACATTTCCTGTTTCGTCTGATAAGTCAGCATCACCAGTGAATCTTATTATAATGGCTAAACTGCAGCACAACCTGATTAGTGATACATCCTTGGTCAGGGATTGGAACCTCACTTCCACTCGGCGTGTGTGGAGATTGCATGCTCTCCCCACGTCTTGTGTGTTTCCTCCTGCAGTTGGAAAACATGTACTGAAGCTAAGTGGTGTCTTTAGCTAAGTTGCTCATATTGTGTGCATATGCCCTTCGGTGGATTAACATCTCATTCCGGATGAACCCCAACCTAGCGCCCTATGCCATTAGAGACAGGATCCAGACTCACAAGGAAAGCAGTTGGAAGGAGACAGATCATTTTTGTCAGCAAGGTTTTGTAAAATTTGTGTTAATACTAATAATAATAAGAATAATGTCTCGACCACGATATATTGCTGAAACTCATTACGACCCCTTGAGGATAAAAGCGGTTAGTGATTGCGTGAGAGCGCAGTTAAACAGTCATCATATCAGAGTTAATGCAACTCCGATTCAAGTGACTTTAGCAAATCACAGCCCCACCTTATTCATATCTCCAGAGTAATTCAGTCCCTCTTGCATACACATTGCATTTACATCCACGCACTCGTCATTCTTGAAAATACATATCACCATTTAAACGATAGCAATATTTTGCAGTTAAAGTCACCCTCGCAAGGAAACAGAGACACACGTTTATGTTTTCCTTGTCCAAGCTGTTCTGGATTTGGGTTTTCCTATGGGCTATTGCTGTGTTATCCAGCAGGCCAGGAAAATGCACACTGTATGTTAATAAGTTTTCCGTTCAAAATCCTCCTAAAATTGTTCCCAACAGACTGTCTGTTAAGCAATGGTATTTAGCTGTATTTAATTGATGCCACAAAGTTAACAAAAACAGTTTCTTTACAGGCTTCATTGTTACGCTGGAGATCTTGTACAGAGATACCACTCTTTGATTCTTTTCAGATGGTCCTAGAGGGTTGTCATTCTGTACCGAGTCACCCTCCGAAACAAATTCTTCCAACTTGAAATTCACAACACAAAAATCCTGTTAAGCGTACATTTAAGGGGGGATATAGGAGAAGTTTATAGCTTGCTACCATAGGTGTCGTAACACAGTACAGAAGGGTTTATGTGCTTTAAAAATAACTCGCAACGACTTCGAGTTGAGGTCTTACTGAACTTACAACTGAACAACTTTAGTTTCAACATCAAGTTTAACAGGAATAATTAGTTTCACATCCCATCCCCCCCTTGTAAACCTTCATCGCCCGTCGCTGTCACCAACTGTCACGCATCGCCGAGGTCACGCTTTGATACATTACATATTACGATGGTGACGATGTGAACGTATGGTATTTACGTTACTACGCCTCACTTTAAACAGATACAGACTGCAGCTAATAGGTAACACGTACGGCCTGGTCGACCAGCATGGCGTGCGTTGGTTTATTGCACATTTCTGCGGCAGAAATACGAGACAGGACGGGCGTAAATAAGCGTAGGCCTGCAATTAAAAAAAAAAAACAGACGCACATACAAAGAGGTGTGCAATGGGAGTTGCCGCCCCTTTCCGTGGTGCCACATTGCGACCAAGGAAAGCGCGATCGGGATTAGTTGGGATTGGGGGTTTAGAAATTAAAGAAAGTTCCCGATCGCTTATTCCGGGATCCTGACCGGACATTGTAGCCAAGCTTCCAGCTTTTCCTCGCAGAAACAACAAAAGTAATGAAAATAGCATAAAGCCCTAAAGCTGTACAGCTTTTAATCCAACTGGCAACAATGATAGTATTTTGTTATAATGTCTCAGCTAACGGAGAGCATGGTGGCGAAATAAAAAGCATGGTCTGCCCGCTGCAAAGCTTCCTCAAGTCCGCAGGAATACGGAGACCGAGACTGGGAAATCGATTGGGAAGCTGGCGACGTTTCCCCGCGATGAACCCAAAAGTTAAGACCGTACAGTTACAAAAATGGAGAGGAATGACTGTCAAACTGCATCTGTGATTACGCCTTAAATGTAGTTTTAAAACAATACATTTCAAGGCAGGGAGAATGAGTTAGCGGTCTGTGATCAATTTACCTTTTCTCTTCTGCTTCCTTGCTTCTCCATCCTGTGCTTTGATTTCCAGCTACCGAAATTGGCAACTTTCATCCCATGATATTTTCCGCATGAATGAATAAAAGAAGCCTCTGCATTCCACAAAAAACGAAAAAAGCGTCTCCAATATCTATCATTTATCCAGAAAAACGACGATCATTGCACTTTCGGTCCATTCGAGCGTGCAAAGCGTCCTAGAGAAAGTTTTCCCAGAAAAAGTGCGCCATGTTGTCAGATCCCGTTTTTCTCGCTTTTTTCTTCTCCTCTTGTTACTATAGCGGATTTTTGTCTCCAGTTCGCGTTGACTCACAGTTCGCTCTGCCTGACATCAGAGAGGAATTGGGTTACAGCTCTCCCCAGCTACACTGTGCGAAAGTTTTGAGAGTAACACAAAATGAACAAATAAACAAACTAATAAATAAACATTAATCTTATTTTAAGTAAATAGTGTCATGGAAAAAAAACATCGGCAACGGAAACGTAGTATTCTATTTTTGATTTTCGGGGAAAAAAGTCTTTGGAGATATCCCAGACTATTTTGGCTGAATTAATGAAAAATATTTTCTTTATATTTTCTTTATATGTCTTGTTGCTATTCTTAAATTTCCTTTGTTAATTTCCAAAAAAATCTGCCATGTTTCTTCAATGTATTTTACCCGATTGATCATTTGTGACATTATGTTACGGTAAAATATGTGAAGTATAATTATACTTTTAAAAAGAACTCCTTTTCAACAGCTATTCTATAATAAACCATAACGGAGAAAAACTACTGAGAAAAAATGGCACACGTCTTTCAAAACATTGCTTATTTAGCACAATCCTATTGTCTTGGAACATTTTTCCGCTTCCCAAAATAATTATCGCATTACAAAAGCAATCCAAAACAGCACCAGACACCTTACTTTGAACAACAATTACGCTTACACCTATTGACACATAGCTTTATCCATCCATACATCAATCCATCCATTCATCTATCCATCGACGCATATATAACATCCATCAAACGTAGGATCTGTCATACCCCAATCTCGTCACCAGAGGGTGACGATGAGCAGCATCAAATTTTTCTTTTTCCAGTTCACATGCCTACTAGTTGATTGTCTGATTAGTAGGGATGACCTACATCTGTGCTTAGTAACGTTCCCTATTTAAGTTGCACTTGGCAACTGTCTCATTGCTGGTCTTAGAGTACTTTGTCTTAGTGTTTAGATTGCCAGTCTTTACCCCTGTGAAGCCACGGACGAGCTTTACTGCTCAGTTTCACTTGGTCTGGGATGGCTACAAGCAGAGAAGTGAAGCAGGGCTTTGGAAGCTGGCAGCCAGTGTCACATGATATGTGGCCTCGCATTGATTGTGGGGTCTACTCTGTTCCTTTAGTCTTCTGGGTTTTAGCATCTTTTTGGGATTCCATCCAATCATTCAGTATTACTTTTTTTACATATACTTTTGCTGTTTGTAACTATGATAGAAATATGGCAAAGAGATGCTTGACCTCTGTCTCCCTGAATTCTTTCATAAATGGGCTACTAACCTGCTGCTGGCTTTACAACTACGTTGGAGGAAGAGACCTTCCGGGAAGCCTTGTGATAGGATGGCGGTGAGCCAGAAGCCTATCCCAGCTAGCAGAGCAAAAGTAGGGTTTCCTCGCTGCATGACCAACAAACTCCCTGATGCAATAGCCTGTGAGTCAGGGGTCATTACTGGTGTCCCACAGCCCAGAGCCCTTCATTTACTGATCAGCAATCAGCAGAGCATCATGTTGGCTTTTCAGTGGTACCAGAGCGGTTTCCAGGAAACTGTCAGTATGGAAACTACGCTCCTTCTCCTCCTCTTTGAGAAGCTGATCGCTATCTGGGATACAGACACTCGGCCAATGGATCCTGGATGGTGTGTCACACCCCAAGACTTATGGTATTTTTTAATTTTCCAAATGCATGGTACTTTGCATGCTGGGAAGGTCATTAAACAGTTATTCTAGAGATCCCTTATTTTCTTAGAAATTAGCCTTCAGTTTGACTAACTAGATTAAACTTCCGGCTTTGTTTATAATAATGAAAATCTAACTTGCAGATTACATGCATGTGTTACACCGATTTGGATAATGGCCGGCCCTCGGAACTAGTGAGATCTCACAAATTCACATTTCATTTAATTGTTCTCTCCAACTCCAATCCCGGAGAGATATTACCCACTGCTTGGCTTCTGATGAGCCACACCTGTCCTCCGGTAAATATCAGGAACAGCTGTGGCTCATCAGAAGCCAAGTAGGATAGAAAACATACTGTAGGCGAGGCCAACCTTAGCCACGAAGGGCCGGGGTGTATGCAGGTCTTTGGCCGGTGTGTATGCAGGTCTTTGGGAGAACCTGCAGGTCAGCCATTCAAACCCAGGTGCGAGGACTCTTCGCGCAATCAGTCCTCTAATTAGTGATCTAATTCGGGAGTTGCAGCGAAAACCTGCATACACACCGGCCCTTTGAGGATAAGGTTGGCCACCCCTGACATACTGGGTAGTAGCTCTCAAGGATTGATGTTGGAGACCCCTGTGGGACCTGGGGGGTGGTTCAGTTTAGCGACAAGACAAACAAGAAGTCTATCTGTACAGAAATAACATTATGTTGAGCCATTTGGGTATTACTCTTAATGAATTTTGGCAGGAAAGACAAGAGATGAGTTAAGACGGCTGGGGTAGGTAGTGTTGGGTTGAACCTCAGTATTTGTAAAGGCCCTGTGGGGGCATTATGACATTAAAGCCCCCTTGACTTGAAGTTAGTCTCCCCCAGTTGCTATAATAGCTTTTGCATGGGGAAGACTTTCGATCAGATGTTGGAAGAGCCCTGGTGGGATTTGCTGCCGTTCAGTCCGGGTGTGGATGCTTGGTGATCAGGTCCCTTTTGGTGAGTTTGTGTGACTTTACCGTGGAGGATGCATCCTTTTCACGACAACCAGGAGGGGCAGAAGTCCCTGGCGGATGGTTGTACAGCTGGTGTTTGTCCCAGTGGACAACGGGGTCGCCTCTGTGTGACTGAGGTGTTTGTGTGTAGTGCTTATCAGCAATGCAGAGTATGCAGCCTTCTCAGAGAAAATAGATCAGGACCAGAAATTAAGAAGCAGCAGGCAGAAATATCAGGCGAAGGATGTGGGTAAAAGCGTAAATGACCTCCCAGTATGATGAAGATGACGCAATGGCTCACGAAGAGGTGACCAGAAACAAGGTACAAACACAAATAGTGACGGTAAACAAATATATTGGTTACAGGTGTGCTGATAGTCTGTAGCGTCAGGTGATTGGGTGTGTCTGAATGGAAGCTTGTCCGGGTGCGCAGGTTTGACGGCAGTATGCAGTGAATGCGGTAGTTTCTGTTTTGTAACTTCAGTTGTTAAGTGTTGTCATTAGCACTTAGGTCATAGTATATCCACAGACGTGACAGTCAAGCTGATCCTCTAACACTGACTTGGCTGATCCTCTGACTGATTGCTGAGTGCCTTGAATGACGCTTGCAGGCATCACTGTCCAGCAAATGAGATGGGTAAGGACCGGTTCTCTGGTAAATCCCCATGCTCTTCAACATAAATACCATAGTGTTTAGAGAGCATCTTGTTGACAGCCACAGCTATAAGACTGTCACATCCACTGCAATTCCTATAAGCAAAGTATGTTTAAGGGGAATTAGGCTCTGTGTAGCACTGAATGTTAGTTTCAGTCTGTCACCGGCCTTCCTGCTTGAGCTTCCTGTCAAACTCAGAGTTGAATATAACGTTCTTGTCTCCTGTAGGGTGCGAAACAAATTCCTGCCAAAGATGTATTTTTTTTTTCTTTCTTTTCACTTCTCCATCTCGATGCTGGCTGTCATGTTACATTTGTCTACAGGAACTTCTTCTCATGTTCTACTCTCTCTTTGTACAATTAAACTACTGTTTAGCATGCCCTACAGCCAAAGGTGTTTAGGTAAGGATGAATATGTGACATCTAGAAGATCCTCATGTTATGAGTGCAGCCGCAGGGAAGTGCCCCGCATCCAGGCCCTGAAAAGCACGATTACTCTGTGAGCAATGGGGTTTGAACCAGCAACCTTCAGAATCCCACACAGAGTATTTACTATGTACAGTTTATTCACTTACAAATTTAAGTTAGAATCTGAAAAAATAGTTCTGGACCAATCCAACTTTGTGGGGTTAAATCCAGTCTCAGGTGCTTAAGTTTGATAGTCGTTTTGTTAAAACCATATTTTCTTTCTTGGTGGATTCCTAAATACAATATGTCTATTAATTGAAGAAACGCACACCTTTCCCGGGAAGATCGGTCTGTTTGTGAGGATGACTGAAAAATCACCGAGAAGAAAAGGTCATTGACAGCGAACTAGAGTTCTCCAAAGCTTTTGGTATATGACTCACCGGACATCGGCCGGTTCGGTCGGGTTTTAGACCTGACGCATAGGCGCCCTGTAACGCACCAGAGAGTTTGCTCACTGCCGTCATATCACTAACATCACGGCCGGTCCCGTTTGTAATGCCGCCGGTCAGAATTAGTTACCCGATTGTTTTGGTTAATGTACATGGAAGAGTCAAGGCGAGTTACATTTGTTCATATGGACTGTGAGCGATCAAGTGCATAAACTGATAACGTTTACGTATTTAGGGTAATTAAATCCAACAAGTAAAATATCAAATTAACTATTTTATAATTAAATGCATAAGGATAATGGATGCATGAGTAAAAAAATAAAATCCCTTATGTTTATTAACCTTAGGGCAGAAGTTCTCACCTGTATGTGTATGTAATATAATTAAATTTAATTAACCTTTTACGATAAGTGATCACGGGGTTGAAAGCGGAGGTGTGCCGTACTGTACGAAAGAGGATTGGCTGTACAGGGCTGTTCCCACTCCGTTAGCCCTGAAGTAGCTGGTATATAATGTCGCGGATCGAGCTGCTGATTTCAGGACAACGCTGGGTGATGATAGTGAAAAGCGGGAGGAATACGGACTGAAGGACGAAAATCCGTCTGGATACAGAAGAAAAACCTACATCTTATTTGCATAAGTCGTATGTATATTTTGGGAAAGAAAATATTTCTGAAATGATCCATCCTGTTACATCTACAAAAACATTATGTTTAACTATTTAAACATTAATTCTTTATACAGGGGTCTTAGTTCCTAAAGACTGCAGTAGAATTACCATGTGTCACTAACGAAAATAAACACCAGGGGGCTAAAGGCTATTTCTTAATGTACTCCAGAGCAACGGGTAGGCCTATTTTACACTGGAGGGAAAAGTAGAATTCGAGCTAAAATAGCAAAAATATGTATCTCAGTATCTATGTGGTTAGTTCATCAAAATACAACAAAGATGAAGTACCTTCGTAATGCAGTCGGAGCAGAAACTATTATCAGTAATGACGCAACATTTCGACGTAAGGCGTTATCGATAGGCAATTTGTGTATTAATTTTGGGCAAAAATTGTTTACGTAAATGTGTTGTCTTGTGTGTGCGTATGTGTGTATTATCTATGGAATGTTAATTCAAAATTCTACGTAGACGTATTAACATAAATTATATAAATATTGAAATGGGTATTCGGATAGTTTTAGAAATATTTTCAGATCTTGGAGTAATCCAAAACAGCTAATACTGTATAGGTCTATCGCAGGGCAGATAATTGTATACTTGGCCGATTAGTGTATGATGAAACGATATCTCACACGGAGGTGATTGAAAACAAAGTCATCATATAACACAACCGGTAAAACATGTTCATTAGTCACGAGTGTCACCGTAGTCTTGGAGGTGGAGTTTCCAGGCTTATGTCGTGGTGTTGTTGTTGTCTGATCAGGTTGGCTAGCCCTTCATTAGCCATGAGCTCTTCCCACCCTCTGCACATCCACTCCCCTTTGCGCGAGAGCCTTAACCTGTCCAAGGCGGCGGGGACCCCGGTGTACCTGAAGATGGACTCCAGCCAGCCCTCGGGCTCCTTTAAGATCCGGGGCATTGGTCACCTCTGCAAAGCGGTGAGGGGCCCCCTCTGGAAGTCCGTCTCCCCGGAGCTGAGCTTGGGGGGTTGGGGGTCTGAAGGGAATGGGAGGAACCAGTCCAGACTGGTTTGAGGTCATTGAAAAGTACTGAGCTGACAGTGACTTACAATTCTGTAAAGCATATCCTTTCATTGTAATATTCAGGTTTCATTCACCTAAAGGTACCAGGGCAGGATGGTGGCTCAGTGGTTAGCATTGTAGCCTGACGCCTCCAGAACTGGAAAATCAGTTACAGAAAACAGGTGAATGACTGTACAGGTAGCCTGGTACATTTATACAGCCTGATACCAGTCGGATTACATATGACCGCTCGTGGTTCCGTTTGGGACTCAAACCAGCAACTTTTGGATGGTGAGTCGGCACCCTTCGCCCACCAGTCAACACCCTGTGCAGCCCACCAGTCGCTATGCTTGGTGTGATGTGTCAATCTCTTTCTTGCAGTGGGCGGAGCGAGGCTGCAAGAGAATCGTGTGCTGTTCAGGTGAGCAGGCTGCCAGGACCCCCCCTGCAGGTTCCCCCCCACCTTTCCTTAGCATTAGTGCCTCCCTGCCCTGACGCGTGAAACCAGTATCGGTGGCAAATATACAGCTAACGAACCATGTGGTGGTATTAGTATTATTATTATCATTAATTATTATTATTGTTATTATAATTATTATTGTTAATTATTAACTTTTTAAATCCTGGAACAGAGCCCCTGTGACAAAGGTCAAGACATCAGGACAGGTTTATAAAGGAAGGACTTATTGTCATAGTGTCCTGGATATTTTGCCTATGTTATCTCCTTTAAAGGCATTCCTTTCAGGTTGCAATAGAATTTTTCATTGGCTATGGCCAGACGTATCTATTAGCAGGAATAACACAAATATTTGCAAAGACGCATTGATTTTAGCAGATGATGTTGTCCAAAGCAACATGGGACACCATCAGGGGGCTGGAGCTGACCCGTAGCAGCTTGGTTGTTCCGGGGTGGGGGCTCTGTCCTGAACGCCTGTGTCTGCTGCAGGCGGCAACGCGGGCATGGCGGCTGCCTATGCTGCCCGCAATCTGAGCATCCCTGCCACCATCGTGGTGCCCACGGTGACCCCAGACTTCATCCTGCAGAAGCTGAAGGATGAAGGGGCCACCGTGAAGGTGTATGGCAAGGTGAGCCTCCATCGTCGTCGTCGTCGTCACTGCGACATCGGCTCGCCACCACGCTGCCCGGGTAAAAAAGCTGGTATTTCCACAGATGCTGATGGACACTCTGGATTATGCCAGACAGCTTGTAGCCAACAACACTGACTGGGTGCTCATCCCCCCCTTTGACGACCCCCTCATCTGGTGAGGTCCTGGAGCGGCAGTCATGTGATCAACAGCAGCTAACAAGACACAGTGTGATCCCTAAATCGCACAACTGTCCTCAAACCCATTCAGGTTCCGCAAAGAAAACATTTAAGATTATATTCACTTTATTGATTCTGTGGGAAATTGTCACGCAAACAGCAGGAAGGTACATAGAGCACAGACAGAAAAATGGACAAGGTGCAAAGTCAGTACACATAATGCTCACAAGTAACATAGTGTGAACCATAGTGTAAACCAGGGGTCACCAACATGGTGCCACGGCCACCAGGATGCCCCACAGGACCACATGAGATGCCCGCGGGCCTGTTCTAAAAATAGAACAACTCACCAGTGAGCAGCGTATAAAATGTATTTTTATCCTGTTGCTGTTCCTCTTCAGTCACATTTGCATTTATATATTTTAAAAATGACAATATCTAAAAAAGCAATTAAAATATGTTTATTATACATGAAGCTCAGATAAGTTTAGGAGGGCGTTTCAAACTGATAGCCCTTCATATGGCTCGGTACCCGTGAAGTAGCTCTCAGTTTCAAAAAGGCTGGTGACCCCTGGTGTAAACAAATTAAAAAAAGTATGCAGTGCACAAATGGATGAAAAACAAAATACTGAAGAATATTAACGAAGCAGATAATTAAGAATAAATAAATTAGTGGGTCGTATAATTGCATTTATAGAACCTCCAGCACCAGATTTGTCCTATGCCAGGTAAAATTGGGCGGCATTCTGCTGTGTTGTGGGGGGCGTGGGGGGCGTGGGGGAGCTGGGAGGTGGTATATAGAAGGGCAGCGGGTAGAAAGGACCCCCAGAAGTGCTCCTTAGCGCAATGGGGTGCAATGAGCCAGTGGTTCTGATATTTGTAAGAACAAGAATCAAGTGTTTACACAATAGTCCATCAGCAGTCCAGTTGTTCAGCTTGTTTTAAAGCCGTGAAACAAGCTCATCATTGTGGTGAAACGGGTGATGTAAATTATGGCTGCGTGTCACCAGGGAGGGCCACTCCTCATTGGTGCGGGAGCTGAAGGAGGATCTGGAGGTGAAGCCTGGCGCAGTGGTGCTCTCCGTGGGTGGCGGGGGCCTCCTGTGCGGCGTGGTGCAGGGCTTGCGAGAAGTCGGCTGGGGGGACGTGCCCATCATTGCCATGGAGACCGCTGGCGCGCACAGCCTGAATGCCACGCTGCGTGCAGGACAGCTGGTCACCCTGCCTGAAATGACGAGGTAGGCCAGCCGCTGGTGTGTCCGTGCCCATCGGCCATGGAGATACTGTAACACCGAGACGAGAAGAACACGATCAGATGTTCAGATGTGCGATGGGTTCCTCCCATGCAGTATCGCCACAACACTGAGCGTGAACAGAGTGGCAGCTCAGACGCTGAAGCTGGCTACTGAGCACGCGGTCTTCTCGGAGGTGGTGACGGACCAGGAGGCCGTCAAGGCCGTGGAACTCTTTGCAGGTGACCTCCTTGTAGACGACGCATTCACGCCTGGCCGAGACCAGGTAAACCGCCCACCCAGGGGCAGATTTAGATCAACTTCTGCATCTTTTCCTCTACAGACCATGAGAGGACCTTAGTGGAACCAGCCTGTGGCGCCGCCCTGGCAGCTGTTTACTCTAATATCATCGATCGGCTGAAGACGGAGGGCAAACTGCCCCAGGATATGGGGCCGGTGGTGGTGGTGGTCTGCGGGGGCAACATCATTGGCTTAGGGCAGCTGCAGCTGCTGAAGGAGAAGGTGGGCTTGACAAGCTAGACTGTTAGGCCCCGCCCACTCCTCCTCCAGCACCCGTAACTGCAGCTTTTGGGACAGACCAATACACCCTCCAGCCCCAGTGTCCATAAACCCACGAAGGTGACACTGCCAGCAGGTTCACTGGAGAATGCCAGGAGCCTCATTAGAGGCATTTAATGCTGTTTCATTTTAACCTAGATGTATTAATTTACATTATATTCATTGTTATACTGTATGTAAATATTTTTATTATGTCATGTGATGTAAGTAAAAGGAGGTACAGATCAAGAAACAAGTCGAATTTCATTTATGACACAATTTACAGCAAATTTGTATGCCTGTATGTTAATGGTGCTTCTCAGACTTTTTATCCCAAGGGCTGCATTGGATTTTTGTTCAATATCCGAGGTCCGAAACAATTTTCAATAGCAAAACAGCGTTTTAGGAACGTTAATGAATTAACAATAACCTTTGATATAGATGTCGATATATATAACAAAAATGGGAATTTTAACACTCGCTGATCATTGCAACCCTCTGTCAGTGGGGGTGGGGCTCGACGATTTATGTGTGCGCGACGTTTGGTGGTCCCACATTCAACCCACATGAAGCCTTTATACGTTAACCATTTTGATTCATAATGTAAGGCCACAGGCCCTGCAGGCCCCACCGGTCTGAGCTCTGACACGCCGGCAATGTTTCACACGGTGTCCCGAGGCAAAGGTTCACCAGCTCTGACAAGACTGGTCCCAAATCACCAGATCACCACGTCAAAATGGACACCTCACTCTCACAGGACCTCGCAGCCAAATTCCAGCGACAAGACCTGGCTGCCGCCAGACACAGACGCATCGCTATCTCACACCAACACAGGAGCTGTAACATCAGGGACACACACACACATGTTTGGTCTCGTTCCAATGGTCACAGAACGACAAGCACAGTACTGTCATCCTTAAAGCAGTATGTTCTCACATAAGAGAAATATGGAAAGTAAGATAAAATCCACCAGAGTGGAGGATCTTATCACCTGGTAGAACAATTCCCCCTTAAAGCAATTCGATTGGCTAAGGGTCTGAGAATTGATAAGACCAGCAGTTCTCCAGGACACACACACGAGATCAAAACAGGCCCTAAAATAATCAATCACAATATTTGGTCAGGAAATGTAGTCTTCAAAGACATCCCGTCACTCGGTTTGGAATACTTAAGGAAGAGCTCCAGAGTAGCAGGGGAGACATTCTAATCAGGCTCCCACACACAGCACATACACCACGTTCCAAATTATTATGCAAATGATATTTTTCTCAGATTTTCCTAAATAGTCGATGCAAATGACAGTCAG
>JAODKE010000043.1:36457465-36476231 GCA_026779605.1 Mormyrus hasselquistii
CCCATATTGGGGAAAAACAGACGAAGAATAAGCAAGAAATTAAACCAATAAAAAATCACACTCCGGAAGCTCCTTAAAAAAAGGAGTTCCCGTAAAAAAAAAAAAAAAAAAAAAAAAAAAAGAAAATTAAAATAAATTTAAAAAGGTCTAACACCACCTCTCGTTCCTCAAAAAGGAGCCCCGGAGAAACCACAGGGGTGAGAGGGCAGGGAGGGGCCACCCCTCAGCCGCTCAGGGGGTCTTCGCGGTAATGGATGGCATAACGCAGCTTCTCCAGCATGACCTCCAGGGAGGAATACTGAGGCAGCTTCACCATGAACATACAGGTTTCCACGCGGATGTATCGTGAGTCGGGCGAGCCTGATGAGAGG
Organism: Mormyrus hasselquistii; assembly: GCA_026779605.1. Lineage (NCBI taxonomy): Eukaryota > Metazoa > Chordata > Actinopteri > Osteoglossiformes > Mormyridae > Mormyrus > Mormyrus hasselquistii. The sequence goes on from JAODKE010000043.1 coordinate 36,457,837, forward strand.
AGAAGGAGAGGAGAAACCATGGAAACAGGCATGAGCATGGGACCACAGGGTCCCTGGTGCTCTTTAACATGCTAAACCCCACCCCGGTCGTCACCCGATTAAATTAAGCCTCCGGCACAAGGGGGAGGGGTTTCCTGTTGCTGGTTTGGCCACCATACCTGCTGCCCCATCAGGCGGTGCAATCTTCATGGGGTAGGGAGGCACATGGGCCGTGTCGGGCCCACCATCCCTGCAGGGGCAGGTGAATGGGATGCGCTCCTGGTTGCAGGCAAACTTGATGAACTTGCAAAGCTCCTCTTGGGTGAACATCTCCAGGGCAGTCCAGAAGAACTCTATGTGCTGGTCGGTTTCCATAAGGCCCACTTGGTACATGGTGTGTGCCTGAAGAGGGATGCAGAGTTAGGGCTGAGCAAGAAGGCGCTGGGACTGGACCAACTGTCAGTAAAAGGGGGCCATTACAGCCAATCAGAGACACACAACTAGACCATCATCATCTCACTGGGGCGCTCCCATAGAGACAAAGGTGCATTTGCCCTTCTGATCACAGAGCAGGAGGGACAGGGGACATATTTATCTCCATCCATATCCAAACAGAGCAAAAATAAGTAAGGTATTTAAACATCTTGCAAAACCTTGAGTTTTTAATTTTTTTTACACCAAAAATAATCCTTTATTATTGATACACTTAAATATTACTGCTATTTGATAATGTATTACTTGATTTTGCGATCCAAATCATTTTCAGTACTGTTTTTGGCTTAGATGTCATCTATACTCTTCCAGCAAGCTCCCCAAACATTCCTGTTTAATTGTCACTGCTCACTCATGAAAAAGCAGAACTGTCAATGTCACACTTGTTCCCTCTCACTGTATTATTACTTTGCATTACATATTGTCTACATGAAGATGGAACAAACAATATGAAGAGATGCATGAAATATATGTTTACATACCGAAATTATTTAAATGATCAACATTCAAAGTTAGCAGTCCTAGAGCTACTACTGAAATAATGGAGATGAATGCATTGGACAAACAGCCATTTTCTGTAGTGGCGCTCATCTGCACCAGCAAGCTCAGCAAGTTTCACTGCTTTTTCTAATTGAAAAGAAAATACGTGGCTCCTTGTGCTGCACTGTATCTTAAAATGTCATATTCAAACCCAACTTTTGTGAATCTGTATGGATCAGTATCTTTTTGTGAGATCAATAGATCTCAATGAACGATACGTTTTACTTACGTTGTACTTTTAAAACCAGGGCCGGGTTTCCCGAAAATGGTGACTCTTATGAAAAGATATATCATATGAAAGGTATTTGTTTTCCTACACATTTCCTGAACAATCTCTTAAGAGAGTGTTCAAGCGAGAGCTTCTTAAGTGTGACCTTCATACTCGCCAGAACACTTGATTGGTTGACATTGACGAATGATCATTGAGACGATCATTCCCTCCATGCAGTAACTGTTTCACTGCTGCATGAGAGAAAGTGGTACTCTTTATAAAAATAACACTACAGGAATCCTTCAAAATATTGCATTAAAAAGGAATGTGGAGAAGTCAGAATTAAAATCAAATGAATAAATTGAATCATCTAACCGTAAATATGGTTTTTGCCAATTGGGTGCACGAACCCGCTTCCCCAGATTGTAGTATCACCAGTTTATTCTTATTGTTCTATAAAACACCTGCGTATGTGTCATTGATATCGGGAGGAGCAACGGCACAATAGGCGAAAGAAAAGTTGCATTCCTGTCTAAACATAAGAGAATGTCCTATGTGCTTCAGCATTGACTACTAAGCACTACTCCAAGGTGCTTTTTTGGAGAAAATATGAGAGATAAATATGTAAATGAACCTGCAGTGTCGAGTCTCATCAACCTCATGAACTAAAGTTTTTATACGGTGACTTTGGGGAATTTAGAGAGGTGTGTGCATTCCAGGGGTGTCAGAAATAGGGCGACCATGTCCATCCCAATATCAGCAAAACCGCCCCCCCCCCTTCCCAATTAGTAAATAAGCACACAAGTACATTGATTTATTGATGTAAATCTGTACAGCACTTTGGTCAACCTCAGTTAAATAGTGCTCTATAAATAAACTTTGATCTGATAATCAACAGAGCATTCCTTTTCTGTCATTATGAATCCGTGCTACTGAGCTAATTCGCTGCACATTCAGAGCACAAGGACGGAACCTAACAAGAATTGTAGTCATGTATCAGAATAATAAGAGACAACTAAGAGAGGTTCAGACAAACCTTATGAAAGAACATCTTACGGAAAATATACTTAACTAAGAACGTTTCGGGAAACAAGTTGGAGTGTTAAGAGACAACTTAAGGTAGAACTTACAAACGATGCAGCATTAAGGTTTTGGGCAAGCCGGCCGAGATTTTTTAACTTTCGTTTGATTAGTATTTTTACTGGATGACTTTTACTTCTACTTCAGTTACATTTTGGTGTGATTTCTAAAAATTGAGCACTTTTTCCACCTCTGTTTAGAATACACACAGTTCCATATCCATTCCGCATGTGAACGCGAGAAGTATGCCCCAGACTTTAGGATCAGAACATCTCTGCACAGCGTGTATGAATATACCAGCCATGTTTTATATGTATATTAAAATGGTGGTGGGCCAGGGACAGTACCTTGAGGAACTCCAGGTTGATGTAGGGCAGCCCGCATGTACGCAGCTCCACCTCCAGAGGGCTGAGCAGAGTAAGCAGCTGCAGAGGGATGATGGAGCCGAGCCCCGCCCTGACGGCCGCCATGCACTCTGCATTCTGCAGCTCGCGAAGCCGCAGGGCCCTCACTGCACGTGCATACACTTCCTTATTCTCCCAGCTGCGCACACACAAGCAATTTGCATATATATATAGCTGCATACATTCACTGAGGTTTCAGGAGCAAGGCCCACCTGAGACCACAAAGCCACTACTCTGCGAGCTGTACCTGACACAGAGGCTGCGGCCCCCAGGACACAGCTCCACCTCCTCCCCAGTCATGGTGACATAGGTGAAGGTGCAGCACGGCCGGCTGGGTGAGTCGGGACTTTCGCCTGAGTGATGCTGGGAGGAGATCTCCGCGCACAGAGCCTCCAGCTCCGCCTCCTCGCTCACCTACGGTTCAAAGAATCAGAATCAGAACATTTGAAAACCAAGGTGTACCTATGTTTACTGTGGGTTAGTGTGATCTACAGAACAGGATATGATCTCTTCTGAGTGCTCTTGGGCGTCTCGTTCTCCTACATTCTCAAACTTCTTGACGTAGTTGTAGGTGATCAGGTCTGCCTCCTGCAAGTCGACATCAGGGTCCAGAGGTTCTCCCACAAGACCCTTCCAAAATGAGCCCAGAAGGTCCAGGGGCAGCGGCACGTCAGCCCGGATGGCGATGCCTAGAAGCTGCCCAAAGAAGTGCAGCAGCTGCTCTTCGGCATAGCTGATGGGGCAGGGCGTCAGAATGTACTTCCCCTGTTATACACACAGGGGGAGCCGGTCAGCAATGCAGAATGCAGCACTACATGCTGGGATGGTGGGAGGAGCAAGGGAAGTACCTTGTTGCGGTTAGCGGCAGAGCTAGGGCAGGGCAGCAACAGGGACAGGGCCGAACTCTGGAGCTCCTTACAGACCTGCCACAGGAAGTGGCGGAAAGAACCACCTGTGAAGAGGAAGGCACATGGTCACCACCTGGCAGGGCAGGGAACTAAGACATGCAGCTATACACGTTTAGAAAGTCAGGTGATTACTGTGCCCGTCCAGCAAACCATATTACTTCTATAGCAACACACTTTTCCTGCTTTCTTGCAACAATCTGCCCCATCTGCCTCCTCTCTCTGTGGTTGTACCTCAGATGCCCAAGAGGGAATTTTTAACTCTTTTCTCCTTTTTAAAAACTCTATCGTCATACACCATGGCCAATGAGCATCCATCCCTGTGTCACATGACTCAGGTCACTGCCCTGATTGGGCTGATTCTGACAAAGGAGCTTGCAAAAAGCATTTGACTAAAAATCAACACAAAAGTAAGTTAAAAGCAAAAGCAAATGTTCTAAATTTACATAATTAGTAGCCAGTTTATTTATACACTTGCTCTATAAGTTTTTTTGGAGTCTTGGAGACGTACCACATTTGGCATTTTGGCCATTACATGAAATTCTGAAAGCAATTAGAGGAGGCGGCTGTGAGCAGACGAGCTCCTACAGCAGAGATGATGTGCTGCGGGTTCCGCCGGCCGGGGAAACGTCATTTGCAAGCACCTCCACCCGCTAGCCTTCTCTAACACTAGTTTTTTTAAAAATCCCATCAGTCAGCCAGCTTCCTGTGGCGCGCACTCACTGGTGCCATGCACCTCCTCCCCGGTGAAGCGGATGTTGAAGGCGTAGGTGGGGTCGCCGCCGCTGGCCAGTTTGACGCAGAGCTGCGAGGACGGCACACAGGACAGCTGCCGGGCAGCCTGGCAGAAGTAGGTATTCTCCGAGGAACGGATCTCCCCTACAGGCGTGAGTGCGCATACACCAAAATGTCAACACATCACAGCAGGCAGATCTGGGGTTTATACCAATTATTTATTGGGAGAACACTGCAGGTTCAGTTAACAGTGTGTTCTCCCTCCCTCACCTCCCACGATCTCCAGCGGGTCCAGGGTGATCTCAGGTGCGGCGTGGTCGGCGGTGCGCTGCACGGTGGCATTCAGCACGCGGTTCATTACCGTCACTTTGGTGTCGTAGAATATCAGTCCTGTTGATCAGTGAACAGGATTATGGGTAATGGTCTCTACACGTTTGCTTCACCACGGAGCATTAGCCTGAGGGGGCAGTGGTGGCTTGATGGTTAGGGAAGTACACTTGTAATCGAAAGATTGCAGGTTTGAATCCCCCACCAGCAAGTCACCACTGAGGTACCCTGAGTAAGGTGCCGTCCCCAACCACTGCTCCCCGGGCGCTGAATTAGCTGCCCCCTGCTCATGTCACGAAAGTCACATATGGGTTTTTGCGCACTGTGTGCTGTGGTGTGGTGTGTTAACAATGACCACTGATCACCAAATTCTAATTCTAATTCTGACCGGAGCCAGATAAGCAGATAGTGGGTCAGCTTGGGTATATAGTATTATGGTACCACTGGCCGACACTTTCACCTGACATACTTCTGTGAATTTCTAAGTCAATATTTGCAAACAATTAATTTTAAAAAAGGGAAAAAGAACAGCCAACGCAAGAAATATAAAAGGCAAATGTGTAGGATGAGGTAAGGCACGCGTGTCCACCCCTGGGTGGCTGCTCTCACCCTTGGCTTCACACAGCAGGGCGGCGATGCTGTTCTGGTAGCTGGTGGTTTGTCGGAGCTCGATCAGTGGAAGGAAGAAGCTCTCCAGGGTGTTGTTGAGGGACTGGAGCAGTGCAAAGCGCAGCCGGAGACTCTCACTGGGAACGCCTGAAATGGAGGAACAGGGATCTGCATCGCAAGGGCCCTACACTGCTGTACCAATTAAAACAGAGTGCCAGGCACGTGGGTGTGCGCGCGGGGGGGGGGCGCACGCTAACCGAGCAAGCAGGCCACGCGTGGATCGGCTGCGTCTGCTGGGTCCAGGTAGACCTCGTGCGGGTGCAGCCGGCTGGGCGTGATGGCCAGGTGGCGACACAGCCGGTTGACGTGCTGCACCAAGGCCACGTCCATCTCCAAGGTCCACTTCTTGGAAGCCTTCTGGGCGTGGCGAGCATCGATGCAGGTGCACCTGGGGGGCGAGGGGGGGTCACACATCACCACGTAGGTTCATGTTTGCTGAACACAGTGAAACCTCACACAGCAACTCCCTTGCTCAGAGCTGACCTCTCAAAGTGCAGGTCGTAGCCACAGGCCAGGATGGCCCTCCAAACACTGCGGATGTCCTGTTTTGCACGATCCACTGTGAACTTGTGGAAGCCCTCCAGGGTCAGGTATTTTTCCTCGGGGACTGGGGAAAGACAGCAGGAAACTGGGAAGGGTGTTCACACTGGACACAGCAGACAGGCCGCGTCTTACAGTCAGCTAGACCATTTGCAGAATTAATATACTCGCTAATTCCTTTAGCACGATTAACACACAACCGTAAGCAAGACCTTTCCAATGAGGGCAGGCCCAGCTGGAGCTCTCCTCTCTACTAGGACCATAAGTACCTTCCTGCTTCTTGGAGGGCGATTTCTCCATGTCCTTCTCGTCAGGCCTAGACTTCTCGGGAGACTTGGGCTTCAGGACTGGCTTCTTCTCACTTAGCGCGGTCCTAAGGGGTGTGGGGAAGAGGGACATGTTTTAGCTTCCTCACCAGGCAAACTCAGGCCTGATGCTGCTATTGAGCTACATGAGAGCTTAAAAAAGCCATCATCTCAGCAAGGAGGACAGGAAGGAGCCGAGAAACGGGACCATTAAAGCTCTCCTGAGTGTGGGCAGACGGTCAAACTGCCATTCCAGAAGCTTAAGAACAACCCTGAGAAGAGGTGGGAAGTATTTTTAATGCACCACATGTATTTGCCTACACAAGTCACACAGATATGAATTACGAAACAAATTCTCAGCTCATCTCCATTTGTACAGAAACGGGCTAAAAGCCGCTAGGGAAGAAAACCATTCTGTGCCATTTCAGCTCAGCATTACCTGTTTTAATACATCTTCCAAATCAATGTGAGAGGATACTGGGCAGGCGGTGTGTCGGGTTTACAAACTTAAATCTCTTTGTTTTGAATTATTTTCTAGAATCGGGCCGGTGAGGCCTGACCGTTAAACAGACCGGGGTGACACTGCATGACATGGTGAAATACAGGACAAGCGGCAGGACAGCCTGGGGGCAGAATGATGGAGAACTTGGGAGGGTGGGATGGCGCTCACCTGACGCTGTTCAACACAGACTTCTCTTTGGTGGGCGGCTTGGTGACTGGCCGCTTGGTGCTCACCACCTTGCCCTGGTGCTGCTCTTTGCCTGCTTTGCTATACTTGCTCTTGCTGGGCTTGGGGACGCCATATTTTCTGAGAATCTGTAAGCACACAAGTAGGCACCTAAATGTGAGATCTAAGAAAAGCTGATGTAATGACATGGAGGTGTGATAACTGCCACTCTGGACGAAATGACCAGGCGACACAGTATGTTTGCATGGATCTGGGACACTGAAAGCCTGGAGGCTGATAGCTGAAGATACGGGACTACCTGAGTGAGCTGGTCCTCCAACACCTTGTTGGGGGGCCTCACATTGGTGAAGAAGACGTGCAGCAGGTTCCCAGGAGTCTGTGCATTTATTTGCTCCTTGCTCAGGTAGATGTCGGACACCTTGACAGGCTTGGCGGGGGTCAGGCTCAGCAGCTGCTCCGAGAGGACGCAGCTCTTGAAGATCTCCATCAGCACGTCGCGGGCGCCCGGCGCCAGCTTGTCACCTGACCAAATCAGAAAGCCGGCTACTGGTCAGCGACCATATTCTACATGTAAGGATCCATAAGATAACATAAAACAACGAGGATGGGCCTCACTGTCTGTCTGTCTGTCTGTCTGTTTGGCAAGTAGCCTGGCAGATAGACAGACAAGCAAGCCGCCAGACAATCAGGCAGGCAAGCAGGCCAGCAGACAGACAGACAGGGAGACCATCCAAGCAGGCAGGCCGGCCAGCAGACAGACAGACAGACAGGCAGGCAGGCCGGCCAGCAGACAGACAGACAGGCAGGCAGGCAGGCAGGCCGGCCAGCAGACAGACAGACAGGTAGACCATCCAAGCAGGGAGGCAAGCAGGCCAGCAGACAAACCTCTGAGGGATTTGTCCATGAAATAGTCCTCAAGGGCAGAGCTTCCCTGCGTGTCAAACAGGCTCTGGTTCACACTGGAGGCAGTGAGGATCTCCTCATTCGTCATCTCCATCAGCTCATCCTCCCCTTCCAGGCTGGACAGGCCAATCAGGTCGCTGCTGTTGAAAAGGCTGGCACGGATCTTCTCCACTTTCGCCCGTGCTCGAACCTGTTAGGAGGAAAACCTCACAGGCATGACACATGCTCCGCCACAGTAAGACATAAAGCACTTCTGCATATTTATCATGTAGCTGGGGACGCACTTGGATATACATTTGTAAGAATTTTTACCATGATGACATTAAACGCTGCAGGATTTGGGTATAGAACACCCTTGATTCAGATAAACACATACAAAAAGCAACGGTCCTCACTGCTATTATACTGACACAACAACGCATCTTGGGGGAAGGCTGTCTGTTATCCTGCACTACAGTGATATCATACTGTCATTCTATTCTCTCTGGTTCCTTGGAAATACCTTCCTACATCTAAGTATGTATGCAGAGGATTATGGGCAATTCCAAACTAAACTATCATCAATGTATGAGTTGCACCCGCAGCGTTAGCGATCAGGCAAGGGGGAAGGCGAGAGGCCCACCTCGATGACAGCATAGCCTTTAATGGGCCGGCTCATGACAACGTTGTTGTCCAGGGAGGTAACAGTGTACATGGAGCCCCCGTCAGACACCGAGGCACTGTCGCCACTGTCCAGCTGCTCCCCCAAGCTGCCCAGACTGCCCAGGCTGCCGGTGCTGCACAGCGAGATGTCCAGGCTCTCCTGGCTGGACACCGTGTGCGGCTCCAGGAGCCCCTGCGGTGGCAGAGGTCCGGTGGCAGCGACGGTGGCGGTAGCGGCGGTTGGGGCGGCCAGCAGCTCCTGGTCCACGGAGAGCTCACTGGCGGTGCGTGACACGCCCTGAGAGGAGCTGCAGATGGAGGTCTGGCTGGTGGAGGCGGAGGCGGTGACACTCATGGCGGGGGTCACGCTGCTGGAGCTGTCGGGGCTTTCGTTCCCCCCCAGTGAGGGTGGCCGCTCGGGCCCGGGCGTGGCAGCGGTGGCGGCCTTGGCCTCCTGAGCAGCCGGCTTGGGCCGCTTGGGATCCTCCTCCTGCAGCGGGATGAAGATCTCATCCTTGAAAAGGCCGCCGTGAGCATTGCAAGCACGACGGATGGCGGCGCGGACGGTGGCTTCCTCCAGGTGGGTGGGGATGCCGGACAGGACCAGCAGGCGGCTGTGGGCAGTGGGCCCGATCAGAGCCTGGCAGGCATCTGCAATGGCGTCGCTGGTGACGCCCAGTCCCTGCGGGTCCTTCTTGGCCAGGTGCCGCAAGATCATGAGCAGCGTGAGGCCGCGGTGAAACCAGAGCATGTCCTCTGGTTTTCCAGCCGTCATGCTGAGCAGGGTGCCGTCGCTATCCGAGAGGCGGGCGCCGCCCCCCACCGAGCCGGACGCACCCCCTCGTTTGCCGGAGGCCACGGCCGCTGCTGCCACGGCTGCTGCTGCCGCCCGATCTCGCTTCATCTTGACCTTCTTGCGCTTGGACAGCAGACTGGGGCTCTGCGGCGTCTGCCCCGGTGAAGAGGAGGAGGACGAAGAAGAGTCACTGAGGCTGGGCGTGGCACCGGAGGACAGGGCGCCCATGGCGGTGCCACTCACGTTCAGTGGGAGTGTCACCTCTGCCACTGCCAGGCACACCTCCGTCAGCGCGTGGAAGTAGGTGGAGAAGCGGCCTTGCTCGGCCCCGAGTCCGAGGGCCCCGCCGGCCGAGGCGCCGGACCCCGACGCTGCCCAGCCCTGCGTCTCGCGGTCGTATAGCTTGCGCAGCTCCGTCTGCAGTGCCATGAGCACGGCCAGGCAGGGGTTGAGCAGCAGCGCGATGGAACTGGAGATGCCAGTGGAGGTGCGCCTCTGCTCCAGCTGGTGGATCTTACGGAGGAGCTCAGCCAGAAGGTGGAAGGCCAGCTCCTTGATGCAGGGAGCCAGGTCGGTGGTCCACAGCAAGCCACCTGCCAGGGAGAAAGCGGCTGAATACCGATTTACATTTTTATCAATCTAAGTGCCAATGGGAAGCCGGTATTGTGGGGATAAAGGAACCAAACTTGCATAATGGGGTCAGAAAAGATACTTAACCAGAGTTATACTGACCGGTATACATGCAGGTAAGGTGCATAACCGTATACTGTCACTTGAAACACATATAGTGAAGACTTTGCCACATTACACTTTCAAAAGTTTCGCGCCACTTTAACTTGCAGTAATTAATATAATTATGGCCTGGAAATCTCAATGTGTCTCATAGGTAGTGGAGAGGTGATAAAATGGGGCTATAATATGATCAGGGCAAAGGCAGAGGAATCATTACCAGGCTTTTCCACCTGTGAAAAATCCCCTCTACTGAGCATGACCCACAACAGCCGTCTTATTTATCTTCTGCAACATTACAGGTTCATGGAGCTCTGACCCACCCAATAGCTCCACCACTTGCAGCAGCACCGCGGAGGGCACAGTGTCCGGCTCATCCTCCGCCCGCTCGCCCCCCTCGCCCAGCGTCCACGTCAGCAGCTGCTCGGCAAAGGCCAGGGCCAGCGGGAACTCCAGCGGCAGGGAGTGCAGTGCCAGCACGGCTCCAGGAGGGGGCGACACGCCTAGGGCACAGTGATACCACACAGTGCTGTTGACTATTTATCTAACAGCTGACATTTCTGATCATATGCCACTCAGGTCAACAACTCCAGTATCGAGTCAGACTCCTGAATTAGCTAAGACCAATTTGTCCAATAAAAACACTATCTAGGCAAACACAAATTGGCAAAAACTGTAGCAACCACAGGACCAGGACTGGTTTAGTCACCAAGGACAAAGACACTGACCAATCAGAGCAGCTCTTCACTGGGACACATAAGACAGGGCAGCCTGCTCAGCAAACTCACCCAGCTTGATGTGCACCTTGTCCGTGGGGATGATGATGGAGGGATACTGGTTGGTGGTGGGCGGGGGGGTGAGGCCCGTGTTAGAGGGTGAGGCATCCAGCGGGTAGCACACAGCCTCCGTCAGGCTCAGCTGCCCATTGCGTCGCACCTTGTGCCCCAGGCCATACACCATGACTCGAGCCCAGGGGGCCTTGTAAAGGGAGGAGCTGGGGAGACGTGGCATGTTGATGTCAGCACGCTAACACATGGCGATTCGCAATACACCAATCAGGCGACACCACAGAACTTGGAATCTCTCTGACCGCCGCCAATCAAATCCTTCATTACAGGTCAGGACAGACACAGCGTTTTAAAATTGCTATTCATGAGGTCGTATGGTCTAGACACCAACACCTAATCATTCGCATAGGTGATTATAGGGATAATGACTGGAATGATTAATATTTCTGAAGATTTCCCCTCCAATGCATTGTGACTCCTGGAAAATACAAGTTCATCCACTGAGAAGGGAATAAAGAATGAGAGGGAGGGAGCGAGCTAACGACGCACTCTTTGCGGCATCCCAGCTGACTCTCCTTGCAGGACACGACGACGAAGGCTGCACCAGGGAAGTTCACATCCATGCTGACCTTGGACTCCGAAACGGGAAACTCCTCCGACGTAAACTGCTCTGGTGCGTTCTTCAAAACAAAGAGATTAAATCATTTCACCTGTTAACCCCAACAGTGTTAAACACAGTTATGCAATTCAGAGGAAACCTCAGAGGTTAGATGTTGAGAGATGTCTGAATGAGGAAAAGCATGGGAATATGCTTTTATTCCAAGAGAATGTGAACAAGAGATCCCTCTCAAATGCAGCTGATAGAATTTACATGGTTTCCCACTGCAAGGCAAGCAGGAGTATGAACTGTTCAAATCTACAGAACGCCACATGCTTGGGCAGCTGACTGTGGCCACACTCTGGACGTGTGACCATCTAGAAATGGCCAATTACCAAAAGTGGTCCAGCTGTGAGAGCTCCTAGTGACAGCGGTGTGGGGTCACCACCGTGCGGCATGGAGAGTAAGGTGCCCTCACCTGCAGGAAGGAGCAGATCTGCTTGGTGAGCTCCAGCAGGCTCTCCTCGCCCTGGTGTAGGGCGCGTGTGATGGCCACCGTCAGCCACTCCCGGATGGGCCGCGCATTGCCCTGGTAGAAGAGGTCTGTGGGAGAGCAGCTCTGGCCCTGCAGGTTGTGCAGCAGCGACTGGGTCAGCAGGATGGAGGTGGAGCTAATGGTGCCATCTGCAGAGCAAAGAGGGGAACTGCGCTCAGCTAAGGCTGACAGTGAATGATCCTGAAAGCATGACGATAAATGGTCTCCCCATGAAAGTTTCTCTTCTGTAAAATGATACTACAGGCGAGAAATTTAATCCGAAGAAATTCATGACAGACCGCTGATGACACTTAATTGATTTTAAGAGGGTTTTAAATGGCTGATGGCCATAATTCAGTCTTCCACTGTAGAGAGGTTGCTTCAGACTTTCTTGCTGTCCAAATTTTGAGGAACAGGGTTGTAAAAATTCCATCATCTATCATTACCTTGTCATTTTTATTTTCATTTACAATGATAAGACATATTTAATTACATTTTCAAACATTAATTCTAATTTTTTCATGAACAGTATACAGAACGCGGTTATAGATTATGCGTTTATAAGAGCCTGGAGAAAACAGACAGAGACACCGACCGTGGAATCGCATTTCAAGTGAACACCACATGAAGCAGATGATTTTTTTTTCCCCCTGCAGTGACAATGGAACACAACTTGCCCTGTCACACTGGCTGTTAAACGGTATCATGCTGTCCCACCAAGGTTGAGAAACCTGGTTCTGAGACCCTGGGATACCGCGTTGCTGTCCCACCACACAACAGGAACTGTGACCTTTATGCTAAATAACCACGGGACACACAAAAAGCTGCCCTTTACATGTAATTTCGTATTAAACTACAACCCCACCCCAAAACAAATCGAGGATGAACAAGTTTACTTATTAGTTTTTGGGGGGATCGATCGTGATCAAAACGGGACAAACATTTATGTGTATTTTATTCGTACAGCCCGTAACATGTGTTTTAATGCATTATTAAATCTTGCCTGCAGATCAATCTTACCTTTTCCACAGAATAAAAAAATGATGTAACATGTAATAAGCATGCCATCCTTCGTCCATGGCTCTGCCCACCCTAACCGGCCATTCCCCCCTGGATTACCAACCCTTAATAGCTTCTTAGTCACCTGGGAGAGGGGGTGCCAGCAGCTGATTGGACAGCAGCTGCAGGTGTTCTAGGGTGATGTCGCGCACGGCAGGAATGTGGAAGAGGCGGGTGAAGGTGTGGGGGCTCTTGGGTGCGAAGATATTGAGCAGGGCCATGCGGCAGTAGAGGCGCGCCAGCCCCCCCTCGCAGCGAAGCAGCTCCCTACAACGAAACCCAGCAGGTCAGATGACATGCTGCTGACCAATGGTGGACCAGTCTCAGAAAGCCCTCAGCATCAGCCAAAACATCTCTCACTGTTTAGAAACTGTGAGTGTAGAACTGTGTGTGGACCATCCCCACCTGTGGATCTGGATGTTGCTGCTGTCCAGGGACACGAGGCCGTTGGCAGCAGTGCGGCGGGAGCCCGTAGGGGGGCGCTCCAGCATCTCTATGGGGTACCAGTAGCGCACAAGAACGCCCTCGCTGCGCAGGTATGTCTCCACCTGCACCAGTTCATTCATCTAAAAACACGCAACCAAGAATCCCATTGATGTCTGTTATATGCACCCCCAGTACATTATGACAGAAGAACAAGTCTCATGATCGGCCCATTAGAAGGTGCAGCGAGGAGCTGTGAGGATCAGCACCGCTGTGCTTTAAATGCCTATGTTCATGACTCAGGGGTTCTGGGTCTGCCTGAGCACCGCCGCCTTACCGAATCCACATCCAAGACCACCCCGTGCAGGCCAAAGGTCTTAAGCATGCCCCGGATGGCGAACTTGGGCAGGGCCGTGCCCCCGGTGGTGCTGTTGGTGTTGTTGCTATCTGGGCAGCGGATGACCACGGTCAGACCTGCTGAGGAAAAGTGGTCAGTCACAGGCGAATGGACCAAATACAGAACACCTCAGATGCCTTGAGTCGTGCACCTTTGCGGACTTTGTCGACAGTGAATTTGTTGGCCTCATCTTTGATGTCCTCTATAGTGGGCAGGTAGAGGTCACGGGGAATACCCCCGTTCTCCTCATAAAGGAACTCCACCGTTTGACGGGCGATGTCCACCATACCTGCGTTTGAATCAGAAGTAACGAGATCATTTTCCATATATGCAGATCAAGCAAATGTTGATTCAAAACAAGTCGCTCATGTGCAGATTGATCCAGTCCAAAGACATTTTATAACCAGGTTTTACAGAAACTAATCGCTAATCTGTCATTTTAAAGCTCACGCTTGCCAAGTCAATATTTTGAGAGCTTTGACCACCATCTTGGTCATGTCCGACCTTTCCGAAAGTAAGAGGCACAAAAGCGTAACTTACTGCTCACTCCTCACTTCTTCTGACGAGCATACAATAGTCTTTAAGATCTTCTCAAACCACACCCCTTTATTGCAGCACTCGGCCAATCAAAACGAATATTAAGACCAACCGGTCCCATGTGATGTCCCAGTTGAAGTTCTGACTGGTCCTCACCCAATTGCAGTGCCCCTTTAATCTGATCCAGGCCAGACTTCCTCTCTGCCTCGTTCCGGAAACGGCGCCGAATGGTGGGAAAGACCTTGGTCTCCCAGGCTTTCACCAAGAGGGCGTAGTGGTCCTCCTGTAGGGGGCAGGCGAGATAAGATACGAGTTCTCAAATAACTAGCCCCGGCCAGCTCAAGGAAAAACCAAAGGAAGCAGAAAGGGCATCAATCACCGGGACGCGGAAAGAATCATTACCCTGGGAACGTCATCATCGTCATCATCATCGCTCTCGTCGTCAGCAATGGGAGGTGGGTGGGGGTCGGGCCCCGACGTGACGAGGTTGTCGTAACTCAGCTCCACCTTGTAGTGGCAGGACAAGTCGCTGTTGTACTCTATCCCAACAGGGGAGGGCAAACAAAGCCAGTTCTTACAAACACTACCCACTGGGACAGACACAGGTAGGAGAGTGGGATGGAAAGGAGGGGTTAACCCAAAAGCACAGTCAGGTATAAGCCAACAGCGCAGAGACAAGAAAGCAACATGCACTCGCACGTACAGACACGCCATCATATCATACCGTTCCTACGTTAAGTGTCAATATGCATTTCATATTTATTTAGGGGCCGATTTCTCCAAACAACGTACAAATGAGCAGTAGAAAGCAGGTCAAACAGTCCCTGGAGCGGTTGGGGTTAAGGGCTCAATAGGGAGAGCACTCCACCAGCCGCGAGATTTGAACCAGCAACCTTCCAATCGCGAATCCGAACCCGTAGAGTCGAAAATGATACGTTTGTTACGTTGGAAAGTGAGGAAATCATGCATCATACAGCTGGCGGCATGACGCTGCGGTGCGCTAAGAGGCAGGACTCACGCTGCTGGGCAGTGGCCACGGCGGCGATGCGGCAGGGCGGCCCGTGAGAGCCCGAGTCAGAGGCCACGCTGGCGCCGGCATCGTTGTCACTGTCGGAGGCCATGGCAAAGGGGAGCACCTCGAAGTTGGCGCTGATCTCCTGAGCCAGGTCGACGCAGAGGTCGGCGGCATTGCGGTGAGCCTGGCCCTCCGCGTACGCAAACGCTCGGCAGCCGAAGTTGGCGCGAATCTTCGTGTTCTGCAAGCAAACAAGCGCCGACGGGCGGCCTAACATCACTTCCTGTGTGTGAAGATGGTCAATCCCACAGGCAGAAATAACAATCATCGATGAAAATAATGCGGTAAATGCAGAGAACCACTGCAGCAGAGCCATTATTCAAAACCCAAATGTTTCTGTAACAGAGCATGGGTCCATTTCACAGTGAGCAAGAAAAAACGATTAACCATAAAAAAAATTTATCTGCCATTTCACATCCATCAACGACAACATGATTAACAATCCAGACGGTATTAACTCTACAGTCCGATTGTACTGTCATGAAACGAAAATTAAATTCAATGCCCCTTCTCAAAGAGGCATAGTTGAACACAATTCATCAAGCCTCCTGTTAAAATACACGACATAAAAGCAACTCGACTGCTACTCAGCCATTTTCCTAAGATTTTATGGATACAGTTCTATTTTGGAGTTGATATCTGTATTATACATTGACTTTTTAGCAATAAAGCCAATGTAGCAATTTTGTACCCAATCCTCATTAAAACATATCAAAGCGATATCCCATTAATTCTAGCCCCCAGTCTCACACCCACCTTCTTCTGGATGTGCACTAGGGGCCACATCCCCCCTGCCACATCCTCCAGGAAGGGGCTGAGCCGCTGGCCACAGTAGGTGAAGTACACGCGCCCCTTGGGGGCCTGTCCAGGGGGCGGGGGCGTGCCCTCCGAACGCTCCCAGCCAATCCCAGCCACGTCACCTGATGCAGGACAGGGCAGGACCTATTCATCCGGCACTGAATGGTACTCAGCATCATGTCTCAGTGCACATGCACCACAGGTAATTAGGGAGAATGGTAATGGTGATGATAATTGGTGATGCAATTGTCTAGACTCACCAGCGAGCAGAGTGACGTCCAGCCTCACGCTCTTCCACTGCAGCAGGCTGGACCCATTGTAATGCACCGCCCGGCCGTTACTAAGCAAAGGACACAGGATTGATCGGGCCATTTCCCACCATTTCCCTCCGCTCTACATTTCCCAGTCCATACCATTATCTCTCAGCCACTCACTACATATGACTCTTGTGTTGCCAGGCAGCGTGACACCTTTGGACGAAGGTTCTTCCCAGCATTAGAGGTAGGATGGACCAACAGCACCAGTGACAGTAACGCGAGGTAACAATACCAGCCCTAAGCTGCACTGCGCCCCGCTAAGCTGACAGCTTTCCATATACACTAAAGGTCACATGACACCGTCCAGGATCTGCCGGTCAGAGGGGCGGCCACTGGCAGCCAGTCCAGTGTGTCAGACCTGACGGAAGCCAGGGAGGGTTAGCAGCTTTTCCCAGTATTTAAGAAAAGCTGAAGAACTTTGCACGTTACCGGCAGGTTTAGGTAAGCAAGCCGACTTTAATGGAAGGATAAACTTCGGGGGGAGGAAACAGGCACAAGTTTAACAAACGGGAACTGCAGAAAGACAGAGACCGGATAGACAGACGGACACCCACTTGTGGAAGAGGCACGTGCCCACAGGGTTGGTCCAGGCCCCATCCCTCTTCTCTGCCTCCGTCGCAAAGCCGAAAGACACAATGGGCCCGCTGTCGTCGTCCGAATCCCCGTAGGACACAATCTCTATCTCCCAGTAGAAGGAGGGAGCCTGAGGGACACGGATTGGATTAATGCCTACAGCATCTTCCCGCCTCCCTCTCTCTACGGCCCAGAACCCCAGGAATAGGTCAGGAAAGCAAACTATCTGGATAATGAAGGCATATTCAAACAAAAACCAGCATGGAACAGGAAGCAGTTTGCCAAAAAATTCATCCAAGTACACCCATAGTCATCTGAAGACTGTTCTAAATATAGTAAATGAAGTCACAAAATATGTCTACTCCTTCCATTATGTACATGACCAACATCCTGTAAGATCTGAAAAGCGAAGGCCCAGTGAGAGAGACGCGCTCCCCACCTGCACGGGCACGGGCGAGGTAGCGTAGATGAACGTGCCCCGCGGCAGACCACCCCCGGCGCTGGGGTCAGCCAGGAAGGTCACGGAGGTCAAGCGGGAGGAGAACATGCAGGCACGCACTGGCGGGAAGACCCGGGACGGGCACCAGGTGATCTCTTTGGGCTGGGGGGAGATAGAGTGTGAGCACAGCAAATAGACCAAAGCTGTGTAACAGGGTCCTGGGGGAGGGGGGGCCTTCCCACCTGTCTGCGGTCGGCCTGGAGAGGCGGGGGTGGGGGACGGGCACAGTCCCGGTACAGCATCCTCAGGCGCTCACATTGGGCCTCAACCACACACAGTCGCTCTCCTGCGGGACAGAGGAGCACAAAGCCCAGCACCGCCACAGTCAGCCAATCAGAGCCCATGGCCTACATTCACATGATGCCACTATTGGCTGCTCTCTGATGTCATCATCGATATGGCCTACATTCACATGATGCCACTATTGGCTGCTCTCTGATGTCATCATCGATATGGCCTACATTCACATGATGCCACTACTGGCTGCTCTCTGATGCCATCATCGATGTGCGGGCTCGTCTCTTCATGATGCAGTCATCCTGTACTGCATCTGCTGAACTAAATTTCTGCATGAAACTGCACTATTTATCAATACAATTTCCTCTGGATTCTCCCTTCTGCCTTCCACTTGGGACAATCAGCTAAAAACAGATCCAGTCGGGCAGCCAGATGCACTGATCACTCAACGGCTATGTGCTGTTGGACCCTTGAACCTGATATCAGCTACAGTCATGCTACATAAATATGTGCTAATAAAGTTCAGAAGTCATGTTCAGTAAAATCTACACAATGGGGGGGGGGGGGGGGGGGGGCCCCCCCGGGGCCTCCCCCCGGGGCCACCCGGGCCAACA
>JAODKE010000043.1:36502652-36542130 GCA_026779605.1 Mormyrus hasselquistii
GGGGGGGGGGGGGGGCGGGGGGGGGGGGGGGGGGGGGGGGGGGGGGGCGGGGGGGGGGGGGGAGAGTGGGGGGGGGGGGGGGGGGGGGGGGGGGGGGGGGGGGGGGGGGGGGTCATTCAATAATTGATTATCTTATAATACAGAGCCTTGCATGCCGACCATGATTTCCTTGCATGTGAACTCCTTTAACTAAAGGCAGTCAGTCAACCTTGAGTTGGGCCAGAGCCATGACTCACTCTACGCCCTGATGTCTGACTCGCGTCCAGAGGGCGAGGGGCAGGGGGTCAAGTTTTGACTAAACAGAATTCCCCCAGAGCTGTTCTCCAACTAAGGGAAAACTCCAGGGGATGAGCCCACATAACAAGTGTGTTTTGGTTCAGTGAGCTAGTTTTCTGGTTTTCAAAAGGTGTGGGTTTGAAACCCAGTACCAGATCATGACAGCACTAAATCCTCGAAGCTAGCAGTTCATGCCATATCACCAAAGACAGGCGGACCTTAACCAAAACACTGGGGGGGCTGGACTCGTCCCGTTAAGGGTGCCGGGCCACACATCTCCCTGAAACCACTTATTTCATCCACCGCTCAAGGAACTTGACTACAAATATGCAGAAATGAATCCACAAAAACGCCAAATTACAATACCTTAAATCGCCAATGCTCTTAATTCACATTGCTCAAAAAAGTATATTATAACGATCATGCAGCAAGACTGATAATGATTATATAATCATGGTGGCCTCAAGCAATTCAGTTAATGGCTATGCAACATCTGCACTTCAACAACATTTTACAGATATTGATTTTCAAGTGCCCCAGGCTTATTGGTCTTTTGGGGGGGGGGGGGGCATTACAGCATTTAGCAGGTGCATTTTATATCGATTCCATTTTAGGCCCGATGTTAAAGCTGCCGTGGTATCCCGTCATCAGAGGGCGGGGCTACACAGGCGGCACAGGCGGGACCTGTGCAGGCTGATGTTAAACCAGGCGGAAGAGAGGAGGAGGAACATTAGCTACATGTGGCTCAGCAGATTTAACTAGGCCATACAGTAGTACAAAGAGGGAGGGGAGCAAAGTGCAACAGAAATGCATTGGAATACAATACAGGCTGTTTGCTGGACGCCCGACGGGGATATCGCTCTCGCGCTCGTTTGCCTTCTTCCTGCTTCTCTCACATGCGCACAAACACCTAACCATCATATATGCAAGACCTTCAGAAATGACATGGCTGCCGCGGAGATCTTAAACTCATTCACGTTAAGTGTGGGGGGTGGGGCACGAGAGGCCAAGCCTCAGGGACATTTGTTCTACCACTGGGATCAGGGCACCATTGCACTCAGCCAAAGCCACTGTGGGGCATGACGATGAAACGCAAATTGAGAAAGCTAATGGAAGAGGGGGGTGGGGGGGTCAAAAGAGGCAGGGATGCGCCATGGGTCTCAGGTTACGCACGGGCCGCTACCGCGGGCTGGAAACTGAAGACTGCCGCCGGCCGCTTTCAGCACAGGAGCTGTGCAGCTCCTACATGGCTCTGAGCACCGGGGCCTCTGTTCAGCACCAATACTACCATGCCACAACCAGGGGGGAGAAGAAAAACACCATCTACCACAGGAGGAAGGCTGTCACGTCACCCCAGCTTCCTCCTTTCAGCGTTTTGACAGAAGCTCCACCATCAGAAGACACAGATAACAAAATGACAGTCCTGTGAATCAACCTCCAACATCGCTGAGCTGATGTGACCGTTTTTATTCTTAGCACAAACTCACAGAACATGCGGAATTTTCAAGCGAGAATTCAGTTTTGGAAAAACGCAAGTTACAAGTATGAGTAGAATCGGGAATATGGGAAACGTGCACAGGGCAGTTGGGAACAGAATGCGGACTTGGGACACCCAAATCCCAACAAGAGCTGTACCAATGAGGAAAAAAATAAAATTTCGATTTTGATTTGCGTGGAGGAGTTACCAATGACTCAGCCGCTCTCTTTTACTGGATTAAGGCAAGTCTGGGATATTCCAAAAATTGTGTGTCTAAACGGTTAAGGAAACAGTGTAATCTGTGACTAAAGTAAAGAACCACAGAAGAATGAAGGCATCCTGGCTGGCACAGGGGGATGTGATCTCCTAGCAAGGGGCTCCCAACCCCTGGTCAGCAACCAGTTTTCCACTGGACCACAGAATATTGGAGGGAGGGTAATTTCCAAAAAAAAAAAAAAAAAAAAATTTGTATTTTCAATGTCTTTTTTTTTTTTTTTTTTTTTTTTTTTTTTTTTTTTTAAAAACAACCCCCCACTCTCAATCACCTCCTGGTCCACATACTGCTCCATATGATGTCAAAAGACAAAAGATTAGGGAACCCCTATTCTAAGCCATCTCCAGAACCAAAATGAGATAAAGTTGTACGTTTTTACAGGGATGAAGTTATTTGCCGGACTTGGAGAACAAGTCTTCATCATTAAGGTTAACAGCGAATTAAAAACTGAAATGCACATTTAGCATCAGGGCTGCTAAACGTGACGGCGGAGTCAGCCTCCGCTGCACTCCTTCTCCTGGCCGGGACCTTAGCACAGACCTCTGATTGTGTTACGGACGAACCCCACAGATGAGAGTTATGGCTCGGGTTACGAATCACTGCGGACAGCACGACCCGGGCCGCCACGAGCGCCGCTCCTGGCGTGTTACCAGGCCAAACCAGCTCTCTCCAGAGCTGTACAAAACTATTTTGACAAATGATGTTACAAAAATGTGTCCTGCAGTCTAGTGCTAGACAAATGAAAGTAAAAAACAAAAAACAAAAGAAAGAAATGTTTTAAATCGGTGTTGCCATCCCTAGAGAACAGCATCTGCGTTCTTTGCTACTTCTGACAGTTGCATAGCTGTCAAAAACATCCATTCTGGCTGCTGTGCAATTAAGCACTTTGCCTACAACCTTTCACAAACAGACACCCAATTCAAACAGAGTAAACAAGAACGAACACACACACACACAGATATGGAAAATCTGCATAAGTAAAAGTTACGGGTGACAAAAACATGGAGACAGCATAACAAATTTAAGTAACGTTGCAATGAATGTCAAGAGGACAACATGAGACAATCATCTCTCCTTTTTGCGCTTTAAAGCACTACTCACATATTTGCTAGAGGACAAACCTACTTCACCTTAAGGCCTGTTCACAAAAACATAACCTAAAGGTCAAAGTTTTACCGCCATTTGTCAAAGCCGCCACTCACCCAATCGCAGGAATTCTTTCTTCGAGTAAGATTTTAGAACACATTAACTATGACAGCTTGAACTCTATTGCAGTTTATTTGATTTTATTTAATTTCTTTCCATTTAACCTATTGCATATGCATAACCTGAACTTCCATCACCAGAGGTCTCAATTTCCAGTAATGATCTTTGTGTTGGAAAACAAAATGCATATTGAATGGAAGTTATGCCTGCCAGTTAGCAAGCAGTCAGCCTGGAATGCACAGTAATTCAATAACTGCTGAAGACCCAGAAAAAATCCTTTAAAGACAGTATTCAGTGACAGCAATACCAGTCATTTACTAACCTAACAAACACAAAAACCTCAACACTGCATATAGGCCGCAAATTACCGTGGAATACCAAACAATTACATAAATGTTGCAAAACTTACATCACTTATGCCATAACTTAATAATAATCATGACAATATAGCTGAGATTTCACATATTCGTCTAAATGCAGTACATAATTCAGCAGTTATTTAACAGCTGATTAATGGAGAAAGGCAACATGTATTACAGATGTTTCTCTTGACTGTACCTTAAGTCTATTCCATGTTAGGATGTAGATAAGCCATTGAACGTCGTGCTGAAGCCTACAGATTCAATCAGCACTTCCTACAGGCCAAGTGAGCGTGTGGGTGGGGGACGAGGGCCACAGAAACCCCTGGATGATAATACTCCTTATCAAAGCTGACACACGATCTTCAGTCAAACCTACAACAGCAAGATCACAAGAGCCGCCAGGTCCGCCTAAAGAGACGGCATAAACAAGGGGAATTTAAACCCTGTTAAACCTGCGGGGAGTGATGCAACCCTGGCTGGGGAATTAGGGAAACTGGGTCTTAACTAGCATAGGAAAAAAGAAATGAGCGTGATTGCAAACTAGTCCAGAAATTTCCACAAGACGCCTGGGGCCACTGTAACGGGACCGACATCCAAAAGCACGAGATTATGTACGTTCCCATCCAACTGTCAGGATAACAAAATAAAACGGACAAGCCAGCGCGTCCGTTATATTTACTCACAATAATAAAACTGCTTAATGCCTCCCTCGCAGGTGGTTAGTTAAGGTGGTAACCAGCTAGGTAGCCAGAGGCACGAGAGCCAACGGGTGAAACGTGAGACAACGGACCGGTGGCCCGAACCACGTACACTCCGGCAGGTCGGGCCGAACCGGTCCAAAACAGCGAAAAACAGAAGCGACGTTTTTTTTTAAAAAAAAAAAAAAAAACTCTATTTCTTCAAACTCACCTCCTGTTCGACGTCCCCTTGTTCCGAAACCCCGATCTCACTGGGCAGTTCGGCCAGGTCTGTGACCCGAATGAGCCCATCGTGCAGAAAGATCGTCTCCTCCTTCACCGACAGCCACTGGGACGAGTCGGCGGCGCCGGAGCCCATGTCTCTCTCCTCCGAAGCAAAGCCCAGACGGGTCGAACATTAAAAAAAACTAAATATAATTTTAAATATTTTAGGTGCTGCTAGACGGTAGGGGGAGGGCTCTACGCGACATACATGGTGCTGTCAGTAACAGAAGAGGAAGGCAAAAAACGGGACAGGGCGTCAGCCGACGCCACCCAGGTCGACGGCGCCGGACACCGCGGCTTAGCCGGGATGCTAATGCTAACGCAGGAGCAGGCTGCTTCTCCGCCGCTTTCTCAATAACGCGGTGGGCGTGACTGCGGCCGCGAACGCTGCTTCTTGCACGGCTGTTCGGGATCCCGAGCGGGCCGGCGAAGCGACAAGGATAAAGGAGAGGGAATGGAGAATACCGTAAAAAGCGCACTACCGGTGGTCCTGCTCCTCGCGTTATCGGTGGCCAACCAGATAATGGAAGCCCCGCAAGCTGTCAGTGAGACGCCATGTTTCCTAGGCCGAGCGCTCCCAGAATGCACCGCGCCCCACGATAAACATGACAACAAATGAGACTGAGCGCTGAGCTGTTAGTACCCCATCAGTAAAAACCTAGGCAGGCTTTAATGGCAGTATATCTACATATATACTGTACTTATTTGCATTGCAATTCTTTGTTTTACTTTACTAGAAAAATATATATTTCAAATGTAACATATTGCTTTAATTACCTGATTTGCATATTTACAAGTGTACCCTAGCTAATATGTTTTAATATAAATCTGAGGTTAGACATTAAAAAGCCAGACCCCCTTACCTACCATGAGTAATAAAGAGATATATTTCCCATTCTGCGGTAGATGGCCATCGGAACAGCTAGCGGTTTCATACCTCGCTAAGTGAAGTCATAAAAAGGGACCAGTGACATTTTTTCTAAACTTTCTAAAAAAAAAAAATAGAAATACTATTTTGAGGTCAAATATATGACAAAAGCGTCATCTGGCGGTTAATCTCGTGTATAAATTATATATCGCTAATTCCACCAGGGGACGCCAATTGCACATTTTTGTAGTCCCTGCGTTGTTCGCCTAGCCGTATTTGTACTCAGATTTATGGTAAACATCTTGATTAATTTGTGCTAAATATCGTACTTATTCCAGCAGAACCCTTACATTAAATTATCTTGCACGCACCATAACCAACTCTAAATGTATAAACCACTCATGTGTACTAGATTTTCTGCTTTATGTAACAGAAGCGACGATGAAAGAACGTTTTTAGACCCTAAATACAAGATTTCTTTGCACATATACATAGTATAATTATGACACAACATTTAACTATATGCAGAATATAACAGTAGAACATAGACGCTCAGCAAAGCAACATTAAATAATATATAAAACACAGATAAACTGTACTTAGATTCTAGCTAAATTAGCATTCTATAGGTCTCCTACAAAAGACAGAATAATACTCACGTTATATGGTCATCACATCTGGAATGTCATTCTCAGCATTTAACCGATTTGTAAAAGAACCAAATGCCAGAACAGTCCTATTTATCCATGACGTTGTGGCCCAATATCGAAATACACTTTGAATGGTTCTGTATGTGTTTGACGACCCATACGGGCTTTCTCCACTGCCCCACTCAAATTGGCGGCTTTGTGGAATCACTCTCTGTGGCATCTAATAGGACCTTCTCAGAAAGTGCGTAAGACTAATTTTGCCAAAATTAAGTCAAAATAATATTCTGTTTTTCTGTGTTTCATCATTATTCTTTGTTATGGATTTTCTGACTAACACACACGGTTTTCAGCATGTTGATCTGTATGAGCTGAAATGTACCAGATACAATTCAGCATTCATTTTGGATTTGTTTGGAATTATGTGACTGAATTACTCAACATCTTTGTAACTAAGTATGACGTGATATTGGCCTTGGGAAAAAAATGGAAAATTCAGACTCAAGAATCAATATTCACAGACCAGCACAGCACTGTGCTGTAGGATAAGACACCTTTATTTTTCCTCTCCTCACAATAAAGTGACATTGTCTTTTTAATTGGTTTTGTTAAATTGAACCAACTGAGCAGCATTAGCAGGAAAGTTTAACAGCACTGGATTCATTGCTACTGCCAGCATAAAAATGTAAATTTACCTTCGTGTCCTTGTTCCAATCTTCACTGGAAGTACTCAGTGACTGACAGTAAAAATAGTGCACAGACAACTATTTTAAGATATAAAGACTGTTTGCATGTTTACTGTATAATGAACTCCTGAATGATCCCTAAATCTTTCATCTCCCCTTTCATGGGAATTGAATGTGAATAAATTATATTCCAGGAGCATTCTTTCACATTTTCATTGGTATGGAAATAGTGTACCTGCCATGATTACATAATCATCACAAACAAGTTTAGAATGGTTACCTCACAAAGAAGTTTATTTTAGATGTCATCTTGTAGAAATAAATAACACACAATGAATTATAATGATAACAATACTAGGTTTTAAAAATTACAACAGTAATAAGCACATCAGCTATATCCTATGTTCACAAATAAAAAAAATTAAACTTATTTACATTTAAAAACATGCTTAATTTTAAAATTTTGCAAGATACTCAAATACTTCCAAAGGCATTATTCATTAAAGTCTGTAATTCGAAGACATTTGTTGTGTAGCCTGATGGAGGCGCTGCTCCTCAGAGATTTCCTTATCTTGTCTTTCTTGACTGTGGGGGCTGCTTCCTCAAGGCTTTTCTCACGCCGTTTGTGCTTCTTCATGTCCAGTGTCAGCATGTGCTTCTCCACCTGGGAGAGGGAAGCTGGGCAGCTGGGGGAGAAGAGATGGATCATCACAAAACGTTCCGTAGCAGAGGCACGGACACCCGAAGACCAAACATGCCCCGCTGATGGGGCTCCTAGTGGCCCTGGAGTGGTGCACTACTCTTCCCCTGCCGTGCACCTCTTCCGAGCCCAGTTGCCACAGCAGATATTCTATACAATATCTGCATTATACCACCAGCTCTTGAGAAAGAGGTGAGAAATTTGCTCAAACATTTAAACTATTATTGGTGTTAACTGATGTACGCTCACATAAATTTAAGATGAACGTTCCAATATGTTAGTGAAATATTCAGTACTTCTGTAAGACCTCACCGGTACACACTGTGTTCTGGGCAGTCTTTGAAGACAAAGCACGATGGAGACAGCGACCCCAGAAGCAGCGACATGTGTGTGTCCAGGGGGTATCTGGTCCGTCTGAGTTTCCGGTACAGCCTGGGAGGAGAGGGGGGAATGTCCTTTTTAGCCATTCCCAAAAGTGGCAGGGAGTGGCAGTGGCTGAGGGTGAAAGGGTGCTAATATGGAGGTGGTGTGTGGCTCTGCTGGTTAAGACCCACTGCCCATACTGAGAAGGTTGCAGGTTCAAATCCCACGGCTGGCAGGGTGATTGCACCATCAAGGCCCTTAAGCCCAAATAGTCTGGGAACTGGCCGACCTCACAACATCTGCTAAATAAATAAATGTAAATATAGACCCCTAAACCTCATCGATGTGTGTTCAGCAGTGAGGCTTCCTCTCCATTAATGCTGGTCCCTCTGTCTGCTTCCACAGCAGTCTCACCTGTGAATGCAGTTACAGTGGTACAGCACCTTAGCCTCAGCATTCAATAGCCGGTATTGCCTTTCCTGGGGAAGGATCTTGTATCTGCACTCTTCTAGGGACCTGTAGTATTCGCAAAGCTGCAGTCTGTCTGCAACACAGAGCATAAGCAACATCTCCTTACTGGGCACACATGTGACATAAGTAGTCAAGTTAAAATCTGGAACAAGTGCAATTTACACAAATGCACTATAAACACCAATGCTGTGTGAAATTTGGTAATCTCTGTATCTTGTTCTTATAATAAGCCTTGGGTAATGAGACATTACAAAACAAGATTCAGAATGACTTCACATTACTGGAATATTTCTGTAATCTTCAACTGTCATTTCAGGCGCTGTATATTATGGGCTACAGTTAGCCACAGGTAATTCTTGCATCTGCAGATTCGGTGATGCTGGAGGGTAAACCTCTGCCAAGCAAGCTGTAACTCCAAGCCCGTGCATGTCCTTTCCACTAACAATCACCTCCACCTCCCACTTCAAAAGTAAATAATCTGATAAGCATGTGCATGTATGACATAATTCAGGGTTTACTGCATAAAAAGCCTCTTTTAAAATCACTCTGAAAGCCTGCATTAGGGTGTCCTATATGTCATACTAGCAAAATGAGATCAAAATGAAAAGAATGTGCAGCTGATATGGACCATTAAAACTGGTCCATATGCTTTTCAAAAACTTGAAAAGCAGAATTTTGTATTCCTTTGTTTAATAAACGCATCCCATGACCACAAGGCTTATCCATACACATTCTGTTTGAACCTACTAGAAATTCAATTCAAATATCAAAATAATAACTTATTCTGTTGAATTTCACTTCAGTTCTGGCTCATACCTTCGTGCCTGATTTCTGCACTGTGTCTTTCAGAGGAGTCATTGCTTGAGGTCCAGGGCTGTGTGACAGTCATACCATCTGCAGAACCCATGTGGTTGTGGATGCTGGGGAGGGGTGTGAGATCAATCACAGGTGTGCTTTTCAGGAAGGGCCCCTGTGTCGGAGATGAGACTAAGAGCTTCATGCAAGTGTTCTTTCGCTTTCTTCTGCCAGAGTCCTTCCCCTTTCTCCTACGACCCCTAAAGTTGTCCCCTCGAGGTGGGTCCTTTCGGCCACAGCCTACTGGTAGCTTAGAGTGCTTTATCTTTGGGACAGTTGATTGGCTGGTTGCAGTTGTGGTTGGTGGGATGTTCTTGGGATGTTTTAACCTGAAGCGTGTTGATTGGCTGGTTGCAGTTGTGGTTAGTGGGATGTTCTTGGGATGCTTTGCCTTGGAGTGTGTTGATTGGCTGGTTGTGGTAGGTGGGATGTTCTTGGGATGTTTTATCCTGAAGCGTGTTGATTGGGCGGTTGCAATGTTGATAGGTGGGATGTTCTTGGGATGTTTTGTCTTGGAATTTGCTGATTGGCTGGTTGAATCTTTGAAAGTTAGAAAGTTCCTGGGAATTTTTATCCTGGAGTTTTTTAGTTGGCTGGTTGTATTTAGAGCCACTGACATTTTTTTGGAAGGCTTGTCCTTGGAACCTACCAATGGGCTGGCTTTATCACTGCTAGGTGTTTTTTTTTGTTTCGCCTTGAGAATTTGGCTGGTTTTGGTGGGTGGGGTACTCTTGGAGGGTTTTTTCTTGGCACGTGATATTTTCCTAGGTTTAGTGGTTGGTTGTTTTAGTAGTTTCAACCCAGGGCCTTCTGATTCGCCAGCTGAGGCTCTGGTAGGCAGGACATATTTGCTGCCCTCTGTGTTTGTCCTAAAGTTTATCAATGGGCTGATTGTAGTTGTTGCAGGTGATGTGTTTTTTGATGGTTTTGGCCTGGGGCCCACTGTTTGAATGTGTATAGCCCAGGTATGTGGGGTATTTTTAGTTTTAGAGGATTTTTTCCTTGGTCTTGTCAGTGGGCCGACCATAATTGTGGGAGGAGAGATGTTTTTTGATGATTTCAGCCTGAGGCCTAGTGACTGGCAGGCTTCAGTCGAGGCGTGTGAAGTGCTCTGGATGACTGTGGCCAGGGAGCAGGTGGTGTTCTGGAATCCAGCCGGAGCTGCAGTAATGAGAGGAACACCCACCCTCTCATGCCTGCGGGGCAGGTGCGTGCTATTGTACAAGGCAGGACTTCTGAAGACCGCAAATGGGGCCACCTGGGTCTGCTTACATCTGCCGAGTCAAGAGAAGCATCAAAAACTGGAGGCGTCAGCATGCACACGAAAATCTGTTTCGGTCATATTAACTTTAGATTTAATAGAAACATTAGGAATGCCCAAAATAAATTTGTATAATGAAACACTGACATGCTGAAAGTAAAAAAAAAAAATAATCAACAGAAAAAAATATTCAGTAACCGTGTCAGGAGCACAAATAATGTAGTAGTATACTCTTATTTAATTCATAAATTAACCAGAAAATTAAATACATACTGCTCCGTTGTTCATAATTAATTAAGCAATAACATACAAGAAGGAGTACAGGAGTATAATCACAGCTGATTCGTAATGATTCGTAGTGATTCGCAATAACACTCGAAGTCGTGCGATTGCACTCCAATATACCACAACCGCACGACCTTCGAATATGTTGATGCTTTTATACAACAGTTCATAGAGTAGCACTTATAAGACACCGCATATTTCGTTCATTTTTTAAAACATTTAAGGGCCTCAGCGAAAGTGGGGCGGGCTAACGCGGCCAAACCATCCGCACAGCTGGAAAATTCAGTCTATAACCGATATAGTTCAGTCTAATATCGCCGGTGCCAGCGGTGAAACGACTAGCCAGTAAATTAGCGAAATAACTTTGCATTGTACATTAAACCCACGCCTCAGGTCTACTAAATAAAATATTGTGGCACTCGAGTGGCGAAAAGACTGAGATCATGAGGCAGACAGTAAAGTTCAGTTATTAACAAGATCTTTAATTTCCGATCCTTAAAAGGATAACGTTAAAACATCGAGCAAGAATAAACTCACACACAGATGGGGGAACCTTTACGGAGACAAAAGTGGAGACAGGCAGTAGAGAGCGCAACGAGTCATACTCTGAATACTTTTTTTCGGTTCGGCAGCTTATAAAAACTTCAAATCCTAAACAGGTCAAAAGAAATCCAAAAAATGAATACAAACGTTTACTTTACTCTGACTTCCGCCTACGTTCATTTTTGAAACCGTCGGAACCGCGGATGTGTTCTCAAAATGCACTGAGCAAAATGTTTGTAGAAAATGGGCATACCTAACGTCATTAGATACACCTGTAAAGCGGAGTGATACAGCTGATAACCGCACTCATAGAACTCTTCTTGTCCAATCAGATTTATTAGTCGGAACTACCTGTCGTATCATTAATGATAACAGTTCATGTATCTCATATAGTTACTATATTGGAATCTCAAAATGGTCCAACAATGTTCATGGGTGCCCTGTGGTGGGCTGGTATCCAGTCCAGGGGGTGCCTCCACCAGGCACCTGCAGCTGCCCTCCCACCATGCTGACTAGGATAACTGGTTGCAAGATGCATGGCATATTGAAAGAAACATGCAATTATTTTGTTTTTTTTCACTACACCAATTCATCAAATTTTAACATGTGCAGCTCTGTTTTACTGCCTTGCTGTGGGGTATAATCACAAACACCTCCCAAGACCTCCCTGAAATTCTAAATCCAGTCATTCATTCATTTTGTTCAGTATTTTTTTGAGGGAAAATGCCTCAAATAATTTCAGTTTTTGCTCCCTTGCTCCCAGTTAAATTGTATCTCTGAGGTGAGGGAGTCCCTAGTTAAAAACATGCCATTTGGCTTTCTATAAGAAAAACAAAGGTGAGGAGGTCATCTCGGCCAAGATCAATGAGCTCAATCAGCTTAGCCTCATGTCAAGCAGGTCTGTGCAAGCACTACAATCCACATGGTCTTTTCACTACTTCTCATGTTACTTGTCCTGAAAAACCAAGGTCTAAAGGTCACAGCTGGAAATCATGAAAGCAGCACCCCCCACCCCCCCCCCAAAACATTTTACTGCATTTACCAATTAGAGGGTATTGTCAAGGTCAGCACCTGTCCCACCCTGCCCTTTGTGTCTCTTCCCCATTGGGCCAGCAGGTGTTGACAGCATCCTGTCCTCCTCCCTGTCTCTTGCCTTTCAGCCCCAGTGTGTCTAAACCTTATTGTGTTTTGCCTGTTTCCCAAACCGCTGCATACCTCAGAGGGCTGAGTGTGTGGCATGGTGATTGTTAACCCTTTAGTTATAGATTCAAGGCTGGTCTCAAGTCAGCCATCCATTTTCCAAACCACTTATCCTCCTGGATCACAGGGAGTCTGGAGCCTATCCCAGAAGCTACAGGCACAAGGCGGGGAACAACCCAGGACACACTCACAATT
The DNA here is from genome assembly GCA_026779605.1 of Mormyrus hasselquistii. NCBI lineage: Eukaryota > Metazoa > Chordata > Actinopteri > Osteoglossiformes > Mormyridae > Mormyrus > Mormyrus hasselquistii. The sequence continues at coordinate 36,515,284 of JAODKE010000043.1, forward strand.
TAGTAACTGCAATTAGCCTCAGCAAGTCTCTGGACTGTTGGGGGGAAATCCAGAGTACCTGGAGGAAACCCCATGATGACGTGGGGAGATCATGCAAACTCCACACACACGTAACCCAGGCAGAGACTCGAACCCGGGTCACAGAGGTGTGAGGCAACAGTGCTGATGACTGCACCACCCCTTCAAGACAGCCTCGTCTGTTTATTTATATTTATTCATTTTATTCTCCGTCGTTTCTTGTTTTCTGTTTTCCAGGCTATTGGCTGCCCTGCTTCCCTTTCTCACTTTTGTTTGTATTATTCGTTTGTTAGAAATCCCTTAGTTCTCTCCCTGTCTTTGTAACTCGCTCCACCTGCTGCTTGTCGCCCCGCGTCTCGGGTGACTGGTTAATTGTCATGTTCCACATGTGTTGTGTTGAAGTTTCTGTGTGTTGTGTGGCTCTTTCCTCTCATTGTCACATTTTAGAAAACGTTTTCTTAGCAAGTTCCCGTTTCCCCCCGTTTTGCTCCTGACCCCACATGGTCCTTTTGTTTTGCAGTTTGCCTGCAATGTGTCTCACCAATAAATCCCTTTGTCTTGGAGTTTTTGACGTGGATCGTCGCCTTTTTCCTACCTGTGCCATGCAGCCCCGCAATGCCAATATAAGACACTCACATTTATAAAAGCATTTCAAGGCTCTTCTAAGCCACCCGTCTAAGGTGGTCTAGTGGTACGGAAAATGGCTTTGAGCCAAAGCCCCAGGATGCCATTCTGTAGTGCTCTTCAGAAAGACACGTATCAACAGTCCCTCTGGTAAACAAAAAAAAAAAATCAACTATATATATACAAGCCAATTTTGGGGGAGGGGTCCTGTTAAGTAGGCAATTCGAAAAGTAAAAGGAAGGCAGATTTGTACTGAGATCCAGCACATGATACTAGCTAATCTCCTCTGCTGTTATCTGTTTAGCAGGAAATGCCTGCGAGTGCAACAACATGCTAGAAGCAGTCCTACATGTGACCCCCCCCCCCCCACACACACACACACACACACACACACACACACACATACACCAAGCTCGGCCCTAGAACTGGCACTCACGCTCCCCACCAGCTGAGCTGGGTGCAGTACGGCTTCCTGGTCAGTCTGAAGCAGGGGACCTTGAGCATGCTGAAGAAGCTGAAACCCACCATGTGTGAGACGGTGTCATTCACCTCCAGCAGGCACTGCCGGAACCTGCCAGAAGAGGGCACAGGCGCACCATGGGTGAGGGCACCGTAAGCGAGGGCACTGGGCAACCTGACACATGACAAGACTGGAGACTTCCTTTTCTACCTCTGACCAAAGTTATGCATCAAAAATACATACATCTGTATAATTGCATAAGCTGTAAAATATGAGTCATGCAGGTCTTTTGACACCAAAGTAGCTGTTAATGACAATAATGACAATAATCTTTAACAGTATGCTCTGCAAACTGCGTTGTTATGGAAGGTTGTCTTGTGGAACAACTTAGCTGACAGATCACATGATCCCCCGTTTGGCCACAGAACTCGGGTGCTATAAACATTAATTGGCAATGGTAGAGATGGGATGTTGAAACTCATAACAGGTGGAATCATTTGCACTAACTATCTGATTTAACCAATCAGAAGAGAGTGAGACCAATGATAAATATACCTACTATAACACTTAAAGTTGGGTTTCTCATACTATAGATACACTTTAAATTATATTATAGTTTCCTCTAAAGAGGGAAAATACCTATAACAGAGTTTAATGAGAAGACCACTTGGAGGTGGGTGATGATGAGCAGTGCAGATGTTATGGAAAGAGATGTACAGTTAACAATGCACTGATGATATCAGTTTGTTACAACCAGGGCATTGAAGTAATCTCAAACATGGGAGTTAACAATTACCTTGGATCATTACAAGCAAATTTAAACACCTGCTTTGAAAAATAACATGCAATAGAAGCTGGGGCACATCCCCAGTCACTGACATGGAAGATTCTAAAATTATTTAACAATGACCTCTACGTTTAGGCTGAATGATGGATGATAATCGACCCTTATTTATCACATGTGAAAGCGGCAAATGACACATAGAAGAATTATGGCCTAATAGATCATTCCAGAAGGGTTAGGAATGCGACGGCACAGCCGAAGGGATGACTCCGCTGCTGATCTAACTCACCTGCGGTCACAGTTGCAGTGCGACACGGTGAAAAAGTGGTGATTGAAGACGCCGAAGTTGACCTTGAAGGGGGCAATGGTGTGTTCACAGTGGTCATGCTCACGGCAGCACTGGTCCGTCTGGTTAAACACACCTGCAAAGGACCAGTGAGGAAGTATTTAGGAACATCTCAGCACACCAGCAGATTTTCCAAGGAGTTCAAGATGTCCGTGAATAGTTCAAGCTCAGCACTGATGCTTCCTAAGATAGGCTCAAACTTAAAATCACAAAGCCACTAGATGATGATAGTTATAGAAGATGGATGGATGTTATCAAGGAAGCTACCATTTGGCAGAAATGCAGTAGCTTTCTACAGCAAATCAAAGCAAATCAATTTTTTAAAATGTAAATTATAAGCGACCTTTTTTTTTAAAAAAAAAAAAAAGCGAACAAAGTCAACATGATTACGAAACTTTAACTTAATTTCTTATTATTTTAAGATGTCAAACTTCACACGCTAAGAGAAGTTATATTCAGTCTACGGTCTATCTATATAGCTTACAAATTAAAATATAAATATATAATATAATTGTAATTTAATATTTTAATTTTTAATGTCAGGGGCGGACGATTTTTTCTGGGCCCTAGGCTGACGTGGATAGGGCCCCCCCCCCCTAAGTGGGTAATTTGAGCGATATTATGGGGCCGAAAGAGAAACAAGAGAGAATTAAAAACGATAGAACATGAATAATATGCTAATAAAAGCGCGCGGGGCCAGCAATAACACATACCGATCGAGGGGTGGAGTACTGACGGCAAAATCCGCCGATAGATCGACGGCAGGGGGGTACCGCGCCGGCAGATCTATCGGCCGAATTTAAGACATTTTATTATAGATTGTAATATTTTAACCAAAAGTGTAATATTTTTTGAGTATACATTTACCTATTTATTAGTTAATAAAAAAAAGTCGAGATCCAGAGCCCCCCCCCACACACACACTACGAGCCCCCCCTCTTAATGCCATAGAAAATCCTTGGTTTTCATTCGTTCTTCACTATTAATTGTTTAGGCAGTTTATTTACTTACCTAAATCGCCATACTCCATCGCCTTGCTCCCTGTGCCACACCAGAGTGTTCCGGGGAAAATCCAAGATCGCTTGTGGCGCCGGAGCGTCGGAGCCGCAGGGGAAGGTGTGACCTGTACGTCCAGCGGGTCATCGGCGGGCACTGTACTGCAGGGCCCCCCAGGTATCAGGAGCTGGCTGATGTTAAAGCGATCGTCCGTTTCATCACTGAATTCATCTGCGAGATCTCCGCGGCAAAGAGACATGTAGCTCCCAGTGACAGAGGGATGGTCACTTAAAACACACGCAACAAGTCGCTGCTCCTCAGTCCAGGTGCTTTGATACAACTGCAGCGACCTGACGGCATGCACCCCCGCCGATTCTCGGAGGAAGCTGTATCGAGCGCCATGTGCGGCGGAGCTCTTCCAGAAGCAGAAATTAATGGTATCTTGGTCCATTTTCGAGGAAGTGGCTGCATCGTATTTCTGTAAGAATGCAAGAACTACCAGCAGCGAGACTACATTGAGCTGTGCCGAGTTTGTCATTTCCAGACCAAACAAATTAACGGTACAATGAATTACAAACTATTGAGACACATTTTACTGGGAAGAAAACAGCCGTTTACAGCTGCATAGCCACACGAGAAGTTCCTCATTTGCAGGTGTTACTGCGTCTCTAAACGTGATCAATCCAGTCTGAATGCAGACTTTAAAAGTGGTGCCATTATACAGTAAATGTCGGAATACGATGAGAGTTTCATTAAATCACGAGAAGTATGCGTTTTTGTGGTATGAATATAGACGATGGGGAGGAGTATTCTTGCCTTAGGTTAGGTAAAGGTTTGGGCGGGTCCGACGCCTATGGAGCTATCCTTGTATATGCATATGGAAGGTTTATTTTTGCATTTTTATTCTATTTTGTTTATAATTTGTTTTATATCAAATGTATTGTTTTAAGACTGTGCACAGCATGGGTTGTACACGAAAAGTATATTAATCAGGTTAATGTGGTGTTGTGTTCCCAAGGCGCTAACACTAACGCAGGTGGGTGGGTCTCTGTAGGCGCTTTTTATTGGGTCATTTTACTTGTAGGCTATTGTGAACGAAAAGAGCATTCGTGTTCACAGTCTTAATAGGCTCTTTTAATATTTTTATTGGTCTGCATATACCAAATCCAATGTAAAATTCTACATGCAAATTCAATAGCAAACATACTATAGTTTCTTCCCTTCTGCATGCACTATGTACAAATAAGTCAGTCACAATTCATTCCATTATAGGCAGAACATAGCCTACAAATGTGCAAAATAAAACTTTTCTAAATGAAACAGGGAACGGATAAATAGATAAAACATTGGTGAGTGGAGATGTCCTTAAAACTGAGTGCACCTCTAGATCTTCAATGAGACACCGACTAATTAATATATAACATCTACCTGCGTAACTCAATACTTAAAACCTAGGCCTATTACCTAACTAATTTCTTAATTACCTTTTTACGTTTTTCGTTTTCTACTTCAGAATAGCAACTTTAAAACATTTTACATACAAAACATTACACGTAATCCTCGTAAGGTTTTATTAACTGTTACGTTCAGATTATACCCACTTCAATAAAAATGTGTTACGTAGGGAACAGATTTTAAAATACATTCCATACAAATAGACTCACGTGTTCAGGCATGTATGTTACGACCACACATTTATACATGCATCTGAATGGACACTATCACTTTTATATTTTAACATTTATTTCGGCAAAACGTTATGCTTTTAAGGGTAAACTTTATCGTTTGAAAACTACTGACTGAAATATATTGGTGTGATTCAACAGCTCCATATCCTACAACAGTGTTTCCCAACCCGGTCCTCGGGGACCCACAGAAGATCCACGTTTTTATCGGGGAGAGAGCAAATACGCGAACTGTCTGCGGGTCCCCGAGGACCGGATTGGGAAACACTGCCCTAAAAGACCAAAGTGCACTCAGCTGGGAGATGACATAAGGAAGGTCGTTACAGCGCTGCATTGACGCTGAGGAAACTGATAAAACTTCAGCGTCACGGGAATGTCGTGACAATGTTGTGTTCCGGCCTGGAAGACACTGGAATCCACAAAGGAAAGATAAAAAAGAAAAACTGCAGAATACAGAAAAACGTTCACATCTATTTAAAATGAAGAGATGAATTTAATCTGTAATAAAATGTTCTATATCAGGAAAAGCGGTACAGTCATGCATAGAGATAAAAAAAACTTGCAGATTTCGATGAAAAAGTATGAGGTCATTCCATTGTACTATAGCGTGTGCTTTCCTTCGCGGCGAGTCTGCTGTTGCACACAGAAGCTTCTGTGATCGACAAGCGCTGGAGCTGCACGGCGGGGTAAACAGAGCCCTGTCTACGTGGATCTGGTCAGAGGTCCAAGGCAGCTCTTTGCACAAACACCACACAGCCACCAACCACAGCTTATGCATGCAAGTACCTACAGCGGCTCAGAAAATGCATTATCACCAAAGGTTTTCCGTTTTGTCATCACGCACAAATCGTCAGGGAAATGTGTTAAGGTGCATGTTATATCACAGTTTTTTTTAAGCTCGACGGAAACGAATCTGAAAGATCAGAGGCTTTCGCATCAAGACACCTTTAGAGAACGAATGATTTTATACATATTTCGCCACTTTTTCCCTTGTAGTCTTCCACTGGTACATAATTTACCGTAGTAATATAATAATAATAATAATATAAACAATTAATAATGAACAAGAAAAAAATAGAATCTTCATAACTGGTTCGCAGTCATTTAACTATTTTCTCTCCTCATACTGAAACAACGGTGCCACTTTACAATAAGGCTACCCGCATAAAGAGTTTATGAATGATTTATAACCTTGTTATTAATTAGGTTGTAACACTTTGTTAATTATTAATAGACAATTTTAAACAAGTTATAACAGTTTTCTTTTTATTAATGAGTTACATTAACAGCACACAGTGGCAAAAGGGAGCCTTATTGTAAAGTGGTACTGAAACAGCAACCAAAGAATAATTGAATCTTTTGTTTTTTAAAAAAAAAGAACAACCTCTTGAGAACAGCAGCAGCAGAATGTAATCAGACAGGTGAAATCCGACATCTATAACAGCAAGCTGTTGATTTGTTTGTGTCCCTAAAACTCCCAAGGATTTGTGCTGCAACTCTGTCTGTTGCTAGAAATTACACATTCATTTATCTTCTGACTGTTTATCCCTGTGAGGGTAACAGGGGAGCCTGAAGCTATCCGAAGCTGCACAGGACACAAAGCTAGGCTACGCCCAGGAGAGACGGCCAGTCCACGTACACGACCATGCAATACAACACGGCTAATATAGAGATGCCAATTAGCTGAACTGCATGTCTTTGGACTGCAGAAGGAAACTGGAGCACCTCGGCCCTGGATGTGTCAGGCAAAAGTGCTAATCAGTGACCCACCCCTGGGTCACATCCAGTGGACCTTAAAATCCATCATGTATTCATTCAAGCTTGCGAGTCTTTTTTACCAGGTTTGCTGATTTTACTGGGGTGATGTACAATGTTGCTTGAAACCACAAATAATCCAGCTTTTGAATTTAGGACTTAAAATTAATGTTCGTGGCTAACTTCAGGTAATGCTTGCATGGCGTGTATATATACTGTAGCTAGCACTGTTTGATTTTCGCATATATTATGTCAAGGTTCAGTAGCCTTTCCTTCCAAGAAGGAGTAACATCTCTTTTGTACCTGGTGGCGAAAAGTACACCTATGGCCTGTGATATTTCTTTGTAGGTTTTGGTCAGACAGACAGTATGACTACAGCCAAGGGTTACAAGGATATAAGCAGTAGCCATGTTGGTTGATGGCACAACACTGAGCATCAATAAAAAATAATTTGGGAAACATGTGGAACCAAGATGTGCTGGGGACATGCAGCAAGGCTCTTAGTCGCTGGACACGTGGTTCTCATTCATCAGTGTGTGCCAGCGCTCAATCTTCTTGTCCTTGTTCTTCAGGCACTCATACCAGTGCTTCAGACGCTCCCCTTTAGCTGTGATGCCCAATTGGCATCCTCCTAAAAGAGGTGGGGCAGAATGGCAGGATGTGATTGGACAACACACCATAAATGGATATACTGACTCCACCCACCAGCCTTACCAATGTAGTCATTACACTTCCCGATGTCATAATCCCACACAGAGATGTCGAGGGTCTTCTTTGCCAGCTCGCTGTGCTTGATGTCATAGCTGAATTCCTGCAATACAACCAACCAATTCAATTTGCAAATAATAGCATGCCAAAATAGACATCATCCACCAGAGGACACTCCATGTTTGTTTATGAGTAAAAAGGAGCAGTAGTCAACAGGTCCACTGAAAATCAGTGCATCACATACACATATTACACATACACTGTAGGCTATATCATCTACTGTAAATCTCCCCTCTTCTTGGAAAATTTAAGACACACCAACAGTATCTTCATGTAAAATAAATGTAAAGTACAAATTATATATATATATATATATATATATATATAAAAATGTGAATCCTTGTATCCTTGTACTACAGTCCAGGAGCCAACACAAAGATCACAAGAAGGAAAACTCACCTCGTTGAACTCGGGGTTCAGGGTCTTTTTCTTGATCTGGGTTTTGTTCTTTGCTTTTTTACCCATGTCTGGTTTCAGGCAGCTGCCATGTAGTGGGAGATGCGAAGGTAAGCATTTTTCCAATATCCACTGTAGCTTAATCAACTTTTTTGCAACAAATTGCATAATGGTGCTGATGATTATTTTAACTAGAATGAACAGCACGCAACAAAAACTGTCAGGTCCATCTGTCTCTTGTTGCTCTACTGTGCCACCTACTGGCAGCTAGATGCCTGCAGCATCGTCAGTAGGGCTGAGCATATGAATAGTGTCAGGACACGCAACAAAACCTGCATCTAGAGTAAAAAGAGGCAGGTTTCTGACGGTGCATGTGTCCGGAGAGCTCACCACATCTCCCAGGGTGGCACAGATGTTATGTGACGTGGGAAAGACCCACTTCAAGCGAACAGCGATTTGTAAATTTTACATTAACAGTGATGAGTAAGAATATCTTACTACAGGCTGCAGTAGCCTGGGGCAGAGATGTGGAAGTACAAAGGGGTCCCCCCCCCCCCCCCCCAGGAACCTACATTTTGACGAAGGGGTCTGAGTAGCCGTTGGCGTCCATGGCAGCTAGGTGTACGCAGCGCACCACACCCACGATGAGCCGATTCTGCTGGCTGTTGTACATGAGAGAGATGAGAATGCGTCCACGCTCCTCCACGTCGCCGAGGTCCTTCCCCGTCTGCCAGGGAGAGAAGAGGGCTCAACACTGGCGGGCGGAGCTGAGGTCGACTAGCAGGATGGGAGCGGGGGCCGGAGGCAAAGCCAACACGCTAAAAACGCGGAAGCGCTGAACAGGCACATGCTGCAGTGCACGCGGTACAGCATTCTGGCACAATGACACACTTAAAAATGCTGGAACACACTGAACAGAGACGCCGGGCGCAGACACAGTGACAGACCAATAGAAGCTAGTGGTTACACGGTGCTAACGTTTCAATGCTAACACCACAGGGGCAGGCTGGGGGGACACCTCTCACCTCATCCTCATAGAGTGAAATGCCACGCGCCCCTCCCCCGGTCGCCGTCCGCTTCACCTGGGGAGGACACAGCTGCTGTCATGTGAATGCCACCACGCTCACCCATCAGATCTCAGCATACATTTTCAGCTTTGTTGCAATGGGAAGTCCAGGCTTGACAATTGCGATAGCAAAAACATGGCAGATAGCCTCACAGGCACAGAAATCACAGAGAAGAGACTATCATTGCTGGTTTTAGCCGTTTCAACGTGCCGATCACATTATTGTTACGGTCCGGTTTTGGCCAAACAACGCAATAGTGGTAGAAGTACACAGGAGGGGGAGATGGCTCAAGCCAAAATAACAAACAAAAACACTGAAAACATGTTTCTAAATAGCCTACAAAGAAAAAAGCAAAACAAAATTAGATATAACTGCCGTCTCCCTGCCAAAGCCACTCTGAAGCCCTACTGCCCCTCCGTTCACTTTCATGAGACTGATCAGTCACACCTAGCTGGTCACGTGACCCGAGCCTCTGAGACCTTGGTCAGTCCAGAATAGGTATAAATTCTATAATTTCACTTGAAAACAAAGATCAAAAGAGTAGAAAAGATGAGGACAAACATGATGGGCGGTCTTCCAGCAAACATACGCAGTGTATTTTCAGCAACTTGAAGGGGTTACAGCATAATAAACATAATTATATTATAACATAATAAAAACATCACTGCTGTTGTAAGTCGCACTGTGCTCCTGGGGTAAATGCTATGTCCTGCCGCTGTATGCCTATATAGATGGTATGACAATAAAGCCCAATGGCCTTGACTTGACCCTCCTGGACTGAGCGAGTGCAGCGCTACCTTACCGGCACCACTCTCTCCAGACACACGTTAAAGTTCTTCTTCTGGTTCATCTTCATCTTCTTCAACGCCACCCGAGTCTCACCAATGAATTCATTGTGACCAAACTTGTCCTCGTCACAGACGGAAATCCTGAAAAAATTGTACATTTAAATAGTAGCATCTTTTACATTATGGCTTGGTGTAGTTACACATGAGTGATCATATTTCTTAGTCAACGAGTAACAGCATACTGCTAATACACTGCCAGTGTGGGTTCCCCGGAATGTTCTGCAATTTAGCATGTAAAGACACTCAAAATTGTACTAAATGATGCTGAGAATTCTGGCTTTGATTACTGTTGATTACCTCCTCGTGTAAACCATCATACTCAAGTTCTACCCGACTGGTAGGAACCACGTAACCTTAAAGTGTGGTATCAAATATTCACCGTGCTCAGTCTCTTAAACTCCACCGTGACTCCTCCGTGATCGAAAGGCACAACGTTCAGGTGAAGAGGCTACTGTAACATGCTTTCTGTACGTCAGAGAGGCAGATGCGGCAGAGTGGGCGCAGGAAGTAACAATGAGTAAGAGCCTTGTACATTTCACTACATGTTGTACTTGTATAACTATGTGCATGACAAATAGAGGAATCTTGAATCTTTCTTGACAGGATATTATCTGCTCAAGCCCTAAAAAAGAAGCCAATCCTGTTGGGCTCATAACTGGAATGTTACACAGATTCTGAGGAGTCAAACTAGGGTACATCTATAGTATTTGTGATAAAACGGCCTAGAAATGCCAGCTCCCAGGGGCTTTAAAGCAGAAGACTCCATATATTTTAGCCTTAAAACATCTTTTTATACTCGACAATTGTGCCACATAACAGCTGCAGTCTCTTGAGAAGTTGGAGCCTGTGACCTACAATCAAATCAAAGATGGTACTTTTGGAAGCCAGAAGACAATACAGAGCTTTGGAGAAAAACACCTGCTGGGCAGCTACCTGTACAAATGAACGAAACCCCCCCCCCAGTCAGCTCACCTAAGTGTTTTACGCTGCATGTCCTCGTCCGTCAGGCCATGGTACACCAGTGTCTCGTTCCAGATCGGGTTGCGAGTGTTTCGCAGGGTCTTGGTGCGTAGCTTGTTGGACTGAGCATGACAAGAAAACAAGCTGTGTTTTCACTTGGGGTTTCATCACACATCCCACACGGTATGGAAGTCTCCTAAGATCATAACTATTGGATCTCCAGTACTTCAGCTCCCAAAACAAGTATTCTCATCACGCACCAGACCTCTCTATTTCTTACCAATTGCACAATATGAGTTTTTGAGCCCGCTGCTTGGAGAACTGGGCTTTGGCCAACTAACTAACCTTTACCCACAATGCACTGCAGTAACTCTCACAGAGAACAGCTCCCTTCTAAGGAAGTTAAACAGGCGTTACCTTGCTGGCCCCAGGCAGTAGATGCAGCTTGACATAGGGGTCTGCAAGCCCATTGGAGTCCATTGGCTTCAGCCCCTGGGTAAAAAAACAGCTTATCATTAGTATAACTTTTATTACATCAATCAAAACTACCCCTGGGAGACTCTTACATTGTAGCCCTACTGACAATTATGAGGGCCTGAAGATCATGTAGGTTTAATTAAGCTCTCAAAATACCCGTCCTGTTAGAGTACAAAAAGCTGTTCTACCCAGATAATGCCTCTCGTCAAGCGGCAATGTTATGAAGAGCTTTTTAGCACCAACCCCCCGCCAAGGTGTATGGGGTTGTCTATATAAAATAAAATGAGACTTTTTTTGTCAAATGTGGGATTTCAACCCACACCTCCTACCAGAGACCAAAACAGCCATCACATTGGGCAGTATTGACCCTTGAGTCTGGCACTTTAGACCAGTGTTTCCCGACCCAGTCCAGAGGAAGCAAAAATGTGGACTGTGTGGGGTTCCCCGAGGGTTGGGAAACACTGCTTTAGACCACTCGGCCATCCGGACACTAGTCATGTGACCAGTGCCTCTGCAGCCCTGATGTTTAAAAAACCTCTGTGTGTGTGCTCCAGCTACCATCAGCTTGATACGCATTTGCACTACTAGACATTATTGACTCCATAGTGTGCACCTAGAAAGATTCATGTATCAGGACGGCAGGGGTCAAAGCCTGCACAATTTCCAAGCAGGTGCAGTGGGGTGACCGTTGCCGGAACATGGGGAGAACGTTCCACTCGGACATTTTACCTTGGCTTTCATGATGTTGCAGTGCAAGCTGTTGTTCTCCTGCTCATAGAGAAGGGAGAATTCAAGAGAGCCCAGAGTGGCTGAAATAGAGCAGAAGAGGAATAAATTAATAAAAACTCCGGTATACATAAAAAATGTAGGCCAGACAGGATAAACAGGTCAAACATCGGCTATTTCAAAACACAAGTCTGAGACTTACAAGCCAAACGGCACCTACAGTCAAAGTGCCATGAATGAATGACAGTCTGGATTAAAGAAGGTCAGTCATTGTACACAGGGTGCAGCTAGAGATGTTGGCCCCCCATGAAAGCATATCATATTGGGGCCCCAACCCAGAGCAATGCAATTATAGTTTAAATTGTTTAGGATCCCTGTCATTCGTCCAAATTTCCGCCTCTTTGCAACACCCTTCACTGTACAACACATACTGAATAAGGCTCAAAGTCCTTTTTTACAGTAAAAAGTATAGGCAAAAGTGTTGAGAATGACACAAGTATTGGTTTGTAGATCTTTTTGTCAGATGTTTCGGTAACACTTTACTCGAGGGGGCACATTGTAGTAGTGCACTCTTGCTTAATGTATTGATTAACCAGTAACTAAGTGTTAGTTACATACTGATCCCACGTCTGTTCATCATTAATAAATCATGACGATTCATGTATTTCATGCAGTTACTATGTTTGCTCATGATTTGTACTTGGAGTAGTTACTTGTTATTTGTGCCCCCTCAAGTAAAGTGTTACCGATGTTTCTATGGTATACTAAAGTATAATTACAAGCACTTCATAAGCATCAAAGGCTTTTATTGACAATTACATTAAGTTTATGCAAAGACTCAATATTTGCAGTGTTGGCTCCTCTTTTTCAAGACCTCTGTAATTCGCCCTGACATGATGTCAGTCAACTTCTGAGTCAAATCCTGGCTGATGGCAGCCCATTCTTGCCTAATCAATGCTTGGAGTTTGTCAGAATATGTCCACCCACCTCTTGAGGATTGACCACAAGTTCTCAATGGGATTACGGTCTAGGGAGTTTACTGGCCATGGACCTAAATCGTCAATATTTTGTTCCCTGAGCCACTAAGTAATCACTTTTGCCTTATGACACGGTGCTCCACCATGCTGGAAAAGGCATTGTTCATCACCGAACTGTTCTTGGATGGTTGCGACTTTCGGAGGATGTTTTGATACTATTCTTTAGTCATGGCTGTGTTCTTAGGCAAAATTGCGATTGAGCTGAGAAGCAACCCCACACATGAATGTTCTTAGGATGTTGGCATGACACAGGACTGATGGTAGCGCTCACCTTTTCTTCTTCGGATAATCTTTTTTCCAGATGCCCCAAACAATCTGATTGTGATTCATCAGAGAAAATGACTTTACCTCAGTCCTCAGCAGTCCAATCCCTGTACCTTTTGCAGAATATCAGTCTGTCCTTGATGTTTTTCTTGGAGAAAAACCAGGCCATCCTCCAAAAGTCTTCACCTCACAGTGTGTGCAGATGCACTCACACCTGCCTGCTGCTATTCCTGAGCAAGCTCTACATGGGTGGTGCTCCGATCCCACAGCTGAATCAACTTTAGGAGACGGTCCTGGTACTTGCTGGAGTTTCCTGGGGGCCTTGAAGTCTTCTTCAAAACAATTTATCATCTATCCTTGAAGTTATTATTGAGCCGATAAATGGTTGATTTAGGTGCAATCTTATTGCCAGTGACATCCTTGTCTTTGAAGCTCGTTTTGTGCAAAGCAATGATGACTGCACATGTTTTCTTGCAGGTAACCATGGTTAACAGAGGAAGAACAAAGATTTCAAGCACCACCCTCCTTTTAAAGCATGCAGTTTGCGATTCTTACTCAATTAGAATGACAGAATGATCTCCAGCCTTGTCCTCATCAACACTCTCACCTGTGTTAAAGAGAGAATCACTGAAATGATATCAGCAGGTCCTTTTGTAGCAGGGCTGAAATGCAGTGGAAATGGGTTTTCTGGAATTACTCACAAGTTCATTTTCATGGCATAGAGGGACTTTGCAATTAATTGCAACTGATCTGATCACTCTTCATAACATTCTGGAATATGCAAATTGGCATCATAAAAAATGAGGCAGCAGACTTTGTGAAAATTAATATTTGTGTCATTCTCAAAACATTTGGCGCCGACTATAATCTGCTTTTTTCTAAAGGATAAATGCCAGACCTGTAAACCACAGTGGGCTGAGCGAGGTCTGAAGTCAGAGGTAAACATTTTCTCAGGAAACAGCTCGCCTTACTTGCTTCATCCGAGTCATAGCTGTTGGCCTCCTCCTCCTCATCCTTCTCCGGGGGCGGGGGCTGGTGCCGTGCAGGGGCCCGACTGTAAGCGGCAACAGGCTGTCGCCTCTCCTCCTGGATGCCAGATGGAGCTCTTTCTTCTCTGAGGGGAGCTGGTGCACTGGAGTAATTGGGCTCCATCTCCATTGGGGCTGGCAGGAGAGAGTTCAGTCATGCTTCACTCTCCACTAAATCATAGCATGTAAGTGCCAGTGGGCTGCAGTTACTAGTCTTTTTAACTGTTTGATTAATCATCTCTTTGCTGGGTTTGTGTTGCATTGAAAATATTTGATTTAAAGGTGACCTGAGAACCAGAAGAGCTTTTTTTTCCATCATGTAAGTTGGATGGTTCCTTTCTTATTTAAAATAGAAATAATGTATAAATGGAGAGTAACAATTTACAGTCTATGTTGACAGAGTAGTAGGGGGTTGACGTGTCATCAGTAAAATCACTTATTTAAATCCTTGTAAATGGTTGTTGTATGACTCGGGGGAGCACTTGGTGCCCCAGGGCCGCCTGGGGTCTCACCCTGCTCAGCCATGGCTGACGCTGCCTGTGTCTGGGGAGGCCTGGAGCTCTGCACGGGAACAGCCCGCTTCAGCACCACAGGGCTGCCCTGAGCCTCGTCGCTGCTCCCCCCACAGTAGAGACCTCGCCCTGGCTGCACATCAGTGGGCTTGGGGGGCACAGGAGGATACCCCCCTCGGCCTGAGGGCTGCGTCTCTGCAACATACGCGCAGACACATTCAGGTACATTTTGTACATACTAATGGTGTCTCTAGAACACTGAACAGACATAATCATGCATTCAAAGTAGAGGCTCCTGTCCATGGCCATACAGGAAGTGATGCGGGAAAGAAAGAAACAAAAAAAGAAACAAAAAAGAAACAAAGGCACAGTGAGCGGAATTATTGTGACATGCGATTTTATCACCCCTGTGGCCTGTGGTCTTGCGGGTCATCTTAAAAAGATCAAAGATCAAAGATATTTTTATTGTCGATTCACATTTTATGTGCGAGACATACATGAAAACCAAAATGCTGTTTCTCACTCACTGGTGTGTGTACCCTCCAATTATAGACAGGTAACGAGACACGGGACAAACTGACAAGGCCAGAGACATATCCACAAAGTGCAAATGGAGCACTGGCTCCTTGAATAAATAAAATACATAATATATAACATAATATTTTTATATTATTGTATTTAAATAAAATTGTAGATGTAGAATATGGCTGAATTCACTCACTCACCATTCCCTATATAGAGAAATCTATGCAATTCACTATATAGGGAATTAGCCAGGGAAAGAAGACGACAGTTTCGGAGGCTGCATTCCAAGATGCTCTATGCTGGTTTCCTAGCAACCTTTGACAGCTGACATTTGCAAATAGCAAAATAGGGTGACAACATGAATGGAATAAAGGGGATAAAATGATGGCTGTGCAGGCCCATCATTTATGTATCATTCTTAATTTCAAATTACCATCATAATATCATCTTCTTAAATTATTTATCATGTATCATTTATCACCAGCCAGTCTACAGTTCTGCTCCCTTCCAGCACACCTGAATCAGCCAATCAAACAATACCTTGGACAGGTGTGATGGCTGTTGGGAAGGAGCAGATATGGACCGACTGGGGGTCTCAGAGGACTGGGCTGAGACACGCCGATTTATGGCATACATGGAGCATTGCAGTGTACAAGGTTTGTACACTACAATTTGCAGTGTATTATGAGTATTTTATAGTGCACTATTTAGTGGCGTAAACACTATATATATATTGCACTATCGAGGAATGGGAGCCATTTCATAAGCAGCCTATGTGTGTGGCACCACTTCTGATGGGTCAGGGGTGGGTCTTAGGTAGGCAGAGCCCTGGCTGAGGTGGGCTGAAGGGGCTGGCTGCTCACTGCTCAGCTGTTGCTCAAAACTGTGGCTCTGGCTCTCCACTGGGCCTAGGCATACATGCATGGACATACCAGAAGGGCTTAGGCTCAAAGCTCCAAATGGACACTTCTGTTATATAGACACTGAACCTGAATCGCTTTGGGGACTGTACCCAGCTGTGTATTTGTGCAAATGGTTTGCATCATTTTTGAGAAAAGTTATATAATAAACTGTGTCTAAGACAAGTGAGAAAAAGATGGAAGCTATTTATTAGATGTTTTTGGCCATGTTTGTTGTTTTCAGTCATTTCAGTTTTCAGGCCACTTAAGTCACATTTTGTAGTCTTTCTTAAAAACGTTTAGTTTGAATACACCCCTTTGCCTCTAGTCAACCTGGTCTTCCACTTTGTTCTCATGTGCAGAGCTCACCCCAGATTGTCTCATGGTATCTTATAAAAAACCCCGGTTGGACAAGCAGCTCCTCGCATCATATACTTTCAATTAATGTCACACTAAATATCTATGAAATGTAAATCAATATACTTTACCATTTAATTAGCATCTGACAGATGGTTAGGATACATGAGGTCTAACGGCATGATGAAGGGGATGAAGTTACATCAGACTCGGCCTTTCAAATGCAATGAATAGCCATGACTGTTAAAGGCCACCCGCTCACCCCTGCTTTGTGTCCTGGGCTGACTGGGGGCCCTCGCTTCGGGGCCCGGAGGCTTCTGGGCACAGGGACTCAGCTGGGCACCCGCTTCCTGATTCTTGGAGATGGGAATGGGGGAGGGCAGCATCTGCTTGGGCATGCCCTTGAAGAACCAGGCCCCGGAGCGCTTCCACACCTAGGAGTCCGGGGATGGGGGACGGGGGGGACGGGGGGCGCAGACGCGTGAGGTACGTTAGCTTTCAGCCTCCTAATTGTGTGTCTGTCCTTCATCCCTTTGCTCACCAGGATCTGAACACCACAGTTTGCAAACAGGCTGGCTAATTAGCCAGTGCTGACACACTTGGAGGCTGCCCCAGATCAGATATTGCATCCGTCAAACATCAAAACAGAAGCCTTGCAAAAATCAGAAATATTTCAAATGAATTAAGGTGCCTTCAAAACACATTTTGATTGAATATTCAACACATCAAGCTATGTAAGTTCATAAATATTTCTCCTTAGCCACAGGTTTGATTCCAGCTTTGCCAACCATTCGTAAATATCAGGGAAATCGGTAATGTGTAAATGTCTATGGTGCAACCGTAGCTCTAGCTGCGGTTCATGCTCACTTTGGGCAATTTAGAGACACCGATTCACCTAACTGCATGTTACTGCACTGCAGCAGAAAATCAGAGCGCCCAAAAAAGCTAGCAGAATGTGCAAAATCCAGACAGAGAGCCAGAAAGGGGAATAGAGACTGCAATCCTGAAGGTGTGAGGTGGCATTGCTACCTACTGAGCCACCTCTATGTGTCATAAGCTACAGGTTCTTTAATACATTTCCAACATTCTGCAATGCCACATTTTCACCAGTCGGTCATGCTTTGGGGGTGTAGATGCTTTTTAACAGAATGGTGACTACCAGTATCAGCTTTGACCATTGGTATATATCTCCTTGTTTAATGGATATTAATTATATTGCCAAAAGTATTGGAACATCTGCCTTTACATAAACATGAACTTTAATGACATCCCATTCTTGATACATAGGATTTAATACGCAGTTGGCCCACTCTTTGCAGTTATAAACTCTTCTGGGAAGGCTGTCCACAAGGTTTAGGAGTGTGTTTATGGGAATTTTTGATCATTCTTCCAGGAGAGCATTTGTGAGGTCAGGCACTGATGTTCGACGAGAAGACCTGGCTCACAGTCTCCACTCTAATTCATCCTAAAGGTGTTCTGTCGGGTTGAGGTCAGGGTTCTGTGTCGGCCAGTCAAGTTCCTCCACACCACACACCCTCTGGTCATTCAACGTCATCCATGTCCTTATGGCTCTTGCTTTATGCATTGAACCATAATCCCCCCTCCCACAAACTTTACACTTGGCACAATGCAGTCAGGCAAGTACCGTTCTCCTGGCAATGGCCAAACCCAGACTCGTCCATCAGATTTCCAGACAGTGGAGCATGATTTGTTACTCCAGAGAACACATCTCCACTGCTCTTCTTCTATGGTCCAGTGGCAGTGTGCTTTACACCACTGCATCCGACACTTTGCATTGCACTTGATGGTGTAAGGCTTGGATGCAGCTGCTGTGCCATGGAAACCCATTCTATGAAGTTCTCTACACACTGTTCTTGAGCTAATCTGAAGGCCACATGAAGTTTGGAGGTCTGTAGCTGTTGACTCTGCAGACAGTAGCTGACTTCTGCACACTGTGCGCCTCAGCATGCGTTGTCCCCGCTCTGTGATTTTACGTGGCTCACCATTTGATGGCTGAGTTGCCGTTGTTCCCAATTGCTTCCACTTTGTTATAATACCACTAACAGTTGATCATGGAATATTTAATAGTGAGGATATTTCACAAATAAACTTATTGCACAGGTGGCATCCTTTCACGGTTCCACGCTTCACTGAGCCCCCGATAGTGACCCATTCTTTCACAAATGTTTGCAGAAGCAGTCTGCATGCCTAGGTGCTTGATTTTATACACCTGTGGCTATGGAAGTGATTGGAGCACCTGAATTCAATGATTTGGAGGGGTGTCCCAATACTTTTGGCAATATAGTGAACATGCCTTTGATTGGTCTGTTGTGTCTAGGCATTTCTGGATTATGGGTCAAAGCAACATCCACAGCCTTTCGCCTCTCACTCATTAAATTTGCTAAATGAAGTAGGTTGATCACAGCACAAATGTTTAATGGGCATTACTATAGCCAACCAGAAAACCATTTGGCTTCTAAAGTGCCCTACAAGCTGAATTCAACATTGGTAACTCTTGAGTAGGACTTAAGAATCATTTCTTATGTGTCATGGAGAGGGTGTCCTCTCTTCTCAAAAGATGGGCCATTTGGCCCCGCTCCATCATCTCTCTCCACTCACACACCAGGCCAATCTGGCCCCACCCCCTCACCTCTCTTTGGTCAAAGGCTGATCAATCTTGCCCCACCCCCTTCCCCTCTCTCTGCTCACAGGCCAGCCAATCTGGCCACGCCCCCTCACCTCTCTGCTTACAGGCCGGCCCATCTGGCCCCACCCCCTCACCTCTCTCTGCTCGCCGCAGATCTTGCAGAGCCACACAGCCCGAGGACGCCGGCCAGTCTGAACGCCACACTTAGTGCACATGTTCTTCGGATTGGAAGATGGGGGGGGGGGGGGTTATGGACAACAGAAAGAGGGATTATGGACAACAGAAAGAGGGGGACACAGGGATCCTGTGCCTTCCGAATCATGGGCAAATTTCCCCCACCACTGGGTTTGAACCCTAATCACAGCAGTCCAGCCCCCATAGACCTGAAATGGCCTTTTCTTTCTTTAGGCACACGGATACTGGTTTCTCTTGCAGGGACAGCTGTACTTTACCAGTATACTAACCGTTGAGACCAGTTCAACCCACTTCTGGGTGATTGAATACTCTACAAGAATATTATGCTAGAGGAGTCAGTCAGTAGGTTACAGGTAGGTTTGCGCATGGCTGAACTTCTCGGCACAGTTGACCAGTCGGCTCACCAACACACCTATTGGTGGGTACGATCGCGTCAGCTTTCCAAGAAACAAAGCCCACCTTCTTGCAGTCTTCACACACCACAGAGCTGACCCCGGGCGCTCCCAGGAGCTCCCCACACAGCAGGCAGCGTGACACTCCGTCCCCACACACTGTCTTCTTTATGTTGTCAAGCTGGTTTACCAGGCGGCTGCATGGGGAAATAGGGAAGCAGAATCACACTGAGGTTATGTCCACTGTCCCATCCCTAACCGCTAAGCTAAAAAAAAGCGTGCGATCCCATCTCCAGTTCTAACCGCCAGATTTAATCTCTAACCCAGTTATTCCACCAACCCTAACACCTAATTCTATGTGTAACCTTAACTATGATCCAAACTGTCTGTCCTTCTTCTTTCAATAATTTACAGTTACAAGTTACAAACATATGCTTTTATCCAAAGCAACATACAATAAAAAGATGGGTCACATAGTCCCTGGAGAAATTGGGACCCAACAGTGAAAAACACTCTACCGACACTAGGATTTGAATCAGCAACCTTCTGATGACAGACGCAACATCCTAAGCCACAGAGCCACACACTTCCAATAGCACAGGAACATAGCTCACACTTGGATCATACAGTGAGAATGTTCATAGTCAAATGTTGGTGGAATTCTAGCAAAAGTCCAGAAAGGAGTAACAAAACATGCTACCAGGGAACATCAAACGAGTTAGACTGCTCCCAGCATTGATTTTTTTCTATTAACATTCAAAAGTGGGCCGTTGGGCCTGCCCCTGCATGTAAGTGTGTGGTCTTCTCACTGTGTTATTCTGTTGAAGCAGTATTGGTGATCTGGAGGTCACAATCAGGAAAGCAAAAGAAGCCACATGTTTGAAGGACACTTTAATGCATTCCTTTCATTGTATCTTCTCGTTAATGATTATTTTATACTATTCTGTATAGTATAGTAATACAGGAACATTTCCAACAGCCATGTCAACTGTTTTTTTTATTTACAAGTGTCAAAAGTAAGCAAAGGCAATGAAAAAATAGAAAATGTCGGACAAGTAATGTAGGAATAGTATAACCAGACTCCAAAAATGCAATCAAATATTTCTGGGCTATTCCAGCAACCTGTTGCTGCTTTAAGCATTAAGTATTAATTGTCTTCTTCTGTGACAGTCTAATGAAGCTCCAGAAAGAAGTCAAACAGAAGGCAGTGAGGTCAGAGGCAGGGTCACATCCCTCACCCGATCCTCTCCTGCTCCATGGCTTCCATCTTCTCGGCCCGGGCGATGACGCTGTTGATGATCTCCTTCTCTTCATTGGTCAGGTCGTGCCCGGGGTGAGGGTCGGGCTGGGGGGTCCAGTCAGCCCTCCGGGAGACAGAGAAGCAGGGGGGTCAGGTGGCAGGGGGGCGAGCATTGTCACACACACACACACACACACACACACACACACACACACACACGCACACACGCACGCACAGGTTTGTAAATATATCTTGGTCTTTTCGGTGACTCTCCATTCATTTCTATGGGGAAAACTCTAATCTCGTTCACATGACGAACTTAACCCCTACCCAGCCCTAACCTTAACCATACAAGGCATTTGACATTTTACATTTTTTGATTGCATTCACAGATCTTTGTGGGGACCTGAAAATTTAAGTGAAAAACAACATCAGAATAACACAGTGTAATATAAACCTAATCCATACACACACATGCGTACATACACACACCCACACATACATACACACACAGATACAGACATACATATGCAGAAGCCTGGGCATGCGTGTCAGCACACATGCAGCTGAAACACAGGCAGCCTGCAGAGGCCTGCATGCCGGCAGCCATGCGGAATGTCCGTCAATGCTGGACTCCCGCTTTTTTGTGCAGAGTTTCATCCCCCCCTCCCGTAGTGCTGGAGAGGGAGGGTATGGTGCATTAGCGCAAAACAGAGAGCCCCCCCCCACAAGTGTCTGCACAGCGTCAGGCTGTCTGTCTGTAATATGGAGATGCTGCCAGACTGCGACACACACACACACACATACACACACACACACATACACACACAGGCAGCCGTCTACTCACTGCTCCTTCTCACTGCAGCACGGGGGAGACCCACAGAGGAGGAGATTAGAGGCAGTCGTGCTGCCATCATTAAGGCATCCTGACACCATGCTGCTGTCCTCATGTACCCTTTCAGTGGCCTGGCTCCGGCACGGCATCCCAGCGGCGCTAATCCCGTCAACTGGGGCATGCTCACGACGCCCTGACACTCTTAACGTCTTCATTTGTGATCTGTCACTTTTACACACTATTTTCCAGGAGACTTACGATCCCCGTATTCTTGCTGAGCTTTCCCCCCTTTCCACCCGGTCATTTTTAATTTCCCTTCACGGGATTGGATATAAAACACTCCGCAAAGCATGCTCCATTGGTCTATTACCTGGCCGGCATGCGCGACTGCCTCCCGTGGGGACCCCAGCGCTCCGAGCTGGTCCCCATCACCGCGTCCGTCATGGATGCTCTGGGGGGGTCTAGGAGAGAGGACAGTGTGTGTTGGGGAGGGAGAGAGCGGGTGGGGGGAGCCTACATCTCCGATGGCTGCAGACTTGGTCTCGGTTTTGACAGTTTTTAAAATAAAATGTACATAGCCTGAGAAATGGAGGAGAAATGGAAATGGAGGCACATACCTACCAGTATGACTGCATCCAAGCGCCATGAAGGATAAACCGATTTTAAAATGCAGAAGAGGAAGGCTGAAATACCCACAATGCCTCTGAATGTTTTCCTTCTCTTGGCAAATGGAGGCTTAAGGCCGATAAAAAGAACCAGCTGCTTTGCAACACCATGTGAATGTGTTTCTGGTGCTAGAATCAGTGTGTCAATTGCATTGTGCGCCCCCCCCCCCCCCAACCCCCAGCGTTACTCAGACCGTCCGCTGGTGTGTACAGCACCACCTGCTCGGCTGCTGGCAGACACCCAGAGAGGGATGCTTATAAAGTGACAAGCTTTGTGTGATACAAGTGGCCATACTGCTGAATCGAGGAGGGCTCGGAGCAGAGACGCCCCGCAGGACTGCACTAGACCTTTCCTTCCCCACCCTACCACCCCCCCTATCCTGATGCACCTGTAAGGCCCAGCTCAGGGTGACAGCCTTAGCGAGCCCTGAGGGCATGTAGAGTCCCTGCCTTTCTGCCTGAGCCTTGCACTCATCCTTCTTGCACCTTGATAAGCTGGATGGTTTATCTGACAGAACAGCCAGCTGAATGATGTGGGAAGCTTTAAAGGGACATCCTGAGGCAGCGTTAGAGGGCTTCTGCATGTACCTGGGACAGGCGTGCTGTGACTTTAAGGTGAAAGTTCACAGAGGGTCTTGGGATGATGTAGGGGCCGCCTCTCAGTCGAGGCAGAGAAAGTGCGCTTCCACCTCCACGGGTCTTCAGTGTGTGCAAGGCCTCCTGGGAAAACAGGTGGGATGGGGCTCAGTGCTGCATCTGTCAGGCAGAGTGAGGACCCAAGTCTGAGACTCGGACAAGAGTCGCACTAAAGTCGCACCAAGACTTGTGACTTGACTTGGGTGTTGTGACTCATGAACACTGTTCATTTCATGGAATCGGTATCCGACCAGACGGTCGCAGCGGCGTGATACGTGTCACTGATGCATACGTACCTGCTGGAATAATGGAGAGAATGTAATTGCGCGAATGTCTGTTACACCGTTTATCTGTTAAATCCTGGTTTGTATTTTAAAATAGACATTGTTAATTTAGAGTAAACCAGAGATCTAATCATTAACGCGCAATCGTGTTTGTTAATGCGAGTTAAGTTTCATTCCGGAGTTGCCTATTAACACCGTGTATATATTTAGTAGGTGAGAGAATTATCTAACTGCCATTAATATTATTAACCTGACTTAATATATCGTGATCTGACTCTGTATTTAATTTGTGTTATTTATAATACGCGAGTTTGCATTATAATGAATGTTGCAATGTAACGATCTAAATAGCCACCGAATTGCAGATGCGAGCAGTAAGATTGTGAATTTACTGATTATATTTCTTTCTGTTGTAGACCACAGCCAGTTATATTCAGCAGACTAATCACAGCTGCCCATGTAACAGATCAGAACGGTAACCTTCTTCACTATCTATCTATCTACTTTCCTGTGTTCATACAGTAAGTCCGCTGCGCTCTCAGTGTTCTCTAACCAGAACCACCTTCCGCCATTTCTTCACCTACTGAACCAGCGTATCCCGGAGAAGCTCCCATAGCTCTCGTACAAACGTGTTACGAGAAAATCGGAAGCAGACTGAATATTTCCCTCCCTGGATATTACGCGGGATGCAGGCGTGCGGCCATAGGTTTCAAATCAACACAGGTGACTGCGGCGACGGCAAGTTCACCTGGAGCTGTGCCGTTTGTTATCGCATTTGGTTATAAAGCCTTCACGCAGACAGCTAACAAGCGAACGGCCACTTGCAGAGTGTAGGGTCAGGATATATGATGTCGGCTCAGCTACGTCCAACTTCATCAGGCATCTCAAAACGCACAAGGCTAGGTCAGTCACTTGGTTAGGTGAAAGGGAAACTTAGCACGTGCAGTATGGACAGATAACTTTACTGCTAGCAAACTAATTAAACCACAGTTGTAGGCTATGCAGACTACATGCAGATTACAGCTTTATAGTTCCTCGCCCGTGTTATTTGATTAACATCTCACTACCTTCAAGCCTAGGCTACCAGCAAGCAGCAGGCCAATAGAAGCCCTGTACTCTGCTACCAGTTACCAGATGGCAGCAGGGTATATATGGATGTAGTCTGCTGATGTAGCCTAACGTTAATTCTATGCATTAATCGCTGTTTTAGAATAGGCTACTGTTATGATATCAGTGCACCTGGTAAAACTCCATTCAGCTGCCCAAGTGTTAAAAAAAATATTAAAACGTAACGTCAGTGAAGAAAAATTTCTTTCAGAATGTCTATCACAAAAATACTGTAGGCCTATTCCAATGCACTATTACTCTTAATATTGCTCAAATATTTTGATACTGTAGTGTATAATAATAGATGATAGTACAGTACATCGATCCAAAACATACAGCAATGCAGTATTATCTCAGATAGCATCTGATGAGAGAACGTTCATTTCAGTCATTTGAGACTTGACTTGGACCTGACTTGGACCCCACCTCCTCACACCCCAAAATCAATACATCTCATCTGTTAGACAGAGAGGGACCCCATCCGGAGACCAACTCACACCCCAAAATAACACACATCTGTCAGTGGGCTCTGGCTGTGCTGCAAACTGTCAAGTTCGGAGAAGCCAGCTGAAGAGTTACAGAGAGACAGAGGGTGAGTGAGAGGTGGGGGGTGAGACAGCAGAAACAGCCAAACCGCCATGACTGGGACGTCCAGTGTTTGCTGTAGTCCTCTATTCAGTCTCTGACCTCCTAATCTGGGGGGGTGCAGACAGATGCCTCACATATCAGACACAGCCCTCAGCGTGTGTCACTGCGGATGGACGAGTCGGTCAGGGGAAAGTGCTAGCCGACCACATGCACCGTGCTGGTCCTGGGCCGCCCACCGCGGCTTAGCACTGAAGAGGAACGGCGGTGAAGCGGGAGCAGGTTCTAATGGGCACCAGAGAACCATCTGGATTTCACAACGGATCACCGGTTCAGGTTATAAGCGCTTCCCATAAATCTGCTGGTGGGCAACACAAACCGGTTGGCTTTCTAGAAGCCTGCAGAAAACCAGCCTGATCTGCTGGGGAATTACACAAAGGTAAAAGAGGATCTGCAAACAGGAACCAGGGAACGGAGCGGGGAGAGTCAGGCTGCCACCGCCCCCACCACCATCTCACACAGCCATTAAAAGCGATTGGGGGTAAAGGCCCAGAATGGATTAAACCAAAAGTCAGGAGCAGCGTGAGCGAGCAGTTAGTCACCGTGTGACTTAAGCGTGTTGCCAGGACACAGAGCTGGTTGAAATGAAGCCGTTTCTGAGGCGCAGTGTCGACCGGCACGGACTGACAATGAGAAGAGCGGAGCGTGGCGAGTTATGCTGCCTCAGCGGCTTCCACTGCAGCCTCGCACCCCTAAGGCCGTGGGGGCGCTTGGTATGGTCTGCTAGTACTAGCATGGATGTCCTCCCACGATCTAAGAACATGTAGTTTTCGTGAATTGCTGTATCTAATTTTCCCGTGGCGTATGAGCTCATGCCGGCCTGGTGCCCTGCGCTGCCTGGGACAGGCTGCGGGCTCCCTGTAACCTCACATAAGATAAGAGGCCGTGGATGATGGGCTGACGGCAGAGCCGAATCCCCTTCCATTCCTCCGGTGTTACCGTGTCTCCACAAGCCTGGCAGGAAGCACTGAGTCGATGTGGAGTTTCAGCACCAGCAGAGCAGTGCGGCCAGGAGGCTTTGTCTGCATATCGCAACCGCTTGGCTCAATAAAGCAATGGTTTGTTCGTTCTTGGCCCCCAGTAGTCAACAGTAACATCCTGCTTAAACATCCTGGGACTGCCTGCCTACCCTGTGACTGTCCACAGGACTTGGGGGGGGGGGGTCCTGGTCCCTTTTGAACCCAAAACAGCCCCATACCTTCACTCCTGCATCCAGCTCATCTCCGCTGACCCGGAACAGAGCCCTGATCTCCATAATGGGCCAGTCGCTCACTCACACCACATCATGCACTTTCACATCGTAATTCTCTCTCTCCTGCTGGATATTTGCATCTCATATTTAACTCTGATTTGTAATAAAACGAGAATAAGCATATAATACCTTATCTGGGGTTTCTCAATTAGGTTAATGATATTCCGAAATCAATGCAAATTCAGTATATTTGGCAATCAATTTGCCTTATTGCTCATTCATCAATCTCCCACATTGCGCAGTCCATCGAGGGTGGGTGCTCTGGAGACCGTGCCTCAGCTGGGGCGGGGGGGGGGGGGGGGGGGGGGTGGCGTGAGGGTCGGGTGAGGTGTGGGGGGTGGGGTGGCGGGTGGTCATGATTCGAGCCCCGATTGGATTCCAGCTGGAGAGATTTCCATCACCCCCGGGAGGGCTTGT
>JAODKE010000043.1:36545634-36568651 GCA_026779605.1 Mormyrus hasselquistii
CGCGGAAGGATTATCAAAAAAGTTACCTCCAGCCCCACCCCCGCGAGCAACCCCCCCCCGGAAATTATAAATCCTTCCCTTTCCCCCGTGCCAGGGTTGTACGCCCCCCCCCCCCCCCTAAACGCTAACAGGCTGGGTGCCACAGTCAGCAGCTCTCACTCATTCAGTAATAAGCCCCAACGTGACATTCATTAAATCCCCGTGGTTTATCTGACCATTACAGCCACACATCTAAGTATCTATTACCCATAACGCTTGGTTTCAAGCCTCCAATTTGTCAATGGATTGTAGAGGAGAGGATGCGGGCATCTCTAATATACCAAGTGTCATCCCTATTTAATTCAGCTGGAGAGCTGGACAGATTTTGGATTTTAAAATGTGCTTGGGCAGCCAGAGCTCGACAGCCAGGATGCCAAGCAGCTGATCTGTGCAGGCAAAGCAGACTCTCATGGCGCGCCGCAAACTTC
The DNA here is from genome assembly GCA_026779605.1 of Mormyrus hasselquistii. Lineage (NCBI taxonomy): Eukaryota > Metazoa > Chordata > Actinopteri > Osteoglossiformes > Mormyridae > Mormyrus > Mormyrus hasselquistii. The sequence goes on from JAODKE010000043.1 coordinate 36,546,102, forward strand.
ACCGTCCGCCAAGCCGCAGTCCTCCGTGTGGAGCCAGGCACGGAAGTGGGCGGCTCGGCCTCGGTTAGCGAACGCCGGCGGTGAAGCGAGACACTCCCAGAGGGAACGGAGACTAAAAAGAAGCCGAAACAAGTACAAATTAAAAGTGTTGAACTAGTGCCGGTTTGTCGTGCATCCTGCGCAAGGTGGTCACTGCCTTGTGGGATGGGGCCCAGGCTCAGCACTGGGTAAGTGGTTGGAAGACAGACGGATGGATGGATGGATGGATGGATGGATGGGTGGATTTTGGAGTTTGATCATGCCAATAGCAAATCTGTGCAGTTTCCACCTCAGTTGCAATATTTTTACCAGCAGTACATGTTACCTGTAAACTTCACTCTGGAACAGGCTGTCAGGCGACAGATGGAAATTTGGGTAGGCAGTCGGGGTTAAGAATAAGCTACTAGTGTAGTGAAGGGACTAGCAATGACCTGGCAAGCAAGACAGGCTGCTGGAAAGCTTGCAAAGGGTTTCTAGCGACGAAGGATATTCAGTTTCCTCCCAGTTTTGTGATTCCCAGCTTTTTGGTCATACTTAATCATCTCGCTTGATCCATGATCTCGTTCTGAAGTGTGTGGTCCTCCGTTTTACAGCCCTGGCTCATGACCCCTCCCCCTAGCAGACCAAGACTCGCAGACGGTTAACTAACCAACAGAGCCGTCTGGCTATGAAGACACCTGGAGGGGTTTTCCCCTGCCAGCATGGTCGCCGGTCAGCACCACAGCCTCATTCCCGCACACTTATGGCATCATTTCACATGTGCAGCTCTGAGGCCGCGGAGGTCCAATACCCCTCCTACCGTTTCCTGGAGTATCCTCTGGGTACTCTGCTTTTCTCCTCCAGTCCAAAGGCAAGCAGTTCGGGTGAATTCACATCTTCCAGGTGCCTATAGTGTGTGTGCCCATCCACGGCGCCATTGGCTTCCTGGTGTGGGACCCAGGCCCACCCTAACCCTGTACCTCACGAGCAGTGAAGACACTAACACCATCTGATCGAAAAAGCTAGCTGGGAAAATCCAGATCCAAAGCACAATCTATCTGTGGGAGGAGAAAGAGCAGGAACCGACAGAGACCTGAAAACTTGTGCCCTATTTCCCCTTAACATGCGCAAAAATAAGTTTATGCAAGTAGCGCTGATGCATCACATTATATTTAAATACTTGGCTTTAAATAAAATAACACTGTGTTGCTCAAACTCTCAAAGCACAGATATGTTTTAGATGTGTGGGAGTTCCAGACCAAACACTTCTCTAAGTTTTAGCTGAATTTTTAACGACTTTGTCTTGAAACAATTAACAAAACAGGCTATGCTCCAATGTAGAGGCACACATACCGACATGCCCCTCCAGAGCATTTAACGAAGCTCAGAAAATGCAGCATCGATTTTAAGCGTGATTTTTCATTGAACCAGGTCACCCAAGTTCAAACATCCTGTTTATTAATATCGCATTAACAGCGATTAATCTCTCGAAATTCAACACGAAGTTCACAGGACGAATTTGCAGCAGTAGGACGAATTTGCAGCAAACTCGACATTTACAATTTATCTCCAGCTGTTTTACATAGACTAGCTAATTCTTATAACAAAATCCTACCTCCGACTTCCTAGGGAAAAAACTGTTTTTGTTTTTTTTTATATATGGGGGGCGGTACATAGATATGGAATAACCATGCGTCACATATTTCATTCATAATTCAATCTAAAATTTTGAAATTGTGCCCCAGGTGAACTTTCGATGTTCTGGTCAGTCGTACCTTGTTAAAGCGTAAATAAGTTGGTCTCTAATTAACTGGCACATGACCATTACTTGTTGTGTAACGGTAATCTTCTCTGAAAATACAGTGGGGAGGAGAGACCAATACAAGTACAGTACCGTTGCATCGTGTTGATAGATATTGTATTCAAAGAAACCCTAAATGAAAGTCAGTCATACATAAAGTAACCAAGCGAACACAACACCTTTATTTTGTCCTCATTTTAAATGACCACTTCTCTGCGATTTCAGTCACTGTCCCTATGTCATCTGCCCCTTGAGGTTTACTGCAGGCCAGCAGTCTGCGGAAACGGGAACAGGTTCACCGCTTAATTATCTTTAAAGGTTTAAACGTGACTTATTTAGGCGCTCCGTCATGGACTGGGACTGCAGTAATCAACCTCCTATTTGACTCAGGTACCCTGCTCCCCTGGTGATATGAAGCACATCAAAACATTACCCTAATTCCTAAATTAGCCAAAGATCTATACCGTATTACAGCTAAACTTCCTAAAACCGACTGTAAATGCTGACTCCATCGACTTAAAGCTCCGTGAGAGGCTTAAAATATTAATTACACCCGACGACGCTTGAGAAATATATATAATGTATAATCGCGATCTATAGGAAAAGTTGGTACCGAATAAAGGGAAAAACTTCAGGAAAAGCATGTGCGATAAAAATCAAAGATACATAACATAACTGAAAATGAGTATCTGCCAGCAAATGGTAACCTTTTAAATAATGCAAAAAGAGAGTGCCGTTATTCGCGAAGGAATGTACTTTTCTCCTTCGTCCGTTTTATATCAATTACGTCTGTTCAGCCATTACAGTAATACATCACTTTCATCCAGTAAAACATCACCCTCGCCCATCTCTTACTGCAATACTGTCTGTAACCGTACATGTAGGCTGCTATCTTACTAATAGCATCAGTTATGTTTAGCTCCTTACCTGATGTCATCCATAAGGAAACTTGGTCTCCAGATATTCAACCAACAATTACGGCTACCTGCTTCTTTTTGCTTTCTCTTTTTCTTCCCTATTATGTCCAATCTGTCTCTGTCCCTCATGCTCGTCTGATCAGCCCCCTCCCTTTCTTAATGACTCCGCATAACCGAGTGGCAGAGAGGCTGGGGAAGGAAGGGGGGGGTGACTAATGGCCACACGGACCGCATAGGCACAAGGAAGGATCCGCAGGAGCGGAAGGTATTCCGTTCAAGCTCCCAGTGTCAGCGGGATAGCGACCCGATGGGCTTGACGCATTGGCCGATGGTGCACCTGAGGCTCCTCATTAACAACAGCAAACAAGAGGGTAGACATCCAGAAGGCGCCAAGAGACTCAAAATACCTTGGGTATCTCTGCGCTGGGGTCTGCAGAGACTGGTACAGCACAGCTGCCAGGCTTGTGTCAGGCCATCAAAGATCTCACAAGCTTCAGCAAGAGCTCCCTGGAGCTTCACACCGCAGCGCCCCTGGCATTGCATCTCAATATAAATCCTGACAAGGGAGTAGGCGGGGGTTTGGAGGGGGCAGTAGCATGTCCCTCTGTTAATTTAGTATGCATGTGTAGGGCGGATATATATATATATATATATATATATATATATATATGTGTGTGTGTGTGTGTGTGTGGTTTTCCAGTAGAAACCCAATATGCATTGATTCCAGCGTCCGTCAAATCGCAGTTATTAAAGTGCTCGCCCCTCTTCTGCTAATCCCAAATCCTACACCCTGTCAACCTTTAGACAAAGGAAAAAATGAAAGACATTCATGCACGGAGGCTAAAAATCAATTGCTCACATATAACTGACTGCAGCATACTGCATAGAGGTAAGCCGGTGCCGAGTTCATGAATGAATTTCACAATGCATTCTCGGCTGTCGCAACAGCTTTTTTGCCAGACTCATTTCACCAGATGATAACGAGTGAACACTCTTCACAGTATTAAAAACGACATTGCATGAATCGCTTTGTAGGAAGAGAAGGCTCCTTATTGCCTCTGTTGAGAAATCTGGGCTTTAGAACAAACCATAACCACACCGTCATGTTTTAACTTGATTGAGGAAGTAGGTGTGCAAATTGCCATGAAAATTGATTAGTAAAGCTGGCTTTAAAAAGTATACAAGACAAAGAATCTCAATTAAAGTGTGGAAGATAATTGCTAAAATGCAATTCATTTCCCAACAAAGTGGGTTCCCATTCATATCGCCTTTGCAGATTTCATTCGGACCAGGCTCTCAGTTCGTTCTCAAACGGACAGCATTTTATTCCTTTGAATCTACAGTCACCCATCCACCTATTTGCACTTCATTAATCCATGCAATTGTTCGCCGCCAGTAACCACAATATTGCTTAACAGTACCACGGGAAACGTCGTACAGCAAAACGGAGGAGTGGGGAGCAGTGGAAAGACCACTTACCACTGATTCAGACCACTCTAGGAGGACGATGTCAGCAATTATGCGGTCGTATTTCGCACGGCCAGAGTCGGCGGCGAGAGGCGTGCAATGCGCATGCAACAACTGCCGGACGAGCGCTCCAGCAGTCCGCGGGCGGTAACACCTCCGCGCCGCGCAGCACCGCCTCCGATCGCGGAAAGCGGCGAGCCCGTGACGCTCTGGGAAGGAAACCCCGGAATCAATCGAAGCGAGGAAAAAATGTGTCATAAATGGACTACCTAATGTAAGCGGTGGCAATGACACCATTCCCTTACCCTGTGATTTAGTGAAAATGGCTTTGATTATGTTCTCAACTGATTTCTTCGCAGACAGACAGACAGACAGACAGACAGACAGATAGATAGATAGATAGATAGATAGATAGATAGATAGATAGATAGATAGATAGATAGATAGATAGATTACATATTCTAGTTACAGTATTCGCTGAATGAACCCCACTTTTCATATTCAATTTGATATGCTTGAAACGAGTTTGAAAACCCTCACAGGGGTGGACTTAGGTAGACTGAAGCAATCTTTGTAAATTTCAATTATGCGATTTAGTTAAAACGATACTCTAGGATAATATATTTTAGCTTTTGAAATAAATCTCCAAGGTGTTGTCATATAAAAAAAAAATCAGGTAAATATATACAGGAAACATATCGGATCAATCGTAATTTTTCTCCTGTTGTCATTTAATTTAATTTAAACCACTTCATTTAAAAATGTTAAAATAATGTCATGATGTAAAAATATTGAGTCACAGCTAAATAAAATAACATTTATTTTTTTCAGGTCTTGATTTGCACGTAAGTAAATGTTTCTCATTAAATCACTTCTAGATTGTTAAAACAGATGACATTTCCTTTTTGGTGAACAGAGATGAGCAACAAATCACACGATTCATTATTTCAAAAACAGACAGTCCGTGTATGTGTGGGTTTCTTCGTCATCCATGATTCGCTCCGATACATGCCTCACGAGGCCGTCGGTGGCACATCACACAGCCAGTCTTTCGTTCATTTAAGGTCCATCTGGTCTCCATAACTCCTGCAGACTTCACATAGAGCTTCTTTCTCATTTTTTTATTACGTTTCGTGTAATCCTTCGTTTTTTCCTCTTTCTTTTGGTCATTCGTTTTTACAAGAATTACTGGCATAACGGAATGATAAGGGCTTTGGATCTTTTCTTGGCACAGCAGGATCACTGTAGTCCGGATTCAGTGGACAGATTTCACGGCCGCTAAAGCCCAATTTGTCCTTGCTGTGAGCTTCTGTTTTACCCCAGCCCAATTTAAAGGAGATGCAGAAACAGTGCCCCCTGCAGGCCTTTCAACCCGCTCTCCCCGGTAAGGTATCTGCCCGACAGGCACCACAGGTTCTTGAAAAAGCGACCGTTGTGCTGGCTTCCCAGTGTAAGGAGGGGGAGAAACACGACATGGGAACTGTTGTTTTTCATTGGAGTCAGAAATTCAGCATTGAATTCATGCGAGTTGTTTCTTGAGCAGAAGCATGTACTGCCATGGAACATCGTGAATGGCAGGAAACAAATTATTTCCTCTATTGTAAAAGGTGTCGCAGTGGATAAAGAAGTCACGACTGTGGTGACTATAGTGTTTGTCAGGCACATCGATGGCAATGCCAGAGCACTGAGCCCTTTTGCCCAAATGATTGAAAGTGCCCCTACTGGATAACAAAGATGGCAAAATTTACCCTCAACCACATCACCCCTTCTTATTCTGCTTCAAAAAGTCAAGTCTGTGCAAGGCAGTGGTGTTTGTTCAAGATCCGTGAAGTTACTCCGTCATTATTCTTTGAAACATGACAGTACTGATCAGCTCTACTAAAGCTGGCAAAGCATGAGGCATCTCGCCTGAGGTCATTTGGGGCCTCATTTATCAAACTTTGTGTAAATATCATTCTTAAAACTGGGCAAACACAAAAAAAATAAAGTGCATACAAATAAAACAAAATTGGATTAGTCAAGCTTGGTGTACGCACATGTCCTCTGGGAAGCCATCCTGTAAACGCATGTGTGTGCATCCAATGGCCCAGTCGCCTCCGACAAATTTTCAATGTAAATGAGCTGTATGCTCATATAATATGCAAATAAAGCCTTTCTTGTTGTAAAGTCTGGTGATTGTGATACATTTTTTTAAAAAACAAATAGGAATTTTGAATGATGTGAGGAAGACGCATGACAAAATATTTGGGGGCCTAAGCACATTTATCACAAACAAAATAATGTTTAGCCATATATAATCTATGCATTTATTTATCACACATGAATAAACCAATCAGGCATAAAATTAAACAAATAGGTGAAGTGAATAACACTGATTATCTCATTACAATGGCACCCATCAAGGATGCCATTACATATTAGGCAATGGAATGGTCCAGTCTTGATGTTGATGTGTTGAAAGCAGTAAAAATAGACTAGCATAAGGATCTGGCTGATTTTAACAAGGGCCAAACTGTGATGGCTAGATGACTGGGTCAGAGCATCTCCAACACCAATGACCTACCAGAGGAGGAGATTTCAGGTCCAGAAAGTACTAATCCAGACCAGGATTTTGTTTCAACTAACCAGTTGAGTCCTTTGTGACTGTGGCTCTTTGTACGCAACCGGTTGGTTGAAACAAAATCCTGGTCTGGATTGGTACTTTCTGGATCTGAAATCTCCACCTCTGTGACCTACACAATATTATGCAGGTGGTTTTAATGTTATGGTCGACTCTTATATCTTGCACAGCTGTTTGTACCATTTTTTGTTCTATTTTGCACAATCAGATTAGTTGTTAAAGTGCATTTCATTGTCATAGTACATGTACTTTGTGCAATGACAATAAAGTTGAATATTGAAAAAAGTGTTGAATCGCAACACATCACAGCTGCAGTAAATTCTGTTAGCTCTACAAAATACCCCGAAAAAAGCAGGTGGATCTGAAGAGAAAGAAGCGACTTACTGTGCTTAGGGCCATTGTGCATTTATCAGGGCATCTTCACCCTCAAACTTCAATCCATAGGGGATGCTCTATTATGCATTGTTGTGCTAGAGCACAATGCAAAATGGACAAATTATAAGTTAACCCAGACCACTGAGCCACTGTCTTTGTCAATGTCATGTCGACATCACAGATGCACATTAACAGAATGAAATGACGTTCCAATGACACAGGTAGCTTAATTAGTGAGCATTTCATTTTCTGCAACTGTTGCTGCATGTAGTACTGTTGTGCATTTGATAAATAACATTTGATTTGACATGGCGTTAGTGCAATGTCAGTGCAGTCGATTGCCCCGATTATATTAAAAAAACTGGACATGGTTGTAAATGTAGTTTTTACACTTGCCTCTTCATACATTTAATGCAAAACAAAGTGTTAAGACATTACACAAAGAGCAAACAGTAAAAAAAAGGAATAATCTTGGTGTTCCATAAAATTAATTCCTTTCAATGCAATTCATGGGAAGAGATGATAATACATAACATTTCAAATAGCAAATTAAATAGTCAAATTATCTTTGGCTTAAATAAACTGAATCCCAGTAGAATAAATAACTGTAATTAATAGAATAATAATATCAATTATAATAAATACCAGTTCACATTTTATATTTACTGTTTTTTGACATGAAGACACGGGTTGACGGCATGAACTGCTGGCATGTGTATAGTCATTTCACTGGTCTACCTACAGTTCCCTGCTTTACAGTGGGTGTTCACCTCCTCCAGAATTTCCATAAATATATAATTTTCTCCCATCAGGTTTTGTTAGATAAATCTGGATTTTGCGTAAGATGCTGTGTATGCACAGTTTGGCATCGTTTTCTGTGTGTACATGACTTATAAATGAGGCCCCTGGAGCCTTATCACGAAGCAGGATTTCTTGTTTAGCTGGATAACTTGTTGGATTTAAGCAAGAAATCCTGCTCCGTGATGCAGGCCCCTGGTCAAACACTCTTGATCAATGTTACCCAACCCGGTCCACAGGGTCCCCCAGTCCATGTTTTTGCTCCCTGCCAGGTTGGGAAACAGTGCTCTTGATGACAGAAAGTCAAGCTGGAGCCCAGGTTCAGACCCTGGATGAAACATTTTCTAGTACCGAGCTGCAGAGGTGGATAGGTCAAGTCCAGAAAGTAAAAATCCAGACCAACCAGTTGAGTATAAAGAATCACAGTTACAGAGTACTCAATTGGTTCGTTGAAATGAACTCTAGGTCTGGATTTTCACTTTCTGGATTTGAACTATCCACCTGTGCCAGGCAAGTGATCAAACTGTAAGAATAGGAACCACTTATTTATCATTCATTGACAGCTACTCTAGGGCTTCAGACTTTCTGACACTTAGGGTCAAGCTCCTGTTCATAAACCCATCAAACCAATAACATCCAGCTTTCTGATTAGCCTTTTTCCTTTGCCAGACTGGAAAGCCAGGCTTTGAATTTACTGTTTCCACAAGGGGAACTCTCCTTTGGCTAGGATGTTGATGCAGGTAGTTAATCCTGATTCATCTTCTGGACAAATGTAGGGCTTTCTATTGATTTTACATTGGTGATTTACGGTGCCTCTGACACACCAATGCAGGGCTGATTTTGCCACGTTCCAGGCACTTGCCAAAACGTCCTGTGCAGGATCTACCCGACCTCCTGCTCCTCCTCCTCATCCCATTGGTTAAGCTTCATCTCTAGCATTACACAGATTATACATTATACAAATGCAGACAGTTTTTAATCTGACAGATGAATAGCCTTAACATTAATGTTAGCAAAGAATTAAACCTGCATTCACCTTGGTCTAGGGACCTTCCAAGTTTAAAAATAAATGGATATTGAAAAAGAACAATGAATATATCCCCCAAATGATTTTTATAAGCATGTCATTTCCAAATACATAAATTAAAATAATAATGATCAGTTACAGATTCTACAACCCCAATTCTAAAAAAGTTGGGACGTTATGCAAATTGTAAATTCAAAATGAGCCAGTATTTTTCATGAGATAGCAAAGTGTCTCACTTTAAACATTTGATATGTTTTATATGTTCTTTTGTGAATAAAATATCAGTTTATGAAATTTCTGTTGTTATTTCATGACAGAAACATGTCTAAAAAACGTTGGGACAGTGGCAATGAGAGATTGGAAAAGTTAGTGGTACAAAAACCCAACAGCTGGAGGAACAATTTGCAAATAATAAGGTCAATTGGCAACAGTAACATATTTGGGTATGAAAAGAGCATCTTCGAGTTGTAGTGCCTCTCAGAAGTAAAGATGGGCAGAGGATCACAATCCCCCTAATACTGCATCAACAAGTAGTAAAGCAATTTTAGAAAAAAGTTCCTCAGTAAAAAATTGCGAAGAGATTGAAAAAAACATCATTTACAGTAAATAACATAATCGAAAGATTCAGAGAATCTGGATATATCTCTGTGCGTAAGGGACAAGGCCAAAAAACCCTACTGGATGCCCGTGATCTTCAGCCCTTAGGCAGCACTGACTCACAAACAGGCATGATTGTCAGTTACCACAATTCGCCATGCCATCCGAAGATGCCAGTTAAAACTGTATCATTCAAAGAAGCAGCCATATTTGAACATGATCCAGAATCACCGACGTCTTTCTCGGGGCCAGAGCTCATTTAAAATGGACTGTGGCTAAGTGGAAAACTGTTCTGTGGTCAGACGCATCTAAATTTGAAATTCCTTTTGGAAACCAGAGATGACATATCATCCAGACTAAAGAGGAGAAGGACCACCCAGCGCGTTATCTGCGCTCAGTTCAAAAGCCAGCATCTCTGATGTATGGGGGTGCATTAGTACATATGGCATGGGCAGCTTGAATATCTGGAAAGGCACCAGGGTGAAAGGTGCTGAAAGGTATATCCAGGTTCTAGAGCAACATATGGTCCCTTCCGGATGACGTCTCTTTCAGGGAAAACCTTGCATTTTCCAACATGACAATGCCAAATCACACACTGCATCAATTTTTCTTTATATTTTGCAACTGTTAAATGTAATTTCATTCAGCCATCCTGGTCAGTATTTCAGGGGGGGGCTGTCCCACGCAGCACAGGGCACAAGCGAGGGGTTCAGACTGGATGCCAGTCTATCGAAAGGTACAAACTCACACACAAATTATGCTTTTTTTAACATGTGATGCACAAGTTATCCATGTTTTTTTAAGTCAAACATGCATATGATAAATATGCCAAGTTTGTAGAAATTATTCTTAATTAGACAGATTTTAAGGCATAGACCTTGTAATAAAATCAAAGAAATTCATACTTCACTTCCTCAGTCACCGCGCTCTGGTGTTCAGTAGCCATTTGTCTAACTACAATGACAGTAACAGTGTACTCTGACTTAATAAAAGTGCTTTTCCAAATGGCTCCCTCTGATGGTCTGTTAAACAATAACACTTCCTCTGAGAAATGCTCACAAGCACCTATGTAGAGGTAAAATTGAGCAGCGTGTCAATCATTGTCAATTACAAACTCTACTCATCTTTAAAAAAAACTTAACGAGAAATAACTGACCCTAAGCACAGAGAATGCGGTACACAGCGAGACCGCTAAGCCCCAAAAATCCCTCAAATACTACATTATCTAATGATAATGATACGTGATGATCTAGGAGCCACCCAGGGTGCCCCATGCATTCTTACTGGGTTTCGCTGGATAGAGTTTAGGCTCATGAATGACTGTATAATAATTATTAAATAATGACTCTCCATTAGCTCAGAATATTATCCATGTAACTAAGTAACACGAAATGAATGATACAAAAAAAACTACAGGTGGAAGCTTCAAATTTTATTGTCAAGAAGAAACAGAAGTCATGATTACCACGTTTTGGCAATAAAAGGCATACGGTCTAACAAACGCCTTACTTCATGGTAGGAGGAGACCAGGGAACCGATCACAGAGACCATTTAACTGACATTTAACCAATTAACCATAAAGTTAACTGACATATAGTTTCATAATTTATAAAACACAAAAGACGGCTCATTTTCAATGAACCGCGTTCTACTTAATGCTATCTAGGTAAGCCAGCCCTGCGCTTCATTTTAGAGAAGGACAGCACTGAAAAAACAGCAATACAGAACAATAATAATAAAAACAACACAAAACAAATATACACACATACCATCGATACACATTAACAGGGCAAGAGAACCTACAAGACAGAAACCGGCAACTGAAGATGGGGAATTAAGACAAAAGACACAGACTACTTAAGACAAACAGAAGTTGGCTTGATGAATCACTCCTGGCGTAATCTACGCACATGGGATGGAAGCATCGCTAAGCGCTCACACATCCCAAGCGACGGGGACTGCTTTGTGGCGTGTGCCATGGTCCATCACCAGCCACACGCTTGTCAACGACCGGCAGAATGGCGGCCCAATTCTCCCAGCAAGTGGCACTTCTGGATCCATTCGCGCGGACAAACCTTCACATTGAACGCGGCTGACCAAACGGGCAGAAACTAGCAGAGTAAGTCAGTGCCAGGCTGAGTGCCATCGCAACAGGCACGTCGCCGCAAGAGAACTGACCGAATGAGAAAGCGATTCCTTAAAATACTGCAGTAATTTCAAATATTTCCTTCAGAATGTAAAACAGAGAGACATACGACACAAAGAGCCAATGGTTGAAATCCTGAGCTGTTCCTTTGGTAGGTAGGGGGCTGAGACCTGGTGTAATAAAGGCCCAAAAAGCAGAACCAGAGCCGTAACTATGAACTGTAGCCTCATCCAAAGTGACTCCCTTAGGAACAGGAATGCTACAGACGTATCCTCAGCACATGCCTGCATTAACAGCCTGTTCCTACTGCTTCCTACTGTATTATGGCTCTCAAAGACATTCTCTTCTTAGCTTCTAAGGGTAGGTTAGCATGGTGCTTCCAAGCATGTGGTAGGCAGTTAAACAAAAAAAGGGGAAAAATACATTTATAAAAATCTAGAAATCACATTGCTTGGCCAGTCACACCTCTGATCTAGCTTCCACTGGAAAGCCCTTTTGAGTAACCTTAAACGAGACCCAGGGGAGACCAACATCGCCCCGGGGGGGAAATAAGCTTGCTATGGAGCAGCATGGCGGACATTTACATACACGGCAACAAGAGGCTGGCAGAACTTCACACTCCACCTGCTGGGATACCCATTGAAGTATTTTGGATTCAGTCGCCTGCTTAAGGGTACAACAGCTGATCCCTTCCAGAGACCCAACTGTGAAACGTGGGGACAGGTTCACATCTGAACTCCTGAAAGCAGCAGGTTCATCATGATGGATGTCATTCAGAGACACAAAATCGGCAAGTAAGGCGCATTAAAATTAAGATATCAGGAACAGCATTAAACCATAAATGAAAAATCTCCCTGCACCGTAGGGGGGTGGGGGAGGTAAACAAAAGCCTTCATTCTTGTAAGGTTCCCTTTGTTTTTTTGTTTTTTAAAGAGCAAACTTGAGGAACAGGCCAAAACCAGGGAAGTGTGTGGGCAGCAGGGAGTTTGCACTGCAGGCAATGAAAATAAAACATGGCAGCGCGTCTCTTCCCTGGAGTGGTGACAGAAAAACATAAAAGGGATAAATAATGCAGAAGCACTAGTAGGATGAAAAGCATTTCAGCTGCCTGAAAACCGGCAACCTGGGGCTGATGTCCAAGTCCAAAGACCACTGATCTTCTGACCAATGTGAATCTTAACAGAAGCTAATAGAGGATAAAAAAACAAATCTGTTCCAACTTCCAACCAATGGTAAGGCTTCATGAAGATCACAGTGGTTTGAGACACAGGTTTTTTTTTTTTAAATACAGCCTACTTTACACAACGGTCGAAAAAGAGACTTGAGTGGTCCAAGAATCTTCACAGCTCAGTCGTTTTTTTTCCCCATGACAACACCTCAGGCTAAAAACACACTTCAGGGTGGGGATAAAACTGTTAGCCTCAATCTCAAAGTAATTCACCTGTTCGAAAATAGCACAAATTAACCTACTGTTACATTAAATTAAAAGTCAAATTTAGGTTTGAGGTTTGTCATGCATGTACCAATTTTATGCTCCACTATATGAAAACTATGAAAACAGGGTTTTTTTAAATAAAACATAGATGACCCTTAAATGACAAACTGGTTCGTCACTGTTTTTAATTGTATTATTGTTAATTTGCGTATATTCTACTGTGTAACTTTTTTCTGAACAAATATACTTAATACCCTTGATAAATAGCTCTTTGACTGACTTTCCACAATACTGTACATGCAAGCATATACACACACTTTTGTTTCACCGCCTATTTCAGAAACATGTTCCTCACCTGCAGGGTTCACCTCCAAACCATCGCACTCACACCGTCGTCTCATCTGTGGCTCTTCTGGGGCTGGGCCAGGCCCACATTCTCATACACGCGGGAGCAGTCGTCACCCAGACTGTACGTGCAGGAACAGGAGCATCGAGTCACGCCTACACACGTCTGCTGGCAGCACCACACTGACCCCCACAACTATCAGTACTGTGCGGGTAGATTTAAACCCTCCCCCCCGTAAACTTCTTTGATCTTTTTAAATGTGGTGAGGTCCCTCATACTCACTCAACACAGGTGGGCGTGGGGGTACATGGAGGCAGGGGGCTTTGGTCTCCGCCAGTCAGGTCCGACAGGGAATATTTGATGTTGGTGTACTCTCTGCCTTTGATTTTGCTTTTCTGTAAAGCAGGAAGCCGGTTGATCTGGAATGAGCTGGACTGAGGTACACTGAGGCGGACTGAGGGGGCCAATTAGTACTTCAGCAATTAAGCTTTAAGCAGTACAACAGGTAAGCAGTAAAAAGTAACGCACGCTTCAATAAAAGTGTTTGTTAAAGAAACACCGGCAAGATTTTATCTTTGATTTCAATACCTATGGCTAAAGGCGCCAAGGGATGGATTCAACCAATGTGTACACTGGTTATCACAGGCACGGCTGACCGGCACTGCAGGAATTGCTATTCTCTCTCTGCCTCCTGCTGCCCTGATTCTAGATGGAAACTCAACAGTAATGTGGGCTTTTTGGTTTTCAACAGGAGCTTCATGAAAATGTGGTGTAACGTGTGTCAACCATCCATCCATCCATCCATCCATCCATCCGTTCATCCATTCATCCATCCACCCACTCACTTATCCAGTGCAGGATGGACTGGCATCCTGCCCTGAGGTACCCCAGGCTGGTGCCCTGTGCTGCCTGTGACAGGAGCCCTGAGATCCTGACCAGGATATTCAGTAGGAAGATGGATGGATGTTTGGGCTGTAGAGCCTGAGACGCTGCATCAGCAGGCAAAGAGAGGATGAGGAAGAATAGGATGAAGGTGGGGGGGACCTGTTCCACCTCGATGCGGCGCTGCAGTGTCTCGATGTAGTGCTGCACGGCCATATAGACGAAGCGGTACTGAGCCTCCGTCTGCACCATCCCTGAGCGCTGTGAGCGCACCATCTGGATGCTCTTGGGCACGTCGATATCGCAATCCACCCCTGCGGCGCCAAAAGCAGAGCCAGCCTGTCAGCCCCCCCTCTGGCCACACCCCCCTGGCAAGCTACAGACCCACTGCCTGGGATCCATATGACGAGAAACTAAGCATGAAAACATGTTTATATAAAAAAAAAAAAAAAAAAAAAAACTTTATTGTCAAATCAAGCGTCAGTGTAGGTACCCACCACAATAAATGTGCGGATTAACTTACAGATGTACTCAAACCCACTGGAGTCTCCCGATCTTTAAACACAGTAAAAAGAACTTTCCAGAATCTCACAGAACTTAATTTCCCTAAACAAGCTTTGACACGCGAACAGCTATAACCAAAGCTGGTTTTTCAGTGGTGCTTTATGAAATGATAAAATGGGGAAAAAGACAGACACAGATGAATGTGCACTATATAAAATTAACTGACACACACTGATGACACTGAAGATCAACGGAGGACATTTGTTTCTAGTTCAAAGCAATTCAGCTATGTGAAATTGCAAATATCACAATTATTTAAATAGTTTCAACTTTCAGCAAACTCAATGCAAATTCTCAAGCTGAGGATTTTAAATATGCAGCCAATCCGACAAAGAGCGCTGATCCAGTTATACAGCAGTAATGCAGACATACCCTTTTCTCTGATTACATCAATGAGGATGTCAATCACAATGAATGTTCCAGTTCGTCCAATCCCAGCACTGCGACCAAAGAAAATACTCAAGTATTTGACAGAATACGATATGCACAAGGAACTTATTTGACCACAAAAAAGGTTAAAAGGACAAGGTACTGTACAAGATAACGAGCAATGCGGTCACATCGAGGCAGGTATCCAAACGCTCAAACGCATTTCAGGTGATGCGCGGGATGGGACACTCACCTGCAGTGTACCACGATGGGCCCCACCTCCAGAATGCTGTCCTGCCTCATGTTCACCTCCTCCAGGAAGTCTAGCACACCACCGGGGTCTGTGGGCACGCCGTGGTCCGGCCAGGCCCGGAAATGGTACTGCCAGACCGTGCGTTCCGTGTTGCCCTGAAATCACAAAGGGTGTCGGGTCACAATCGCCGAACTATTCAATTACAGCTCAATGCAGAGTTTAAGGATAATTAAATGGATTTAATTAAGACAATTAAACTGAGCACGGTCTTGGGCTCTCAAACCCCAGTTCAGAACACAGCACCCGCCAGTGCTATGGCACACTGCGCGGGATAACTGCACCTGTCCCACTTTGGACAGCTTCAGCTCCCGCAGGATGTAGTCATGTGCAGAGGTCTCCTTGACATTGCGGACCCTCATGGCTCCGTACTCCTTCAGCGCCGATACATCGGGCCAGTACTTCACACACTTACTCTGCAGATGGGAAGACGAGTCCTCAAGCACTTCGATCAAGTAGCATGAAATTGAAGACTAAACTGTACCGCAGTGTCCCTGGGGTGTGGCTCAGTGGGGTATCACTCTGTGCCCATGATTAATAGAGTGATTTCCCCATTGGGCCCTTGATGTGAGGCCCTTAACCCCAACTGCTCCAGGGACTGGCTGACCCTGTTTCCTCACCTGCACCTCGTTTAAATGTCTGCTAAATAATACAAAATGCATATAATACCATTAATGACTGGCAAGGAATTATTACCAGAAGCTACTTACATCCATCTTCTAATTGCTTATCCTGGTCAGGGTCACAGGGAGTCTAGAGCTTTATTCTAGGCATTATAAGGCTCAAGCTAGAGGTACACCATGGACTTCAGTATATTGTTGATGAGCCAGAATGGAATGGTCTCCACAGCTAATTTGCTTCGCAGTATCAAAGAGAAGCACTTAATGTCCGAGTCCTGTCCACTTACATTTAACACCCAACGTAGAGCTTTCAGTAGGAGCTTAAGGTGGCAGAAAAAGATCCAGGCCAATATGGAGACCATCCCTGGGTCACTCACCTTGCCCCGTTCCACCTCCTTAGTGGTCATAACGATGACGTGGGAGTTCTCCTGATAGACCATCCTCCAGAAGTCACTGATGGTGTTCTGCAGGCAGCCCTGAGTGGCAATGTAGCTCTTCTTCATCTTCATGTTATTACACTTGGAGTCCACCTCGGGCTAGGGAGAACAATGCAGGGTAAGGTCCCAGAGCAGCCTCAACACAAGCAAACAAAGAGAGACCAGCCTCAACACAAGCAAAGAGAGACCAGTCTCAACATACCCAAATCAAGAGACCAGCCTCAACACAAGCAAACAAAGAGAGACCAGCCTCAACATACCCAAATGAAGAGACCAGCCTCAACATAACCAAATCAAGAGAGACCAGCCTCAATATAACCAAATGAAGAGAGACCAGCCTCAATATAACCAAATGAAGAGAGCAGCAAATAATTCAATACTAAATTCAAACGCACATACACACAACATCCATTAAAATCCAAAAGTGACTGAGATAAAGCGTGAACACTAACTGGTAATGCTTTACATTAACTGCGCCTTCATAATGCATTAATTATATGAAGTATAACGTATATACTTCAACATCGTAACATACCTTAACAGCTTTAGTATACATTAATAACAAACATTATATGATAATAAAAAACATAATCATGCAATAATATAATGTTTGTTATTATTATAAATTAAAGCTGTTACAGTCTGTTGCGATGTTAAGGTCTGTTGCGATGTTAAGGTATACTTATGGCATTTTTCCAGTGGCCCGCAAGAACTGAGCCACACAGCAAAGAGACACTAGTTACAGTGCGGTTTCAGTTCACTTCAGTTTTCCACTGGAGAAGGGTCGGCTCGGTAAAGGCGTTGCTGGGTTTGGAAAGTGACTGTGATGTAAATCCGAAGAGACGCTTATTTACTATTCACACAGTGCGCATAATTCACTAGTTGCTAATTTTATGTTAGCATCGAACGTTAGCGAAATTACAATTAGGTTGTGTAAATTTGCATTACAAACATATTCTGCAATGTGGTATACTATTAATAATTAATATATAGGATATACCATTTTTTCCATCAGATAATCCATGTGTAGAACACGGTGCATTTCAACCAATCAAATGGTGGTGACCCAACCAACATAAGTGGGGCCATGTTATCGTGGGTACGGCTCCGGTATGGCTCGGATACTTCACAATGGAAAACCACAGGTTCAGTACAATGGTTCAGTTACAGCTCTGGTCATGGTGGCAGTGGAAAAGTGGCATTGCATGCTGCTTATGAATGTTCTATGAATGCACTATGAAGGTGCACTGAAGGTTCTACGAATGCATTATGAAGGCATTACGAACGTGCAGTTAATTTAAAGCTTTACCGACTAATTTAAACAACATGACTAATATGCTTGTGTTGCCCAAAGGTAGCCTACCATGATGATGTTGGCATTGATGTAGTCAGAACCAGGTTCATTCGGATCACCGTCCAGAAGGATTACACGGGTGTGATCAACTATAAATAATAAAAAAAAACACACTTATGTTTAACCAGAAGACAAACGCATTGTTTTAAATCTTTCAGAAAAAAATTCCACCAAGATGGTAACAATGCCACGATTCTCCTCTATTTAGCTCATTTCTAAATTTCCAGATATCATCACCTTCCCTGCATCACGGCCTATGGTGGCATCAGTCTCTTCAGTCAGTATACTTCCAATTAATCTGCACACAAAGGATTAACTTGACTCTGAGAAAGGAAGGCTACTGTGTGTCCTAATGTGCATATTCATTTGGCCTGTTTGTGAAATGATTTCTTTAAGGCCTTTAATGGCCCCTCACAGATCCTCCCTGCTCTTCTCGGGCCAAGCGCATGTTCGACTAGCGGCAGCTGCAGGCGCAGGACCGCACTCACACGGCAGGATGTTCTTGTACCGGTTCTTGTTCTTGTTCTCTGGCCGCTGGCCCTCCTTGCGACTGTACAGCAGCTTACACTCTTGCTGTTGGAGGGTCTGTGGGTGTGGGATTAGAAAAATGATTGGATAAGGGCCCACCCCCCATTCCAAAATACCAAGTCTCCATCATATGGATAATTAGAAGCCTAATGAGTACTGCTGTCTACACTCCATGCCTGGTTGGCATGCAATAGACCAGGTGTCGGCAATTCTCTTCCTCCTTGGCTCAGAAGCATGCTGGTTGTGGAGTAACAGCTAAATGGTATGAGGGAAATAACCATTTGTAGTGTGAATTACTGCATGTGACTGCCTTTTCAGAGACCAGAATTGAACTCTCCTCCAATTCTACACCAGCTTCAAGACCGATCCAAGCTGTTCTGCATGCTAAAAAACCGTCACCAAATGTCCCTGTAGAATCCCATGCATCCTATAATTCCATATGCTGCATTCCAGTTGATGACACTCACCTCAAACTCCTCCCAGAAGCCCTGCTTGACTTTGTCGGTGGTCTCGGCCAGCTTGCTCAGTTCCCGCACTCGGCTCTCGATCTCCGCAGCGTTGATGCGTGTCGTGTTCAGGGGCTTCCAGGTAACCAGGAACACCGCCATTACAAGCAACATCTTTCACATGGGAGACTCCCACCAACCCGCTCAATATGACCCCCCCCCAGTTAACAGTTACAATTAACCAGTGACTAACAGATCACGGGCAGTACATAACAAATCCAATGACATATCAATGCAAAGTCCCTGTCAGGAATTCGGGCTGCAAAGTGTGAATTGGTCAGCATGAATGTATCCCTTGAACCTGGAAGGTTATCAGATACTCATACTGGCCCTGTGGGACCTTGGAATCAGAGGCCCCTAGAACAGCCACCTGCTTCAGCTGGAGCACAGTGCCCAAGGTCTCCACCATGGGGTTCTTCTTGTAATGCTCCACAAGGTCCGTGAGAGAGTCAAATTTCTCCCCCCCACCAACATCATACTTCAGGTCGGGCTGCAGAAGGGAGATAAAAGCCATGGTCAGACTCCCAACCATAAGAAGCATCACTCAGGATCATACACTTTTCAATCAACATGTGCCCAGGACCTTTTTATGACTTCCAGGACTTCAAGCTAAACTTCCAAGCATTGATTCAAAGAAAGATTTTTTTTCTTCATCCATCAGGAAGTGTTCAAAGTTGTTATGTCGTCATCATCACATGACACGACATGTGCTCTGTGTGGAGGAGCCAGGTGTCATGATCTTAGTCATCCTTTGGATTTGGACGTTCCGCCCACTGCAAGTAATTTTACAGACATGTATGTTGCTTTTCTCCCTTATTCAAACACACACTATTAAAAAGTTTGCATAGTTTAATTTCCATCTGGTACAATAATTGTGAGCTGAACAATGATTATTATCCTTTCTAGCCATCACCAGATAAAAAGTCATTTATTCCTTACATTTGCAATAAGAAGAAACAATTACCGAGCTGTAAAAGTGAGCACTAAAAGACAAATTTGTGCGTGCCGCTATAATTACTTTTGTGATGTTTATCAATGTAAGAATGAAATAATGTTAACTTGAAGTATATCCGACATGTTATAGAATGTGTAAGGTTGAAATATCAGACATAATAATAATGACAACGATAAATGCTGCCACTGTGCACTATGCATGTGATCCTGTAGGAAGGTCCTTTTGCATGTGCTGCAGCTGCTAGCACCTGCATGGAATTATAAGCTAGACATGACATTATACCTATTGTTAAACTTTATTATATATATTAAATATGTTCCTTCCAGTAATCACTTGAATGACACCAACCGTGCATCTCTCTCTCACACACACGTCTTTATTTTCACACTGTCTGATACTCAAAATTGAACCTCATTAATTCTGTATCTAAATTTCTCTGCTAGCTTGTACTCCTAGCAGAGCAATCTTTTTCCACAGGTAGCACATTAAGTGTTTATATGCGAAGTGCACTGCGCGTCTCAAAACACTACACACAGCTGCATTACCCATGCAAGCTCACAACTGTCTTTTGTACTGTCTGATATTTGGATTTCACATTGCCTACTCCAAGCACTAGGACTCAAATTAATAATATTTATTACATATCAAAATATCTCTTTCAGCCTTGTCCACAAGACCAAACTAAATGTACTACATTGATCACACACGCAACCGTTTTTTGTTTATAGCGTCTAATATTTTAACTTTACACATTCCACAATATGTTGGGTACACAATACAACATTTTATTTCTTTCTTTTGTGACAAATTTATAACGCATATATCGTGCTTATGTCATGCCAGGGCAGTTATAATGAAATGCATAAATACTTTTGCAACTTAACGAAAAATTTAAACAAGATTGTTACCTTTTACTTTATATTATTCAGCATATCAGACAAAACAATGAAGCTTATCATTGAACTTTTTACAAATGTTGAGTATCAGTGGTTATGATTAAAATCTGAAATGTTATCATATAAGAAGAAGGATGCAACACAGAAGACACGATACAAAGACCAGTGTGATGCATTGTGGCCTGAACCCTTTGCCCTTGAAAGTATATCATAGTACTGAAAATGCTTCAGGGACCGGCTGACATGGATTAAAAATGCATGTCACCACCAGTTTTTCAACGCATACTTTAATGCCAATGTTTCTTAGGAAAGTGCCGTGTGGAGATTATAAAGGGGAAGAAATATCACATCTAGGAGGGAAAAAATGTCGTTTTGTGCCCCAACAGCCTTTCATACTCATGACATGCTGATGCGGAAAGTATAAGTCAAAGTGCTATTCCAGAGAGACAAGGGTCATACTGCAACTGTTGACTGGGAAAAACAATGCAGTTGTCAAAAATTCCATGACTTTTCCAAAACTTTTATATTGTGATATTTTGTGATCTCTTAATTCCATGATGAACTCATGGAATCATCAGTTAATCATGAATTCAGAGATCACAAAATATCAGGTGGTCTTGGAAAAGTCATGGGATTTTTGACAACTGCATGTTTTATATATATTTTTTGGCAGTGAATATTTATTTTTTACTGGACAACACCCATCTCATTCCCGCTGTGGTATCTGAGAAACCGTGAATATAACCCACCAGCTATGGACGGTGTGGTAGGGGTAAACGGAGCATTATTATCATCCAGGCTAACGTGCGCCAATTCAAACTGCACTTTTGGTTTTGTGGTTATTTTTTTAATGAAGGCGGCTTTCTGATAAAGGCAATTCACTGAAGAAAGTTGGGGGGCGGGGCTTCAGTACCTGGCAGCGAATCATAACATGGGTGACCTTGGGCTTGCCGTCGCTGCAGTCTGTCTTGTCGTCGCCGGTGCGTACGGAGAGGACAAAGTCACCCGGGTGGCTCTGGCTCTCCCGCACCAGGAAGCTGCCATTCTTTCCCTTCTCGGTCAGCAGCTTCTCTGCCTCACGCCCTGACAAGTGCCCATGGAACCACCTGAGGGGTGGGGGGCAACACATTGGGTTTCACTTAATTCTAGTCTAAAAAAATACCCCACGTACCTCTGGAATCCATTTTTCCACTCAAAAAATAAATTGTGTTGAGCCAAATAAAGATAAATGTTCTATCTGAATGACCGACATGCAAGTCAAATAGTTCACCTCTCAGATGTGGGGTCAGCGCAGTTGAGTGGGTACTTCAGTTCAATGACATCACCGTTCTTCTCCTTCAGTTGGCCATGGTGCTCCATGTAGTACTGGACGAGCTCTGCCAATGTGGCAAACTTCTCCCCCCCGTAGAGGTCGTAGTAGTCCCCAGTGTTCTGGATCTTGATATGGGTGACTGCTCCATTCCGTCTGGTTGTTGGGGAGGGGGGGGGGGGGGGGGGTTAAGTTGAGAAAGGGGGGGTGGTTTGTTTTTTATTAGAAGGAAAGAGAATGTTTTTAGGTTTTGGTTGGTTTTTAATGTTGGAT
>JAODKE010000043.1:36582856-36593519 GCA_026779605.1 Mormyrus hasselquistii
GATGATCCCCCCCCCTCCCCCGGCTCCCAACAGCCATCTTATCTGCGGCAGTCGAAACGGGGCTGAGATGCTGTAAAGTTTGTGACTTCATGATCCTTTTGACTGTTACCAAAGCCCAGCCCTCCT
Organism: Mormyrus hasselquistii; assembly: GCA_026779605.1. NCBI lineage: Eukaryota > Metazoa > Chordata > Actinopteri > Osteoglossiformes > Mormyridae > Mormyrus > Mormyrus hasselquistii. Next base: position 36,582,983 of record JAODKE010000043.1, read on the forward strand.
ACACACACTGGAGCTGAACATGCCCATCACACGTGTCCCTGTTAGCAGGCTTCCTGCCGTACCTGTCCCTCTCCATCTGCTTCCCTGCAGCACTGCCCTTTTCCTCCTCAGAGGCACTAACAGTGTCTTTTACTTAAGACAGTTCCAGATGACAGTGACACACGGCAGCAGTGGCCTTCCATCCTGCTTCTGCTGGCCAGGTGTGCATGCCAGTTTACGGTCAGAGCTTAAACATTCCGTTCTGTTGATTATCTGCCAAAATGAACTAATGAAGACTTCGAAGACCTGCTGTGTGCAGAAGGGATGAACTGGGATCGTTTGACTGGGCTGCAGCACCAGGACTGGAGGCCACTGCTCCAGATGGAAAGTGATTGAGGAGCATGTGGAGACCATTGGGGTCTCCTGGGCCGTTCCCAGTGCCACCCGGGTCCCAGAGCCCCGTCCATTACATGCTGTGTTGGGCTTTCACCTTTCTCTGTGTTTTGTGACACCTAGCTGTGCTGTGTTTTTTTTTTGTAAATAAACTATGAAATGGGCAGCACTGGTCTGTGTGAAATGATAGATAAGGGTCAAATGGTTCGGTTCTGTTTACTTAACTGGTATTGTTCTGCAGATACAAACCACCTACCCAGTTTCTGCTAATCTCACCCATGGAGCTTTTTTGCACATTGGTACCATTGTTTCTTATCTGCACCGTATACTAACCCTCCTCTCTCACAATAAATCAAATTCAATTAATTCATTTTTGGACAAAAGCCTCTGCTAAATAAATGTAAATGTGATTTGAATCATGGCCATTTATTGGTTTGAAAGACACCTCGCCTAAAGTGTACAGATTAGTATTTGATGCTGAAGCAGTCTGTGACGCCAATAAAAATTAGCACAAAAAGGGGTTTTTCTTCCTTTCAGCAGTTAAAGATGGACCTAAAAAGACTGGAGGCCCGGTGTGCCGGTAGCAGCCAGGCTCTCTGGAGGAGCAATTACCGCTAACAAGCCACTCATCAGTCAGATAATAGGCCGGTTATTCCTGGATCTTATGGTCTGGATCAGGCAATGATTTGATAGCATGGGGGCTGATTGAATTAAGGGGCCATTTGCTCCCTGTTTCGAGGGAAGATAACTCGGTTGACGCTTGAGTTTGATCTTTCTCCGATCGATAGCAGGTCCGTGTCCTGCGCCAGGAACCTTTTGTCCGGAAAATAGTACGAAGTAGTGACATGAAGCCGATCACTCATCCGGACAGAAGCGGCACGGAGTATAGATCGTCGGGCCTTAAATGTTGGTTCAAATGTATGCTTTGCGTACATTCGCGTATCTGCTCGTCCAACTGCTTTTGGTAAAATTTACTTTTGTCTGTGTGTCCCCACTACACACTGTAACAAGTGACAGTTTCAAATAATTGAAAGGTACACTTTACAAAAAAAACATAAGTTTGAGTACCCCAAACAGCACAAAAGTGCTGGCGAAAACCTTGTGATCTAAGACTTCCTTCAACTCAATTTTACTGATTATATTAGCGCGAAATATTAATAAATACTAGAAAAGTAAGGGAAACCGGGATCGAATGGGAAATCTTTCTTTATGAGAGGAGTAATGACACGGCTTTATGAAACACGTGATGAGACTGAGACTGAGAAAGTCTGCCTCGGACTCACCCAGGAGATGCATGTGTAGCCTGTGACTGTGCTTTGCTCTCCATTAGGAAACCCAAGGGTTTTGACTCCTGCAATCAATTTAATTGCCCTTGGCCGCTCCTATGCCATTACGACTTGTGGCTACCAACATCACCTTGTTTTCCCATTATAACGCGAAGGGAACCGTTGTGGTGCGTCTAGGACTTCAACTTTAATTTCAATAAGTAAAATCCAGTGAACGGGTGAGTATTGCTAATAAAATCTATTACAGATTATTTTAGTTATTGTTTTATTTCACTTCGATTATTTTTTCTTGAATCCTTACGTTGTATTTAGTAGTTTCATTAATTTACAATAGGCTAAATATAACGATACACCGTATACGACAGCTAATGCGAAAATGTCATCCGCTATCCCAATACAAATTATGTCTGTTTATTTAAGAATTGCCATTAGTGCTTTGAACATAGTGGAAAATCTTTTTTAATCGACATTTATGGAAGTGTTATGTGGATTTAAAAATGCACTTTGCATTGTGTTGAATAGTGTATAAATGTTTTCAAGTCGCTTGCATAACATTTAGTTTTATCTCACTTGAGCTAACGAATATTATACGCGATACTTGTACGAAAAGCGCATGGGTTTTTAAATGTTTCAGCACCAAGGATAGGTAATTCCATTTCGTTTATAATGAGAATGCCGTATATGTTGAAATTCTTTTTATATAAAATCTGACTCATTAATTCAGTAGTGATTTTGAACAGTGTTTAACACACAGGTACTAGGCTACTTTTAAAAAGAAATATTTGTGTCTACCATATTGAAGAATCTGGGCTACCGAGGTTTAATGGAATCCATGCAGAACATTAGGAGCAATTAAAGTATTAAAAATGTATGAAATTGCTGCGCAACCGGAGTACATTACTGCTCTAAGTCAGATAATTTACATTTAGGGTGAAAGTTCTTGTTCTTGGTTCTAATAAGTATTAAATTGCAGAAAGTAAGCAGAAAAAATGAACTTAGGGTATAAGTAATAAACGACGGGTGCATAGTGTTAACTGTCTTGGCAGGCCAAGTCTGGCGAGGAAGACATGGCGAGATCACGGTTGGAATTGGACGCCAGTCGCTTTGATGTGGAGCCGCTGACCATCCGCTTCCTGCGGACTCTCAAGGAGCTGCTGAAGTTTGTGCTCTTCAGCTATACAGTGCTTTTGGGAGCACTTCTGCTAGCAGGATGGACAACATATTTCATGGTTGCAAAGTAAAGTACACAAACGACACCAGGCTATTGTGTGAAAATGGTACTCTTACAAAACTATTTCTGTACGTTGATAATTGTCGAATGCTCCAGTACTTTGTTCGTTGTTGAACACATCACGCATCATTAAATCATGTCTGTCAATATAAATATTTTAATCGTTTAAAAGTTAAATGTGCGGAACAAAAAGGAAATATTCATTCTGGTCATGACAAGTAGGCTTGCTTGAATATTAATAAAATGCACGAAAGATTATATGCATTGGTAATCACATTAATGACGCCCGACTGGCTCGATATGTCTCCTGTATGCCTTACTTTGTGCAAATATAGTTTTCCTCACATTTATTGCCTTAACTTTACCTTAGAGTTAAAAAATATTTTTGTACCTGCTTCACACGGGACACAGACAGATTTTCAGTAACCAAATGTTCAATTTAATTGTGTTACATGTCTTCCTTTACTTAACCTATTTAAATTATGGTTACCGTCAAAATAAAACGTTAATGGATTCATTTTTAATCGGTTTTCAGTTTCTTTTTTTAACCTTTTTTATTTTTTTATGTTCATGATTTGTCCTAACTAATTTTCAGTTTCTTAGACTTTGAAAAAAAGTGCTTAAGAAAAGCTAAAATACCTGCCACTAGTGAAACTGAGGATTTATGCCTTTGTCCTGAGTTACATTGTCATAATGCTTACAATCTGAATATTCCATATATTATTTGAATGTCACTGGATAAATAATTTAAAATATACATTGTATTTATTTTTAATTATGATCACACAGCTCAAAGCAAAGGAAAGAGGACAAACAGCAAGGAAATAAACTCAGAGATACGTATGAAGCGTAACATTTGAATGTTTTAGAAATAGAACTATTTTTGTCACAGTCTTCTTTTATGTTAAAAGTTTAATATATATATTTAGCTGTTATTTGCAAAAGAACTAAAAAGCATCCAATCTGATAAATGTAGAGTTATAGTTTCATCTGAAAATTGTTGCTGACCAGTAACCAACCGTATGTCTACGCAGGTTTAAGTGACGTCGTCAGGGTAATTTACCATGTCATGTAGCCTACGTGTACAAGCACGTGGAGTTTTCCAACATGCAGTAAAATTGAATTCAGCCATTGTTATGTCGCTAATAACGATGATTGTAGAACATATTTTAATTTAACATTAAAAAGCATTTTTAATCTGGAACGTCAACAAGGATTTACGAAAAGGGTGCTAACCATTTACATGAATGCCAACACACACTAAAGTCATAAGCGTGCACTGAAAAAAAAAAAGTCTGTTAAACTTACGCTAAATTACTGGCAGCTATGGTTGCCAGATTTTCACGGTAAAAAATTCAGTAGTACTGTTTAATGTAATACGGTACATATTATTAGTCTGTATAATAAACTGTTTAAATCCAAACATTTTCAGATTAAAATATGTTTTTTTATGTAAAACAAACAGTTTAAGGCCGTAAAAACTACAAATTGTAACTGTAAAATGTACAGGTGTAAATTTTGTATTATTGTAGTACCTATTGATTCTACCATGATACTACATCATAACTGCAATCTGGTTAAAGCTGTTTTATTCATAACCCTTACCAGGACTATGAATTACACTAAACACCACAACACCTGGTTGTATAACAGCAAACGAGAACACACATTGCTTCTAACGGAAGGAATAGGGGGAGGGTCACTACACACTACACATGGTGGGTAACTTATACACACACACACACACACACACACACACACACGGGGATAAAGTTTAAATTAAAGCAGGGCAACAGTACAGAATACACAATGCATGGAACCTGGAACATTGACTACATGCATGACATAGTCAGCGGCCATTCTCAGCTTGACAACGCGGCATGTTGGGACACATGCAAATAGGCCACAGCATAAATCTACCATCGAACTGAAAAAGATATCTTACCACAAAAGAGACTATCGAAAAGCAGAACACACGATACCGTCAACAAACAAGTAATAGACAAGTCGTTAGACCATTTCACTGACACACTGTTTTAACTCTTTAGTGGTGAAATGCAAAGGATTAGCCTCGCTAGGGCAGAGGCCAGGGCGTGATCACTTCCGCCGCACAACAACCTTAAAAAAGTCCCTCCCGTCCCGCACCGACTCCAGAGCATAAATTCTGCTGTAAAATCACAGGAGCACTGTTTAATGTATAACGGTATGCCTTGTTTTTATAAACTGCAGAACTACATATTTAAAACTGTATTTTAGTGAAGCAAAAAAAAAAAAAAAAATTCGTTACAACTAAAAATAGTATTAAAGATAAATTTTATACTTACAAATATTTTATATATTTTGAAGTATTTTACCTGATTGATATTTACAGTATTCTCCCGTTATCATTTAAGATATTTTACAGTATTTTTTACGGTCAAACAATGTACTAAATACAGAAGTATTTTGTATTTACATTTACAGTTCTTTTTCTGTATCTGACACGGTATTTTACCTGATTGTTTTGTTCAGCATTTTTCGATCGCATTTTTTTACGGGCATTTTTTTTACAATGTGAGTTTATTTACGGGGAGTAAAAAACTTCTTTTGGGAGGGGCTGAAATAGACTTGGTAACGCCCCTATTTTGAAAATTCCACAGGCCTACATTACAACACAGGTATGTGGCCCTTAAGCTTGATATATCACGGGGTGTCCAGTAACCCTACGGAAAAGAACCCATCGGCGGTAGATATGCCGGTATACCGAAAAGATTTTGCGAAACGGGGGCGTGTTCAACAACGTAATTTTATTACCTGTCCATGGGCCTGGGAGGTAGGCTATTCCATGAAAGTAGCTAAAGTGGGGCAGCATGCGGCTCAGTGGGCTAATCTTGCGTGCCTGTAATCACAAGGTCGCAGGTTCAAACCCAGCCTCAGCATATCTGCAGATCCTTGAGCAAGACCCTTAACCTCCAGCTCAGCAGGTGGCTGACCTTCGCGGACAGCTTGCTCTACAAAAAAGAGGGAGGGAGGCGTGAAAATATTTTCCCCACGGGGATCAATAAAGTTCCATTAAAGAAAGTCAGAATTAAACTAGCGCCATCTCTAAACTAAGTCTCATGTCGTTCAACTAACCCGCCAGTTCCACATTCATTAATCAAGGCTCTTATAGAAAACAGACTTGCATAGTTTCAGTTAGTGCGCAGAGCTGATACTTAAGAAGCCAAAATTAATGGATTAACCATAGATCGATCAAATGAGTCGGAAAACGTGTAAAACGAGAGCAGAGTTTTTTCCCTCCGCAGAACCAGCGCTGCTGATTGAGCTGTATGAAAAACACAAAAATGTAATCGCTTAAAAAAAATGCAATACTGTGGCCATAAACACAGCCAGGGAGTTCCCTTGACAAAGAATTGCAGACAGACTGCGTAAGCTATGTAAATGTTACAAATGCATAATACGGTGACATATGGTGGTAGAGTGGTTTATGCCGTCACATTACACAGCCAAAGTTCCCGGTTTGATCTCCAGGGTTAACAGAGAACCTTCTGGTTTGAGTTCGCGTGGCATTCTTACTATAAAATGTTATTATGTATTATCTGATTTCCGTAAAAAACGTTCACATCCGTGTGATATGTTATATACACAAATAATCGTAGTAAAATACTAAAACTTTCAAAGTAGACAGCAACTAAATTAAACAAAATATAAATTTCAATTATTGCATTTCATGTTTGACCTTTGTATGGGTACGCTTATTTTATTATATATATTACATGACATAAGTAGTGATAGCGCGGAATTTCGTCCGACGGAACGATCTTTTGGGAATCTGTTCCCACACGTTGGACGTTCTTTGAGACAACGCTTAACAAAGCGAGACAGTTAACCCGATCCACGGCAGACTTGTTCATTCACATAAGTTATCATGGTAACTCAGCGGGGATTCATTTAAGAGACGTTGGTGGAACGGAACTCCCACTTAAATGAGCCAGACTTGTCGAAATAAGTCAGACCATCCCTTAATTCTGCTTCGTGGAATACCCCCTGGTGGCTTTGTTAAAGGAATGAAAACGGTGTTCATTTGCAATCTTGGGTTACTTTGAAAGACAGAAGGTCGTGAATTTTAATCAACCTCGCTTTAGTGTAATATATTTAAATTAATGAATAATTAAATTAGTGAAAACTAGCGTTTAATGTGACGAACGATATATATGAGCTCAGGGGGCGGCAGAGTTTTGGAATCCGAGAATTTTATTGTGACAGGTAGCCCCTCCTGTCACCCACTGAGGGGGGCGATGCGCGCTCTGTTTGTCCTTCGTTGCGTGCCGTTTGGATTTACGTGGCACTTTCGCTGGGGCTCACGTTTCCTTTCTCAAGCCTCGTCAACGCAAACTCCACCTCTGCAAGTTGATGCCTCGCCGGAACCTCACGGATTCGGAGTACCTCTCACCTCCCCAGAGCAGAGTGGGCGATAAATAAAAAGAAATGTACACCTTTTCGGAACTCCTGGTCCTTGCGGCAGTATTATCCGCCACTGCTTCTGGGTACTTTGTCAGTATAGATGCCCACGCCGAGGAGTGCTTCTTCGAGAGAGTTAACTCGGGCACCAAAATGGGCCTCATGTTCGAGGTAGCCGAGGGAGGTTTCCTTGACATCGATGTGGAGGTGAGGCCGCGAATGATCGCTCCTGTACTTCCGCGTGCAGATGCAGAACTGGGCCTAGCACTTTGTTGCTAACCGTGCGTGGTGTTTCATGCAGAACAAAATGAGCCGATCGTACAGCTGCAATATGGCTGGTGGGAGGAAAAACAACACCAGTGGTATCAGACGTCTTAAAATTTCCACAGCTCGATTACTGGGCTTGATTGACACCTTTCTGGATTTGTACATTTGTGCATGACCGCAGATGAAAAAGCTTTGTTAGATGCACTAGCACTTATTATAAATCAATCCCATTACTATCAGCATCGCTTATAAATAAGCAAAATGAATTTGGGCTGGCTGGTCGCCGGATATGCTTGCATTTCTCGGAATGAACTCGGGCGAGTAGTTAACAGCTGGAAGAGTTGGTCTTTAGGGAATTGCTTTAAAATATGTTAAAATTCGATGCCACATCTGCAAGATTTAATAACTATTCAAACTTGGTCGTTTTCCACATTAAATTAGAAAGATATCGGGTTTCTGTCCTCAGGCCGAAACACCGAAATCTTTAAAAATTGTTTTCTTACCTTCAGTTTAGTTAGAAAAGCTTTTACAATAACAAAAAAGTCTCCGTGTTAAAATTGTCTTGTTTCTGTAGTTAAAGCACACTGAAAGTTTTCAGACCAAAGCGGGATCTTCATTGTAGATTTCGGCCTGCACATGTGTAAAGCTATCACCACGATACTTTCTGTTGACTTGTACATAAAACTACTGGCATCTAGGGCGGGACTGTGATTAAAAAATCGGCCCTGGACTTACCCACGATAAATTTTGCCGGCCCACATACCTACTGGGCCGCCCGGAAAATACCCAGTATCCCAAACGGCTGGTCCAGCACTGTTTTCATCCCAACCTTTACTGCCTAAGAAATTCCAAGCTCCCCGCAACCCTGACTATAAGCGTTTGAAGGATGAATGACTGGATGACATTTCATTAGTTTATTCTTACTAAAAAAGTCGTCCACACGTTAATATTAGTGTGAAACTTGCCTCCTAACCACAGATTACAGGACCAGATGGGAAACAGGTTTATAAAGGCGACCGAGAGTCCAGTGGGAAGTACTCTGTGGCAGCCCACATGGATGGTACCTACAAGTTCTGCTTCAGCAACAAGATGTCTACCATGACACCCAAGATCGTCATGTTCACCATTGACATCGGAGAGGCGCCCAAGGGAGATGGGATGGAGACGGAAGGTGGGTCAGGGGTCTGTGCACAGCCAAGATTTATGGTCTTCACCCCCTGCAGCTTAGCTGTTCTTTTAATAACACCTTATTCGATTAGATTTTGATTGATCCTGCACGTTTGTCTGCTTTTGTATCTGTTTTATACCAGCTTACTGGCATTTACACTACAGGTGCTTTTATACTGTCTTATTAGCTTGTGTGATTGTGCACACTGAGTAGTCTGTTCTCAGTTATGCCCTGGTTACTCCTACTGTTTCTTTGTTCCCACTGATCTGCTTTATCAGCCTGTCACAGTCTTTGAACTCCTCTTGGTCTTTTAGTAATTTAAATAGCTATTTGCATTTGTCTTTTCTTGCCACAATGGAACGATGGGTTTGTCACACCTGCTATTTTTGATGCCATGTAATATAGATCAGTGCAAGCACCTTGTATACAAGAGTAGGGCTGCATATTCCGTTCCCCTCTGCAGTAATATGCAGTTGTACATAGTCATGTATGTGTGTTATCATGTATTGGCTTGTCTTTTAGCTATATATATTTTTTGTAAAGCTTTGTGTTTACTGGGGTTGTACAAATTCCCCGAATCGGCCACTTTACAGGTTGTAATAATGTCTGCATTAGTGCGACTTTACCGGCTGGTCACAGAACATGAGCCCGCACTCCTCGTCGCCTGTACGTGTTCCTGAAAAGCTTCCTCTCCCTCTGCTGTCTGTCTTTCCCCCCCCCCCCCTACTCTTCCTCATCTTCCCTCTGGATCTGTTTCCTCCCTCCACTTGGTTTGTTCCTCCTCAGGGGGGGGTGACACCTGGGATGGTAGGTTTTTGTTGCATGGCAACAGAAGTTTGATTAATAACCTGTCATGTTTTGTCGCTAATGTTTTGGTGGCACTCTTCCTTAACCGCAGTGCTGATAGTGTTTATTTTGTTTTTTTGCAATGCCTCTTACCGCCGTGCTCAAGTGTGAGGTTTCCTTGATGAACACCTACCTGCTTCTGCCTGGTTATGATTAGTGTATGTGTGTACTGCAACCATGTCATAAATCCCACATGCTGCACTTAGAGGACTTTACCTTATGTCTGAAAATGGGATAACAAGTATATTAAAACCGCACCACCCCCACCCCCAATGTCTAATCATGAAGGCCCACAATGTTCTTGCACCAGGTTAGCATTAGCACATTAGCAAGAGCAAACATTTTATGGGGATAGTTTTGAAGACTAACATGAGGACTTTGTAATCTGTTAAATTATGTTAACCTGTGAACTGAAAGTAAATGGGTCTCTTTAAGTGATTTAATTTGCGCATGCTCTGTTTGTGTGCTTTAAAAAAAAGAAGTGTTTCCTGTAAGCGGACTGCATTGTTGCATTTTGTTTACAGGCAGGTTGTGGGGTATCCAGATTATGAAGTCTTATTTGTACATAGTTCTGTGGAAAGATTTAAAAACGGCATTGTTTGGTCACCATGCACGCTGGGAAGTGGTCTGGCTGTACTGGGAGATAGTGACCTGCCCTGCTTTGTTCCTCAGCGCATCAGAACAAGCTGGAGGAGATGATCAACGAGCTGGCGGTTGCCATGACGGCAGTTAAGCACGAGCAGGAGTACATGGAGGTTCGGGAGAGGATACACAGAGCGAGTAAGACGCAGTGCCGAGCGAGTAAGACGCAGTGCCAAGCGGCTTATTCACTTTTATTACACTTTACACAGAGCGAGTAAGACGCAGTGCCAAGCGGCTTATTCACTTTTATTACACTTTACACAGAGCGAGTAAGACGCAGTGCCA
>JAODKE010000043.1:36593619-36606157 GCA_026779605.1 Mormyrus hasselquistii
AGCGGCTTATTCACTTTTATTACACTTTACTTTTTGATTAATGAATGTTTTTTTTCTCTTTTTTTCCTCCCCTTGTACCATAGTCAATGACAACACGAACAGCAGAGTTGTCTTGTGGTCCTTCTTCGAAGCGTTGGTGTTGGTCGCCATGACCCTGGGACAGATTTACTACCTGAAGAGGTTTTTCGAAGTGCGGAGGGTCGTTTAAAAGAAGAAAGCATCCCCCCCCCTTTTGCGTCTGCCCACCCCCCACCGGAGCATTTCACCATTTGCCATGTGCCAGTGGCTGCGATCTTTATATTAAGACTGAAAATAAGACCCCACTCTCTCGTCTTTTCTCCCATATCCATTTGGTTTTGTTTCCCTGTCTTCTCTCTTGAAGGCATCAAGGCATCTTCCAATTAATATTCCAATTAATAATTCATTTTCAGACTTCACCCTTAGAAAAGCTATTTCTTTGACTTGGCTTTGTATGAAACACCATGGACAGAACCTGCGATATGCAGCAGGAGGGAAGCCCTGTGTTTCACCTGTGCTGATGACAGTGGGCCCGGGTTTAGCAGCAGAGATACTGTAACCTGTACAGGAGAGGTTTGGACATGATTACTTGGGTCAGCAGCTTAGCGGTGGGCCTAAATATATGAAGGAGCATTTAGACTGTAGTCTCATTTTACCAGATACACGTTTTTCTGGGTATAGCCATAGTTTCGTTCAGGAGTCACCTTTCATGTGGCTTCTGCTAAACAGATGTCAAACCATTCTCTGTCCCTTCCTGTGTCCACAGCAGCCATACAAGAAGTCTGGGGAAGAATTTTAGTTGTAATGACTTTTAGAGGATGTGGTTTAAAATGCCCGGTTTTACTGCGTGCTGAGGGTGTGTAAAGAGCTTGTACTACTGTCCCATAATTGAGGGGAAAACTATCAGCAGATGGGGTTTACATCCTTAATATCTGGGTTATTCAATGTGTTCTGTGTTAATTTTTTTGTTCCTTTTGGGGGAAAATGGCTGTAACCACAGTTTTTGGACTGCGTGAGTACTGTTGGTAGTTCAATGTAATGGAGAACAGCTAAGCCAAAATTGTAAAGCATGAAAGGTGTAGTAAATTAAACAAAACCTCTTTTTAAATAGTATTTTAAGTGTTTTTCCATGGACATCCACACACAACACAGATTTTGGGTATCATTTTGGGTATATTTACACCTAGAAACGATAAATAAAAACTGGAGTTGATTTCTATAGTTATTTGCCAAGTGGGGAAGATTTTTTTTTTTTTTAACCCTTTATATATTCATTGTTGAAATAAAATATAAACTTGTTTTTAGTGAACCTTTCTGGGGTATTAATTACACTGCATGATGAGCAGAGGTTGATGCAGGACTGGAACACAAACATGAAGCAGGAGCCATCACAGAACTGAAATTTGATTTGGTCCTATTTCACTGAAGGTATGGGGCATTATGGGTATTTGATAAAGTGGGAGTCTAGGGATATGTATGATTTCAAATACTTTTATTGTATCCCAACCTAAAAAATCACCTGTTTTTTTACTGCCCGTAAGGTAATTGGTTAATTGTAAGTGCCTTCAGATTTGAAGCCCCTGAAATCCCATGCTTATGTTTAGTAAAATGACACTATTGAATATTTAATAATCCCTTTAATGACCCTAGTGTCTAATTTCTGTCCAGTACTAATAATTGCACAAATTGACCCCTTTCACCGATGAACTGGAACATTGCTGGCAGTCAAACATTGTATTTGCTGAATAACTCATAGCGGTGCGATTTAAGGGCCGCTTATATTTACAGGCCTTTTTTAAGGTGGACTGTCAGTGTACAGGCAAGTATGCTACTGCCGTGTCAGATCCTGTAGTTGGTAGGATCTTACTCTGCTCCCAGACCCTTCAATTACCTGAGTGTATTACTGTACACCTAAGTCACACCTTAAGACTGCAGGTGAGGTGGCCTGCTGATCAGTGCATCAGTAAAGCCAGTCTAAGAGCTGAGCTGTGGTTTAGTTTAGTTCTGGGGACGACATGCCTGGGATGGCCTCAGATTCAGGGTTTTGCGTCCGACTCCCAGCTCATACGGCTAACGCAGAAGAACAGGAGTGGGAAACACCCCATTAGTCTGGGCTGCTGGCTCATTCTTGCAATTAAATGTTGGCTGTCTGGTCTTTTTTTCAGTCTTGTACCAAGTTCTTGATGCACAAACCTACCTGAGATAAATTTACCTTCCAATTACTCCAACTATTCCCCTGTCATTTTTCATTTATAAATCCATAACATTCTTATTATAGATTGCATTAGTTCTGCTTCCTAAATAATTAGGCTCAAAAATATCTAACCGCTGATTAAACAATGAAGATGTTTTATTTATTAAAAGCCTAAAAGTAGTTCTTATATAATCGCCTGCCGACTTTACATAATTACAGCTTAATGAACCACCTTAGTTATATTATTGGGATCATGCAGGTGCTGCAGCCAACAGGCAATTAAGTAACTAAAGAAGCACAAACTCTCATCCCTATGCAACAGCTATATGCATGGTCCTTTACTCATGTCTTGGCAATCAGCAGGTTGTCGGAGTAATTATAGAGTAAACACCCAAATGCCTCACCATAAACACACAGCAGTCTGCAAGGACGAGCCGATAAACCCAATGTGAGGAAATTGCATTCTATCAATGCTGTGTCACCAAGTAGTAAAGGTGTCATTGGGAATGGAGTTGAGTAGGTGCAATGACATCACTTCCTGTTTGCAAGTGGCCATACATCATTGAACAGTGCGTCATAACACAAGATCTTTATTTCTCCATGCTGGCTGAACTCAATGATGTCAAGTCTGTTACAGATACAGCTTGATGAGCTCGTCGCTGACGGCCGAGGGAGTGAGGACACCCAAGTCAGTAAAGAGGAGCGTTATGAGGGAGGGGGGCGTGTAATCGGTCATGGGATGCTCTTCAGCCAGATTCTCTGCGGTCTTCAGGGTGTCTGCTTTGTACTGGGGGGGGTCAAAAGAAAAAGGAGTAAGATTGAGGTGGGGGCACCACACTGATACACTGCTTATGGGGGAGGAGGAGGCGTTCTCACCTTAAACCGCTCAGGCACATCTTGCTGGTTCAGAGGGTAGAGCCGGACAAATTTGAAGCTTTCTGCCACCACGTAGAAGGGCTTATTGTGGGCCTTGGCACACACTGCCATTTGGTAGGTGCCAATCTGGAAGAGCAGTCGGGACATTTTAACTACCGCAATGGTACATAACACAGCAGGCCTAAAGCGTACCAGAGAGAAATGCAAGGGAATATCCACTTTCCCAGAAGAGAAATTTAACCGTTTCCTTTACTTAACGTCTGCAGCCCCACAAGCCAAACTCTAGAGTGCTTCAAACACCAAAGAGCGATATGAGCGCTATGCAGCCATGAACAACGCGGACGGTCATGTCTCCTCTGGAAACCAGGGGCGTCAGAGGGACATGGATACCATGACAGTTTCAGTTGACCCACCACTTTGTAGGGGCCCCAAAATCACCCCAGCTTGGCAAAATCAACTGACCGACTGGAACTGCCAGCCCAAGCAGGGGGTCCAAGGTGACATTTTCTCAGGGGGGCTGGGATGTCAAGCTACTCCCCTGCTGCAAACTACGTCTGGAAAGACACCATGTAAAACCAAATCGGGCTGAATTTAAAGAGACGCCACCTTGTTGATGATTCCACCACTTTCCACGACCCCTTCGGCCCCCACGATAATCAGGTCCACCTTCTCCATGATGTATCTGAAAGCACAGTAGCGAGATGAGCTCCGTCCCATGTGACCCCCCCATGTGAATCCGCAATGATGCCTGCGGTGTTTACCCGACTGCGGCGTCCAACACCACGGTGACGGGGACATTGAGGTTCCTTAGTGTGTCTGCCATCTTTTGCCTAAAACACAACAACAGTCCATCAATGCTCAAAGATTAGACTTCACAGATATTCCCCCAGCCCCTACGTTCACAAGCGCGTGTAGTGCCGGGCAGAGTGGCCTGGCTCGTGGGCGGCCCAGCCCCCACGTTCACAAGCGCATGTAGTGCCGGGCAGAGTGGCCTGGCTCGTGGGCGGCTAACCACAAGGCTAACCCGTCATGTAGCGTTTCCCCACCTACCCGGCACAATCTGGCTGTGATTCGGTGACATAGACGGTGAATCGTTTCTTGTCAGCGGCTGCGTTCTGCAGGACCCTCAGGACCACCCTGGACGAGGAGTGGGTCAGGATTTTCTGTAAATGACATTTACAGTGGGGCATGTATACGGTCAAATGTAGGACACTTCTGGAACATGATGCTTCGATATAGTTCAGTCTTTCTTGGGAAAACGTGCTTCGGCCACATCAGAGGCATTCACACATTTTATAAGACGGGACAGACGGGATGCAGTGACACCGCCCCCTAATGGTCGTACCAAAGTCCTGAACCTTTGCCGAAATTGCAGGAGGAGACAGAGTGCCTTAAATAAGAGAAACTTCAAGAGAAAGTTACAATAACCAACCATGGATGCACAAAACATATAATTGTTTAAATTTAATAGCAACAAAAGCATAATTTGTAGCTTTCTGATTTTTTTTTAAGTCCTTGCTGATGAGAGTTTTTGTTCACTTTAGGGGAATCTGAAGGTTTCCCTTCACACTACAAGTTAAACAGAATGGAATAATGATACTTTAGTCTTCATGGGCAAATTCTCTGAGCTCCATCTATCTCTCCATTAGAGGTCAGAGCGAAGGGGAGCCACCCTGCGGTGCCCAGGGAGCTGGGGGTTAAGGGCCCATAGACACGTGACTATTCTGCTGAGGCCACGCATGTATCGGCAAGGTTTTGCTCACAGGCACAGAGCTTGCTGAGCCACATACTGCCCCTTAACTGAGATAGTAGAGTGACAATCATTAGCAATGAATCTCCATGATGTTCATGTAGGTCTTATTTATAGCATATTCCTAAGGCCCTAGATATCCATCACCGAAGAAGACAAAGGAAAAAGAACTTTTCAATAAAATGCACATAGAACATGTTACATTTCCCACTGAGTCCTGCAGCCGCAGAGTGACGAGGAGCAGGGAGGCTTACAATGCCCACTCAGAGAGACACCTGTGATAGGGTAACTGCTCACGTCAAAGCAGGAAGAAGTAAAAAATGGGATTGCAGACACACATGGTTTGACACTTCAGTAATATAAATGGCGATGGAAAAACCCCGACACCAAAGTAGGCATCGTAATCCGCAGCTCGAAGGAGACTCACCGCTCCATCTTTGATGAAAGTATGGCAGAGTTTTGCAACTTTGTTCCTGGAAAGGGAGATCTTCTTCAGAAATAGCTCCCCCCGCTCCACCATCACTTTCTTGCATTGTGAAAGTTCCTGAGAACAGGAGCAGTGTCTTTGTTACCAGTGAATACCAGGAGCTTCAGATGATTATACATAAAGTGAGACCCTTTGAATAAACACTAGTTTCTAGCATACAGATAATTAGTTTCTGTCACTTTTCACCAGATTGGGAACTGTAATTCTGAAATGTCAAAAAAGGAAATAGCTAGAATAACCGTCATTCAGACTTTGGAAAAATGTAATTGCACGGTTTACCCCAGCATCATTTACAAAGTAACATCTTTGCACTTTTCCATCACACCAGGTACCACACCTTTGGTACAGTATTTTCCCATTTCTGTTGACTTCTGGTCAAGTACCAGTACCAAAAATTCCAGTACCCAAAGCAGCTGGGGTACTTCTTTGGTACCCAGTGTCTTTGGTCCCACCCCAGTAATTTGGGGTGGGACTTTCAAATGTATTCATGCAAATTTCCTACCTCTAAAACACAGTACAACTGCCTTTAAAACAGTAGTTGTGAACTCAGAAAACAGCAAAAAAAAAAAAAAAAAAAAACTAATGGTTGCTTGGACAAATCTTAAGCTTAAATAGTGATCTGATTGGAAGAACCAGAAGATCTGGACGGCATGGCAATGAAAAAAGAAAAAGTATTTGGTATAACAGGCTAGAGCTGCACGATCACAGAGGGAAAAAAAAATCAAGTGTCGCTTAGTACTTCTGTTGTAATAAATACTGGGATATTTATTTATAATGAAAAAATGAGCTCAAAATAAATAATTTCTCACTAACCAGTCTAAAAGTGATTTAAACTGCAAGGATGAAAATTATTGCAATGCACATGCATTGCTCATGTAAAAGCAGCAGCAGCGAACTTTAAACTGATTTTTAAATCACGTAGGCCTACTAGGTAATCTTGAAAAGGGACAATCATTAAAAATGCAAAACTTGTTAAGTTTTGTTTCCTACGAAAAAGTAAAAGTGCCATTAATCTCAGAAGCAGCAGTCAAGATTATCAATGGACAAAAGTACATTGCGAATCTTAAAACACCAAAAACTAACCATCTCTAACGACCAGTTTATCCAGAAGCCTGTGGCGTGTTCATGTGACTGGTCAAGGTGCAAATGTGATACTCACTGAGTATTCCAGTGACGTGAGGCTGATGAAACGTAAAAAGAGCTCCCCGCCTGAGGAGACAGCCACTGAGGAGTCCACGCCAGCCAGGCGGTCTATGGCCTGAGTCAGATTCTCCCTGAGGCCCAGGAGCGTCTCAGCTGCAAAAGTGACAGAGGCCAACAGGAATAACAATTAATCCCAACTGCCTGGAAATGCCCTGGCAGCCCAGTCCACCAGTGACATGGGAATCACACCTGACATCATCACTGAGCCAGTGATGAGTGAGAAGGGTCCAGCTGCAGACGCTTGTAGAGTGGAGCTCCACTGGAAATACGTCACCTCCACAGGAAACATGCGACCTCAACTCTGTGTTACAGTGAATAAACACTAACCTTAAACTTAACCCTAAACTCTAAAGTGGAGCTCCACTTTAAGCCCTTAAAGACCACGTCTTTCCTGCGGAGGTGACGTATTTCCGGTGGAGATCCACTCTACAGGCATCTGAAGCTAGACCCTCTTATGATGAGGGCTTGTACATTCTTTCACGACAAGTCAAAATAAAACATGGCACTCCATGTCCCAAAACAGGAACTGGTACCACACACAGTCATCTGTCATCTGGACCATTGCAGTTCCTTTCCGACATTTTTTTTCAGCCCCAGAGCAAGATATGTGTCTGCTGCAAGGCTTTCGGTTTGTTAAAATATGCCAGTGACCAGTCTTCATCCATCAACACGGTAACAGCGTTTTCACACAGTATGAATTTTACGGCCAAAAACTGGAATCCCTGACCTTTGTCTCTCTTCAGGAACTCCAAAAGCGTCCGGATAGCAGCCACGGCAGAGGCGACATCTGGGTCCTGTCTCATCTGCGTCCGAAAGTACTCCACCAACTCTGAAAAAGATCCGTATATTCCTGGGTTAAGCTCCCTGATCAGAGATAAAGGTTGCACCTTCAAAACATTAAGTTCTTACGAACACATTAAGGAGAACTTCAGCATTAATGATCATTTATAAAGTGAGGAACCCGTTTCTACATACCTTCTTCGTCCATCCTTTGACAGGCAAGCACCACCAATATATAATTAAATTAATGGCAGTTTCACAAGAAACTGCTCCCCGCGCTGGAAGTCAAACAATACCAGTGCCGTAAAGCGAACGTTGTAAGACTGGAATATTGGTTTCAGAAGATCTCTACACAGGTAACTTTATTTCCGATAAACAGAAATAGATCAAACTGGCACGTTACTTTCTGATGCAATAAACAGAAAGCTAGCCCTACTATGCTACCAAGCTGTTTCTTTTTTACTTTTTCCGTTTTATTAAATATATCCACATGTATAAGTCAGCTTCTGTGATGGAATGGGAACGCAACCAGCTCTATCTAACTATCCATCTTCATGACACTTCCCGTTCATATTAAGGCAGCAGGGTAGCAAACACTCCTCACTCACGAGCCCGGTTGTCCGGCCAGTGATTGGTCGCGCAGTGATGACGTCAAAACAACGCGACCGTTCACATTAGGGATTTTGTGAAGCAGCGATGGCTTCGGGTCAGTATGAACACTTTTTCTTTCATATTATGAAAACTATACCTAGAATGGTATCTGCGTTTACTAATACTGCCGAGTATAACGTGTCATTATTGATGTACATGGATGTAACTTGTTTCTAGGCTAAATTTACAGATAGACTTTATTTCCCTGGGGTAAATTTCATTAGCTGATCCTTGTATAATAGGCTACGTTAATTATCATTTGGTTGACTTCCCGGTCTTTTAAACAGTGAATTGTACAGCTTGCAGTGTGGCTTAACATACAGACTGATTAAAGAAAGTGTTTGTTCTTATTCGTAGAAGACGAGATAAGTCTTCTGGTCATTGTGATAGATGTTAACCCAATCTGGTGGGGGCAGCAGGCGCAGCGGGAGCCAGAGGTGATGTATTACTATTAAATATATGATCAGTAAAAATCAATAATTCATTAGTAACCCCTACAACCCCTGTAACCCTTGTGTTTGCCTGGTGGGTCGCCAGCAGGGATCCCGAGGAATTTCGCCGTGTGGTGGGTGCGGCAACTCCCATGGTCCTCAACCTGACCTGACCCTATAAACGACAGTAGTCATTAACACAGTTACTGCTTGCTTCTGCGAAATCTTGACTCAATGCTGATATATTTTTAAAAAGTGTATTTGACTCGCATATTCTGCAGTGCGTTGATTATGTTTATCGTCATTTGTCAGTTCACGTTATCAAAGTGTTTGGATGCTGTGATGGTGATGGGGAATTCTCACCTGGTCATGAACAGGACTAACAAACTTGGCATTATTGCAAGCCACTGCCAAGAGAGGTAAGACAGCAGTGTGATTCTGAAGAGCTGTTTGCTGCATGTAAGCATATCCCTCAGTTATGATGGGTTTGCATGATGAATAGCCAGCGTTTTTGGACTTTCAGTGTCATATTCTTTTTCCCCTTCCTTTCTGCTTCCACACAGTCATTTCCTGTACCCCAGTAAACACTGGAAGGCTGGTGATGTGACTGGAGATGACTCTGGGTTGGGTAGCGGGGATGGGAAGTATGAGCTCCTGTCTGTTGCCAACGACCTCATTGCTGAGGAGGTCAGGAGACTTATGGCCAGAAGTGAGTCATCAGCCTCTGCTACTGGAAGCAGCAACTGCTCCATCCCAGAGTGTAGGGGAGCAGCATCGCCTGACGTGCTGTATTTTCACTTTGCAGCTAAAATAAGCGGCCACCAGACCGACACCATGCTGGCAGGATCTCTCGCCAAAGCACTGTGTTGTATCCCTTTGTACTGAATTTTTAATGAATAACTTGTTGTGGTGGCCATGGTTTTATATTAAGAATAAAAAGGTCACCAGGACTATTTAGGTAAATGTATGAAATTACTTCCACAATTAATTGAATTACTTCCATAATTTGCATTAGCTTTTTGTACCTTGCCTTTAGTTTTATGAACAGTTGCACACCAGCAGACTGGACCTTATTTCTTAACTGCTTTTGCTCAGATATTCATCGACTCACCAAGGAGCTGGATGGTAATGTGACTCTGTATTACACAGCTTCCCTCTCTTTGAACTTTGTGATTTTAAAACTAATCATCGGAATCCAATACATACAACCATGTGTTAATAATTGTTTGATTCTTTTACAGCGGCGCAAGACATGAAATCAAGGATATTGGTAAATGCTTTTCCTTAAGCTCTGTTTTCCTAAAGGCAGCTGTTTATTGGTTAATACTATAAGGTCACACCTCCAGGGTTATGGATTCCGTTCCTGCCCCTTGCTCTGTTTGTGAACTTGGATTGTTTTCTCTACATTTCTGCATATTTCCTCTTTTAATATCAGTTTCCTCCTACAATCCAAAGACACGTGACTTAGGTGATTTGGCGTCTCTGAACTGCCCATGATGTGTGTATGTGGCCTGCAGTGGACCGACACCCCATCCAGGGTGCTTTGTGGGATATGCTCGCATCATTCCTGCTATGCAGCGCAGTCTCCTGTCCTCTCAAATATGTCTTATGTTGGTATTAGTGATATTAGTTTTAATCATCAACTCACAAATAAATGTAGCTTGAGTGGATGTTTCTAGTATTGCCATGTCATTGAGTACTAGGAACTAACTTCTAAAATATAAAACTGGAATTTTTTTGTAAAATTTCACTATAGTGCTTCAATTTTTCCATTCCCTAATTAAAATATTTCAGATAAAACATTTCATACTATGGTTGTTGCTTTACCAGGACTGGGATTAAGAGGATCTTTCCAGTGTCCTCAGATTCACTTTCTATCAAGTAAATGTTTTGTATGTTTCAAACAGGTGATCAGGGCTGCTGAGGATTGTGCATTACAGTACATGAATTTCATGAACGTCATCTTTGCTGCTCAGAAAAATGTAAGACCCCTGTTGACACCAAATTCAGATACGTTTGATCTTACTGTATGAGGTATCTAAGATTTTTGCTTATGTTTCAGAGTGTCCTTATTGATGCCTGTGTACTGGCCTCTGACTCTGGTCTCCTGCAGCAGGTATATTCCAAACTATCTATGTGATTGATATAAAACCATTCATGTCTGAAGGCTTTTGCTTTGTGTGACAATAACTTCCATTTCTATCCCTTAGGCCTGTGATATAACAGGGGGCTTGTACCTAAAAATCCCACAGAAAGTTGCCCTTGCCCAGTATTTGCTGGTAAGGATCAGAAACCCGGGATGTAAACTTTGCCGTCGCAGCCATTGCTGTGAAGGCCCACGCTACATCAATATCGCTCCTTGTTTGTCTGTGTGTCCCATGCAGTGGGTGTTCCTGCCAGACTCAGACCAGCGTTCCCAGTTGGTCCTGCCTCCCCCAGTGCACGTGGATTACAGGGCGGCCTGTTTCTGCCATCGCAGCCTCATTGACATTGGCTACGTCTGCTCCGTCTGTCTGTCGAGTACGTCACAAATCACATTTGTGTTTACACTTGTTTTAGCCCTTTGGTTCAAAGTATTGAAGGGGCTCCCTCAGCCCCAGCCATTGGGTGGGGGGTGGGATATGAGTTGATAGTAATTACTTTCTGTCAGTTAGTTGTAAGAATTATACCATGCATTATAACATGTAAGAGCAGTTACTGGAAGCATTTTTGTCCCACATACGACGTGTTTTCCCCGTGTCAAGCCGGTTCCCTCCTGGTACTTTGCTCCCACAGTACAAAGGCATAAATTGAGTTTATCTGGTACTTTTAAATTGCCCATAGTGTGTGATTGTGTGCATGCATGCATGTGATTAAAATCCTGTTATTTTGATGTAGATACGTTTGTGATGTCTCCACAAGGGGAAACTCAAGTTCATAAAAATCTGTGACAGCAAAAATCTAAAATAGCGGAGTCTTGTATTTTGTTTGGTTAATTATGTGTAAGGTTGGGGCTGGGTAGGGGTTAAGGTTGCCATAGTTGTGATTAGGGTTATGGCCATAGAAATGAATGGAGGGTCCCCACAAAGCTATAGATACGAATCTGCATGTGTGCATCTGAATGCATGTGGCCTGTGATAGACAGATCCAAAGTATTCCCCAGCCTTGTGCCCAATACTGCATGACCAGGATAATTAGCTACAAGTTACATAGATCTATTATATGTAATATGTATTATGTATATATGTATGTATGTATGTATGTATAATATGTTGGGGGCAGCAGGTTCAAACCCAGCCTCAGCATATCTGTGGGTTCTTGAGCAAGACCCTTAACCCCCAGCTCCCTGGGCGCCCCAACAGGTGGCAGCCCTTCGCAGACAGCTTGTTCTACAAAGAGCAAGTTGACGGAGGCGTAAAAAACAATTTCCCCAAAAAAGGAATTTCCCCACGGGGATCATTAAAGTTCTGATGATGATTATGATGATTATAGCATATAACGTTCAGTGCTGTGCCAGCAGAGGGCGTAAGTTAGGCGACTGAGTTCTAAAATAGACTTAATTATAAATATCGGTATGTATTGACATGTTCTGATATTGAAGAATATTTTTAAATAATTTTATATTTCATGCTTTTACTAATTTTTAATTTCATCCCCATGTTAAGTATTCTGCAACTTCAGCCCGATCTGCACAACATGCGAGTGAGTACTGTCTAATTTGAACTTCTCGAATGGGAAAGTGTATTTTTGAAGAAATTGCCTCTTATCGATTTATTCTTTATCGCAGAACGGCCTTCAGAATCCCACTGCCACAGATGGTGAAGCCGAAAAAGAAAAAACTTAAACCAGCAACGTGACACAGTTCATTAATTTTAAAAGGATCATATATATGACAGTTCTTGCTCTGCGGAAGTACAGAAATTGTTCTTTCATATCACTTAACAGTTTTGTTATATTTAAACATCAAAGGCTGAAAATAACTTGTATATTTTGAATATTTCACATGTGTTGTACATAAAAATCTTAAGAAAATGCAAACCTTCATTACGTTTTAAAGTCCGATATCTTTTTTCAGTATTGTTGGCCGTTACTTTTGATGATAATAAAAGTTGAAGTGATGCTTTTCAATGAAGTGCCGTTTCTGAAAAAATGAAACAATTTCACATCTT
>JAODKE010000043.1:36606257-36622273 GCA_026779605.1 Mormyrus hasselquistii
TCTCCTGTTCTCCCTCGGGGGGGCCTATCGTGGTTTCCTCCGCCCGGGCTCTTTTTTGGGTTTTTTCTCTCTTTTCCGCCCCCCCCCCCCCGCCCCCCCCCCCCCCCCCCCGCACCTTGTATCGCTGTTCAGCTTATCAAATACGGGCCCTGATAAAACGGCTTTAAATGAAATGGGTAGCGAGAGTCGCTGTGGCGCCGCTATCACTGAATTGGTGATGCTGCATTCGAATTGCGCGTGAAGCGAATGTCGCCATGGGGGTGTCAGGCAGCTGCTGGCGCGTCCCTCAAACGAAAAAGCGCGTCCCTCGTGCCGATCCCGCTTCGGTTCTGCGGGTCTCTGAGCGGGGCGCGTGTGTGGACCAGATGGCAAGCGGCAGACTGCTTTAGTCAGCCTTTATGTTCTTATCGTGTCTGTATCTGTTTATAAATGGACGTGGCGTGCATAGTGACGGCCCGCTTTTTATGGCCGCTGTCCGCCAGACCGCATGGTTTTGTCCCGTCTGTCCCTTGATGGCTCGATCGTGGAGAGACGTGGCGGATGAAGGTAAATTAACTATTGTGGCAAGCCAGTGGAGGAAAGGATCTGCTGTGGGTTTATTTTTTGACTTTGCAGTTGGATTCAGCATTGAGAAGGCACTCAGATGCTCTTTAAAGCGCATTACTCTAAGCGTGACCCATCTGCGATGTTCCGACAAGGAGAAACATCTGAAGGCAGATGCGCAAGATGCCAGTGTTGTCGACGGGAGCTGTCTTAATCCAGGATTAAACGGCTCAGCTCTCGTTTTATAAACCTTAAGTCTGCGGTTCTTTTTATTTTATGTTGGCGACAATCTATGTCATTATTTTAGTGAAGCAGGTGCTTTTCTGCTGTTGCTGGAGTCTGTTTTGCGGAGCTGCGCGGGAGAGAAGCAGCGCGCGTTTTTGCCACATGCCGCCGCCGCCGCCGCCTGCATGGGGGAAATGGGAATCTGCATGAGAGCAGCACCTAATCAGCATTAACGGGGGCTGACAGTCCCGGGCTAATAAGCTGCTGCTCCGCAGATGTTCTGCTTCTGCTGAGGGGAAGCGGCGAGACGCGCTGGGCCCGGTGGTTTGCCGCGGCGCGGAGAACGAGGAACAAACTCGGACGTTCGAGTGAAAGTGTTAACTGCACCATTGAAGGGTAGATGCCAGAAGTTTAAGCTGATGTGTAAAGTATAGTAGCGATTTGTAGTAGTAATAATACTAATAATAAAGATAAATAATACTGGGGCCAAAACTAAACCGGAACTTGTACTTTCTGCTTATACATTGATAGAGTACAATGAATGGCAAATCGCTTGCTTTTTTTTTTTTTAAAAAAAAAAACACTACCTTATGGATCTATGTGATCTCAAACTATGGGGACAGTTTATAATGCATGGACTGAAACTTACTTGGTTCGGTTTGAGCAGAACAGTGGCCTTGTCAGATATATGGTTGTCTGGGCAAAATGTAAGTGAACGAATATGATGTCCATTTAAACTGTGAGACCTTAAATCCAACAAGTTACCCCAATAAGTCAGTAACCTCGCTTTGTAGTACAGACCACTGATTTTGACGCACAGACTTGTGGTCGGCCTGGTTGACCTGTGGTCTGCTGTTTAATAGTCAAACAGCTCATGCAGCTACACACTGTATGAATTTGTTACAGATGAGTTTGTGGCCAAGCCGTTGGTGGCCTTTGAGGTCGTCGGTTTTATAGGAGCAGCGTGCCGGAGTTTGATGGTTTTTGCAACTGCTTCCGAATTTTCTGCTATACCCCGATCAGCCGTACCATTGAAACCACTGACAGGTGAGGTGAATGTGAATATGATCTCATTACAATGTCAGCTGTCAAGGATGCCATCATGTATCAGGCAAGTGAACAGTCAATTGTTGAAGATGATGTGTTGGAAGCGGCAAGAATGTGCAGGCGTAAGGATCTGTGCGATTTTTGACAAGGGCCAAACCGATAGTTTGACTGGGTCAGAGCATCTTCCTAATGGCAGGTCTTGTGGGGCGTTCCCAGTACACAGTGGTCAGTATCTATCCAAAGTGTTCCAAGGAAGGCGGGCTGGTGAATGTCTGTGGCTCATTGATGAATGTGGGGTGTAAAGGGTAGCCTGTCTGGTCTGATCCCATATGCTGGTTATGATAGAAAGGTGTCAGAACTCAGTGCATCGCAGCTTGCGGCGTATGAGCCCCCCGACTGCTCAGCGTCCATGCTGAGCCCCGTTCACCAGAAACATCTGCAACGGGCACATGAGCGTCGGATCCGCACCATGGAAGAAGGTGGCCTGGTCTGAGTCACCATTTCTGTTGCGTCACGTGGACAGCTTGGGATGTGTGCGTCATTTACCTGGGGAAGGGATGGCACCAGGGTGCATGGGAAGAAGGCTGGCTGGCAGAGGCAGCGTCACGCTCGGGGCGTTGTTTTGGGAAACCCTAGGTCTGGGAATTCACGCTTGACAAGAACCACCTACCTAAACATTGTTGCGGACCAAGTATACCCCTTCATGGCAAAGGAATTCCCCAACGGCAGTGGCCTCTTTCAACAAGATAATGTGCCCCGAACATAAGAGAGTTCAAGGTGTTGAGTTGGCCTCCAAAGGCCAAATGAGCGTCTGTGGGACGTGCTGGATGAGCAAGTTTAATCCATGGAGGTCCCACTTTGCGACTTGCAGAACTTAAAGGATCTGCCGGTAACATTTTGGTGCCAGATACCATCTGACGCCTTCAGAGGTTTCGTGGAGCACAGATCTGTTTTGGTGGCACCATATTAAGCAGATGGGTTTTAATGTTATGGCTGATTTGGTGTATTGATGTTCAAGGTAATGTTTTTACATTGAGAGAGCAGGATGGCAGAAATGAGTTGAATTCTTATGAAGTTCTTGTCTTGTGGAGTGTCTGATGGGGTGGGGGGGTCTTCGAGTAGGACCCACAGAAAAGGGCTGGTTCATTAAGGTTGTTCTGTCATTTGCTGCTGTCTTGCCCCCCCCCCCCATGCATTTACTCATATTTTTTTCCTGTATTCAATTCCATTTCCCCCCTTCCTGAGACAGGAGCAGATCTCTGTGATTATCGGCCCGAATCTGAGCTCCGGCACAGTGATGAGTCTGAGTGGTAACCAAACAACCCCCCCCCCCCCCACTCAGGGACGTGCACGTGTCCGCGGGGGCGTCCTCGGCCCCAGGAGAAGCAGGATGAGATGAGAACACACTCAGCCCCAACCTCCTCTGTGAAACTTGTTGATAAGTCTCCGTAGCCGCTGAAATAAATAGTTCCATTTAGGGTAATGATCAGAGCATACATTATAATTATATGGGGTGGTCATCACATGCTGCTATGGGAGATCCGTTATTGAAATGTTAGCAAAGCCTAACGCGTGTGGCGCTTTCATTGGTTGGTAAAGAGACATTTCTTAACACGTTTACAGATGCTTGATTGTTTTTTCCATTGGATTTGACTGGGGCGTTTTCCCAACCTTAACCCAGAACCCAGTTTTCCATTATCCAGCCCATACCAGTATGGCAATCGGATGCATGGTCACCCCACCTCCCCTCTGTGCTCTGTCGGACCCGTGTTTCTCGTGGTCTGCTTGCTTCAGCCTAATGGTGTGCTTTGCTAGGGCATGGGGGGCAGGGCTGCGGGGTCTGGTGGGGGCGTGGAGAGGCAGTCGGGCCTCTGCGTGCTGCCCGCTGCAGACGGCTGAGGCAGCCCTGCTGGGGCGCAGGCAGGCATCCGAAGTCATTATTGAATATTGTGTCATTTGGCGTTTCGGCTCCTGCTTTTACAATAAGTGAAGCACGCTTCCAGCTGACCGTGTTAATAAATAAATCCGTAGCCGTGACACCCGGAATTCCGTGTGGACTTTAAGGCTGTTGTGGGATGTGGGCAGGCGGCGATGTTAGCGGTCAGAGAATCAGTCTTTGGCGTGTCGCGGGTTGTGGGCGGGATATATGTGTGTGTGTGTGTGTGTGAGAAATATATTAAAATATATAATAGTGTGAGTGAGTGACAAAGAGAGAGTACTTTTGTCGCCCGGCTGGTCTGACCTTTTGTATCCGAAGACTTTCCGGGTTAAAGGGGGAGCTGTAAATAGAACCGTGGATCCGGCGAAGTCCTACCATCAGCCGACCCGGCAAGTATATCACATATTTCATTCGGGTTTCTTGACGATTCGCAATCGTGCTACTTTATTTATTTGTTAATTTGGTCGCAGATATGTGATCGGCATTGTTCGACCTAATCTTTATACGCTGGTTAACCAAAGCGCAAGTTTAATTTAAAACATCCTTCGAAGATTCTAAAATTAATTTGGCTTATTTCCCCACAGTATTATTCCCATTTTGTGACATATAGTAATATCCAGCGTCCCATTCGGTAAGTTTGTTATAGTCTGTTAATCTCGACAAGTGTATTTATAGCGAGATCTGGACAAAATAAATATCGTCTAACATTTCTTTGATCGTATATACTCTGCCTAAATGGCGTACTTAAGCTAAGCGTGTTCAACTATATATTTTCATTCACTACAAAAAGAGGTTGGCTTTTAGCCAAGTCGAAAAGTTCTCGTTTCAGAAGTTGCGCTGATATGCAATAATTACGGCCTCGAAGTAATCACGAGGAGCGTATTAGTTCGTATTAGTTGTCATTGGCAGCATATTCTCCAGTCACTAGAGGGAGACATCAATTAGTCAGCTGCTTGTAATTCTGTAAATCTGTGATATTCCCGTACAGGGGCGCCAGAGGGGCATGGATACCCTAACGCTTTATAGGCTCCTGTTCCTGTATGAACCACGTATGGAGTCGAAAAGAGAATAAAATGCTGATAGTGATCCGTGTACCTAACACTCCCCCTCTCCATACTCTGCAGTCTGCCCTGTGTACCATGGCCATACATTTGGACTGACCTGGTGTGAAATTCTGAGCTGTTCTGTAGCTCTCCTCCCAGGTGAGAGCATGCAGGCGGTAACGCAGGGAGGGATCCACGTCAGCCAGTCTGAGCTTCTCTGCAAGAACAACTGTGGCTACTATGGAAACCCCATATGGCAGGGCTACTGCTCTAAGTGCTGGCGTGAGCGGAACCGCAGTGCCCAGGAGGCTGCGAGAGACAATGGGTGAGGAAGCGGCGCTATCGTCCGCAGCGTAGTTTAGCCAGGGCCTCTTCCTGAATGTGTCGCCCGCCTCTCAGGTCACTGAAAAACCTGTATAACTGCATGGTTTTGCATTACAAAAAGATCTTAATCAGCTCCGTCTTTCCTCTGTTTCTGTTTTTAAACCAGCCACCTGCCTCCTGTTCCCAAATCCCCAAGCGATGGAGGGACTTCCCTCACCTTCTCCAGGTTTGAGGAGAAGAAGAGCGCAGAGAAGGGCCGACGTGTGAGCACCGTGAGGCGGCTCTTCTGGGGCGCCCCGTCCCCTGCCAAGCGGCAAGGTTCTCGCTGTATCGCTGTGACATAGCCACGCCCACATTGCCGCAGTGCCAGCCGTGTCGTCGCGGCGGGTCCTTAAGCTACTGAGTGCGTTCATGCTGACCTGAGGCATGCTATTTTTCCGGATCTTTCTGTTTATATGCTAGTGTAGCACTGAGTAAAGCAGGGCTGCTCTGACTGCTGAGGCAGTGTGAGGGTGCTTGAGGGCTTTACAGAACGCCTCTGTTTAGTGGGACCTGACTGACACTTGAAACATCAACTGAGGTGACGCAGTAATAACAATAAGCAGATATCTGCTTACATAAACCGGCTTTGGAGTCAAGCTCCAAAGACACTGCGATTAATGGGAAATGGACACGGACTGACACGGATCCACTCTCCCGCCGCCCGCAGAGCCGTCAGCGAGTCAGGAGGTGGCGCTGCAGGCCTACCAGACTCTGCAGCCGGGCGACTTCACCGGCTTCCTGAAGCTGCTCCAGAAGCCCTTCTCTCAGAGCTTACAGTCACGCTGCACTGCCTTCCTCAGCACCATGGAAGCCTACCATGTAATGCACCCCTCTCCCTGCTCCACAGCCCCTCCTTGTGTCCCTTACTGCTCCATACTCTGCACTCTGCCCTGTATCCCTTATTGTCCCCCTTCTCTTCTTACTGTCCCCATCTTTGTATTCTGCAGGACCTGCCCGTGCAGAAGCAGTCTGACCTGGTGCAGGACTTCTACCAGAATATTGCTGGACATTTCAGTGGTGAGTAGTATTCCGATGATGACAGTTTGTGTGTGTGTGTGTCTGAAGGCAGTGGTCATATGTCTGAGTCTTTGTTAAGGTTTAATAATCTTTCATGGGTTGAGTTGTGCATATTGTTTGTCGAGCATATAGTGCAGTGTGGTATTTCTGGTCTGCCCTGATTGGTTTCCTTTTAGTGGATTTTCTTGCGTATCTTTAGATAAACAGGTTGCACCTGTAACCTTCAGTGTTGGGGCAGAGAGAGTCCCCATGTTTCTATACCTCTGTTTTCACACAGCACTATATCGTTTTCATGGTAACTATCCACATATAACTAAAGTAGCTTGGTTCCTGTGGGTGAGGAAATCAATGGTTCCCTAAAACTGTTTATTTTGAAAGTTCATCCAAAATTGTGTACTTCCTAAGTACTGAAAGAACAAAACTACAGTAGTAAATGATCTTTTTATGTTAAAATCTGAATGAAGTTCCTATTCTGTTTGTTTAGGTATATGGGCATGAAGTGACCTATGAGTTTGAAATGATCATGTTTAACACTTTTAGCAGCATTTACTTAGCAGACACTTTTATCCAAAGCGATGTACAACCGAGAAAGAAAAGCAGCTTGTGGAACTGCTGGGCTCAAGGGCCTAACGATGACATCAGTCTGACAGCCAAGGGATTTGACCCAGTGACCTTCTGATCACAGGCACAGTCTTAACCCGCAGGACCGCATCGGCACAAATAATAAATTTTGGAAATTTTAGAATATGCAAGCCGAAATTTGGTCACTCCTGATGCTGCTCTGGCTTGCGCGTTCTAAGCACGTTCTAAGCACGTTCTAGGCACGTTCTAAGCACGTTCTTGGCGCGTTCTCGCCCCCATTCTCAGCCCCATGCGGCATTCTCTCCGTGACGCAGGCCTCTCCGGGGAGCAGACCGTCCACATGATGGAGCACATGGAGAAGCTGATCATGACTCGGCTCCACAAGTGGGCGTTCTGCCATGACAGCTGTGACGACGAGCAGAGAGACCTGGCCCTGCAGAGAAGGATAAAGTCAGCCGCCTTGTTTTTTCCCTCTATAACACACCATCCCTCCTTGTTCCTCGGAATGACACCTGTATCTGTCCTCTTATGACTATTTAGAAACCTCAGCCTACATGGATGCACATTAGCAGTGTTATTTTCTTTAGTGCCTGTACCCGTTTTGACATTTATACACCGTGTGGTGACTTCTCTGGTGTTTCTGCATCATGTATGCGTGTAGTATATTCCTTTTATGTTAGTGAGCACACTGATGTTTGGGAAATGTGCTCTGTTTTGAGCCCTTCTCTCTGTCGATGTTTTGCAGGGCACTGAACTGGGTCACACCTCAGATGCTGCGTGTCCCCTGTACTAGGGATGGGCCAGTGGGCAGTGACCCCTTTCTACCAGCCATCACAGGTACCTGAACTGGCAACCGGGCATCTACTGCCTCATGCACTGTGGGTCCTAGGTTAGGATCACAGGTACCTGAACTGGCAACCGGGCATCTACTGCCTCATGCACTGTGGGTCCTAGGTTAGGATCAAAGCCCTTTGCAGTCCTGTCCAGTATAATTGACTGGAATGATGGATCTGTAAAATATATCATCCTAAATCACAATGGAATCTGTGTCCCCCTCCTGGATAGCCATCATCGAGATGGACGCCAAGCGAGCTCCCCAAGACAAGCTGACCTGCGTGTCCAGGTGCTGCCGGAAAGTGTTTCAGGGTCTGGCGTCCTCAAGCCGCCAGCCAGCCGACGCTGACAACTTCCTGTCGGGCCTGATCTACGTGGTGCTGAAGGGCAACCCGCCGCGCCTCTATTCCAACATGCAGTACGTCATCCGCTTTGGCCTGGCCCACAGCGTCATGGCCGGAGAGAGTGGATACTACTTCACCAACCTGGTGTGTTGCCGTCTACACTGTCCGCGTTGCATTTCTGTTTCGGATTTCCTGCTGCTCTACTGGCTGAGATCCCTTGTTACCTAGAATGCTTTGCTAACATCTTGTGTAAAGAACCTGAGAGCAAATCAGGTGCAGTTGAATTTGAAATGAGAC
The DNA here is from genome assembly GCA_026779605.1 of Mormyrus hasselquistii. Taxonomy (NCBI): domain Eukaryota; kingdom Metazoa; phylum Chordata; class Actinopteri; order Osteoglossiformes; family Mormyridae; genus Mormyrus; species Mormyrus hasselquistii. Next base: position 36,614,495 of record JAODKE010000043.1, read on the forward strand.
GCATTTCAACCCTGCTGCTTTGAGTGCTTCCTTGTTGAACTGACATGCTTTTATACAGCTGAATTCACTTTATTCTTGGTCATCTGAGTTATGGACTTTTTGTATGTACTGAGTGCCTTTAATCAATGGTTTCATGTTTCCCTTCTCAGTCCTGCGCCGTGGCTTTTATCGAGAAGCTTGACGGGTCGGCGCTCAACTTGACTCAGGAGGAGTTTGAGGCGTATATGCAGGGCCGGCCGTTAGCGCCCCGTGGCGTGAGGATGAATAGCGAGGGCTGGCGGCGGGCACAGGAGACGCGGGAACAGCTGGAGGAACTGCAGGGTCGACAGGAGCGGGTCCATAGCGGGGTCCAAGCCATGCAACAGCAGCTGAGGCAGTGGGTTCAGTCCGTGCAGCAGCAGGTGGATGAAGTCACATCCCACTCAGCAAGAGCAGGCAAAGTCACAACCCCTCTTGAACCAGTTCAGCCTAATGTGGCCACATCCCCAACCAGTTCAGCAAAAGTAGACAAATCCAGAACTCATTTGGCGCCGATCCAAGAGAATGAATTCAAAAACCAGTCAGATCCAGGGCAAGTGAAGGATCTACAGACCCAGCTTGTTGACCAGACTGGTGAGCTCACTACCCAGAATCCCGACAATGGATACTAACCACTAGCAGCAGTTTGCAATGAGCACAACTCTCACTAAAACAGACCTTTTAAAGGTAACATTAAGGCCACTGTGAATGAAATCTAAGATGTAAAAAATCTGTGGGCTGTTTGATTAAGCTAGATGACAGGAAGCCATTAACACAGAAGACTTATTAAACCCGAATGTAAATTACTTCACCTTCTCTGACTTTTTGGTTGCTGCAGTTCATAAAACCTTAAAAATGTCCTAAAATAGTTAGCGTCATAATTTCTTGTCCATTTTGTTTCCACCTCAACAGAGCTGTATGTAAAATACATGATTTATGAAATCATGTCTGGCTTTCTGTTTACATTCATGTCTACAATTTTTTTCTCTTATTTATTACCTGGTCCGGTGTTTGATTTTGGAGAATATGCTGCTTGATTTAAATGTTCATTGTATGTTATACAATATATTGACACTAGAGTAATGAATGTGGATTTGGACCAATATTTTGTTCTTGCCATTATACCTACGGGTTATACATGACGCTGGTGCTGTTCTGTCATAATTCTGCGTATTGATGTTCACTTTAAATGATATCCGCGGTAGCTCGACTGCTACAGCTGGACCTGGACTGTTTCGTTTTGCCTTGATAGAACATGATAATGTGGATACATTTAAATGGTGAATATATGGGAACTTTAAACCTTTCATGTTTAAGAATTATGGTGACTTTTGAAGAAATTATTTCCCAGTCTTCTGTAGCGCTACAACACATTCCCTGGTTTTCGTAAGTTGTTTGCATATGCAAATAAATGTAAAAAATGAAAGCAAAGATAATGAAGAATTGTATTTATAGATATTAATAAATGGAATCACTAGTACTTATGCCTTATGTATTAACTAACTTAAAATTCACAATATTATACATTTTTATATAGAGGTGTGTTATAATTAATAAATGAAGGTATCATACTGAATTTATGAACGAAAGTGCATTACTGTTGTACTCTGCACAATGGTATTTAAAAAGTCTCTTCAAGTGACCCGTCTATGTTTTGTAACTTGAATATTAAAATTTCTTTATATGTGAATGTATCTACACAATAAAATAACATGGAAATACCTGCAGACACCTTGTTTGTGCCACATATTATTCGTTGCGCGTACTTATGTTTTTGTCGCTTTCCATTAAGCAGAAACGGTCTATTTTGTCCTAATTGATGTTCCGTAGTTAGAGCGAGTTCATTTCCTGTTATGTCAGTAATGAAAATGACTGAGGAAAATAGCGACACTGAATCTCCTATAACAGTCGAAGATGTTCAAAGGCTTGTCAAAAAGAAAGACGAAATCGAAGAGCAGATCAAAGCGTATTTTGATGTGTTGGAAGATGTAAGTTAGTACCAAGAGCACGGTTAAAACTGACATTGGGTTTGCGTAGTATCCTGATAACGCTATGCATGTACTCGAAACTGTTTTCTGCTTAAATGATTGTCTTATAAAATATTCTCTGGCAATAATTATTATTGTGTAACTGTGTTTTCGGCTTCACCGCTAACCGGTGTTGAAGTTTCTTGACTTTGCGCCGTCGTCCCAATCGTCCAGACGTTTACCTTATTTTTCTAACAGCAAGGAATGGACATGAAAGGACCCTTGGTGGACGTGGAAGGCTATCCACGTTCGGATGTGGATTTGTACCAGATCCGAACAGCGAGACACAACATTTCATGTAAGGACAGGTTTCGTTTTGGCACTCCGTAAAACTGACAGGTTCACTTGTTTTCACGCACCCAGGTGAGCCTAACATAGGTACTGAAACGCAGTACAGTCCACAGATGGTGCGTATGAACCAGGGGCTTGCTCCCTCTTTCCTGCCTGTGTGGTCAGGTTTGCAGAACGACCACAAAGCGATAATGGTGGAGATCGAGGAGGCACTCCACCGACTGCACGCGCGAGAAAAATCCAAGCGAGAGCGGGACGATGCGGAGGCCCTGGCCGAGAGCGCGACGCAGGACGTAGCTCTGCCTCGCGCGTTCGCCCGCGTGGACACCGTCACGCAGGGATCCCCCGCTAGCCAGTCTGTACGTCCCGGTCTTTGTCCCCTTTAATGACTTTAACAAACATGGCTGTAAATCTGATGTGTAAAACACCCTGTTTTCATCACGTAGCCCTGTTTAGTCTAGCGGTTTCTGTTAATAAATGATAAATATTTAGATTTAAAACATATTTGTTCCCTTCCCATAATAAGCGTTTTTACTTTTGTTCTCTCTGTTTTTTTTTGTTAGGGCTTGCATGTTGGTGATGAGATAATTGAGTTCGGCTCTGTCAACTGCGGAAATTTCCAGAACCTTCAGAACATAGCCACTGTGGTCCAGCACAGTGAAGGGGTTGGTCCATGATTGTCTATGAAGTATCATGTGTCTGTGCAGCAAGCACAAAGCGCAATCACTCGTATCTGTCCTCAACCAGAAAAATGTCATAATATACACAAAAATAAACCAAGTACAATGAAAGCAGGAAATGTTACAACATTCACCTCTACAATGTAGAATGACATGCTTCATGATAGATGGGAATGTTTAGTGCTTATTACCATAATTACTTTTTTTCCCTTTAAAATCCAAAACTGATGGTAAGATGTTTTCCTTCTGCTACCCCAGAAACCCCTGAACATTGTAGTCGTTCGTGGTGGTCAGATGGTCCAACTGAATTTGACCCCTCAGCGCTGGTCAGGAAGGGGCCTGCTTGGGTGAGTGTGCTGAGATACTTAATTTGTGTCCAACCTGAAAAGCTACATTAGCTGCTTTAGTTTTTACTGAAATACATTAAGGTACATGAACTTATTAATTTTTGATTCAAGATTAACTTGTAACATGCATAATTGTACAGATACAACTTTTTTTGGGGGGGAGGTTGCATTGCTTGTTTATGTCTTTCTCCATCTCTGGCTTTGCAACATATAGTTTTTATTTTCAATTATAAAAATGTATAATTACATTTGAGGAAACTCCAAAGCATCAAAGACCATTAGTTGCATATGCTACTGATTGCCAGACTCCCCTCCTTGATGAGAATGACTATATACAGGCATGCAAACCTGAAGCTGGTATGTAGGGGTTGCTGTGGAAAAAAGGCTGTTTTTATAGCAATGTATAAAATACAGTAAAATTGACGTTTTTATGAATTACATGTTAAAAAACAACTGTTTTAATCCACTCTCTTCAGTTGTACTGCAGCGATTTGTAAACAGAGTCATAATTATAGTTCAGTCAGTATGTTATGGATGTACTTGATTAATGTATTTAATATTTCGGACTGATCCTTATCTGCTTGTCTTTTCAATTCAAACAGGTGTAATGTGGTGCCTCTTCAAAGGTGAAGAAGAGCATGTGAATGAAGTTCTTTGCACTCTCAGTTGGTGTGGATGGTGTCTGTGCCTAGCTGGTAATAAGAGGAAGTGCTGCACCAGAAGGCCATGCTGCATTGCATTGCGGCAAACTAAGATGGGACAATTGTATTGCGTGAGATATTATATGGCTTCAACATAAAGGCTCCTTTCTTCCACACATTTCTACATGCAGTTAATTTTTCCCCTATATTTTCACTAATGTTACATTTTTACTCTGGGGAGTCTTGAGATCTAACATGTCATTTTCTGGTTTGCAGTGACCCTTGATTGTAATGTATTTCACCAAAATAAAATTTTGTCTGCCATATTTGTAACAATATAATGTGTGCGATTCTTGTTTGTAGATGTCCCCTGAATTTTCATTAAATAACAATATGGGCTTGTCTGCGCTGTGGACTGCAAAACAAGTTGATACTGTTATAGTAATTTAAAAAATAAACTGAGTGAAGAGGAAAATTAAATGTTGCAGCTGTTCCCAACCAGTCTGCTTTTAAATTCTGGCACAATTAGCCAAGCAAATAACATTGTTGAGTGCAGAATGTACAGTAAAATTCATGGGGATTATTTAACATCATCAAGATTTGTTAGAGAAGTTTACAAAATAGTAATAATACATAGACACACACTCAGTAGCTTCAAGCTTCAGGAACTTATGACGTTTATCACAAAATCGAGGTCATGACAACATGGGTAGCCTTGGAGGTGAAGTTTAAATTCGCCTCGTCTCTGTCCCACAATGCCTTCTGCGCGTATCTTAGCAACTGGACGCTTTTCGCTAGACGGTAAAGGAAGCTGCTGTTTAGTTTGTCAGAGCCGCTCGCTGGTCACAGTTGTCCGTGTAAGTGCTACGGCAGCATCCTTTTTTTTACTCTTTTGCATATTCCTAACTTTTACGTTTATCTGATTCCGAGGTCATACTGAATTTATGCTTTCGAAAGTGAGTTGCGCTGTTGCGCTGTGTACGATACGTCCGTCTAAAAATTCAAGCTGTAATTATTAAAGTATCATACAAAAAAAATCCCCCATTAATATGCTTCTATTGTCTTTTTCTACTATGCGCCGCTTACTTTTGAAAGTAATATAAATTGACACATAGCATTCGTAAGTTTATTGGGTACCCCGGTTTCTGTGCGGCTCAGCGTTCGGGTGTGGGGTGCTGATTTTGAACATGGTTTGTTGGTGCGGCACGTGATTATCTCAAAATCTCAGAAACAGCCGCCCTACCAGGATCTTCACACACTGCACTCTCTGCAGTTTACAGAGAATGATACAAAAAAAATCGGGGGCAGTTCTGTTACTGAAAACACCTGCCGAATGAGAGAATGGCCAGACTCATTAAGCTAATATGAATATCACAAGAGCGAAAATAACAGCTCAGTACAACAGGCGTGTATTCAGGAATGCTTTTCAAAATATGCAACTCAGCTACTTTTTAAGTATTTCTGGAGTCAAAAGTACATTCTACATGGTACTAACTATGTGCACCTGATAAAGTAGCCAGGGTGTATAAATTAAGTATATTACTGACACCATTAGCTAATATTATTTACCTGCACAGCTCTTAAATTTGGGATTTTGTTTTAATGAAACTGGTGCTGTGTCTCATTGACTGTGAGACACAGGCCAGGTTTGCAGTAATGGAAAAATCTGTTACAGTACATAGGACAATAACATTAAATAAAATTATTCCTACAAAGTGTGGCCATTTGAAGAATATTACTGATTATTTCTTGCTAAAAGCAGCACAGAGTGGATCTGCCTATGTCTGACACTGATGGAGCAGGGAGTACCTGCCCCTCTGGGGTAACTGAGGATGGGGCAGGGGCAGCAAGCAGTGGAGCAGCAGAGGATGAAGGGGGAAGAGAGAGCCCTGCTGTCCCGGGTGAGGATGAGGATGGTGAGATGGTGGCTGGGCGGCACAGGCGTGGTGGCATGCAGCAGCAGGAGGCCTTGCAGGTCTGCACAGCCACGCCCAGAACACCGCTTACTCTTCAGGAGAGCAGCTCTGCCCGCAAAACCCACCCTCTGGTAGGGAGATTTTACATATTCATGTGCAATTGTTATGTCACAAAATAAATAAACATTCACGTAAATCTGTAAAAAGCCAGGAGCTCACATTCATTCAGAACATTCATATCGGACCTCATCATACTTCTGAAATCAGAGTGTTACTCAGATATAATAATGCATATGGGACTTTTTTCCAGAAGGGCTGCTAATTTTCATGCCCTGGAGATGCCCGGTGGTTTGAATGTATGGTCAACAAACCGGTGTCGCCTCCTGAATTACTGTTGCAGACTCTGACGTGGGCTTTCGGCGTGAACAAGGCCCTGCCTGTTTTCAGCCTGCAGGACAAAGAGCGGCTGGTTACCTTCTACGCCTGCGCCAATGTGGCAGTGATGAATGATCACACCTCCGCCTCTCAGCACCTTCTGCAGGCAAAGCACCCTGCACAGCCACACACTGATCACCTTTGACTCCACAACACATTCTGGAAGTGGAATTCTGCGGCCCAGTCAGGGATTAGAACTGTGCTACCATATGAAAAACACATAACCTTTGATTAAAGTAATGTGTTCTAATAAATACCCACAAGACAGATTTAACTAAATATATGGCGCTGCTCTGCTTTAGTGCAATGCATGCATTGTAATTGCCTTGCAAATAGCTTAATCTTTTAGAATATAAATAGCTGAGTTGTGAATAAATATCTGTAATTCACACCCTGCCTATCATACATGATGTATATTGGGGAATTCAGTAATGGTTTAAGCAGGAGAAAATTAGTTAGTCTTGTGGGTGGCACAGTATCTCAGCAGGTGGCGCTGTTGCCTCACAACTCTAGAGCTCGCAGTTCGAATTCCACCCCCATTTTGTGTGCTGCATGGGATTCCTTCCTCGGCCCAGACACACGCAGTTAGGCTGATCGACGTCTCTAAGTTGCTAGTGATGTTTGGCAGTGTGTGCATATGCATGGCCTGTGATGAAATGGCATACCTACCAGTCAAGGTGCACCTCAACCTTGTGCCCTTTGCTGCCTTATGACCCTGACCTGGATGACCGGATGACTTGCCAGACCACAATTGGCTGAGATGCCCCCTTCCCATTCGCCCTGCTGTGGGGTGGGTTTTTATACATTTTCCACCTGCAGGCAGGTGTGAAAATTCACCACATTGTACTTCAATGCTTCATGGCAAGAGCAAAACACAATTGCTGTTTTTTTTAAATTAGAATTAAATAAAATAGCTGTAATAACATTCGTCTGGCATGGTTTTCTAGGGTCACTGCAGTCCAGTTTCCTGTCTGTGTGCCAGTGAAGACAGACGATGGCTGGTCACAGCAGACAAGGGCCCGGACAGCTTGGTGATAATCTGGGACTCTTACTCAGGGTAAAGCCTTACCTCACAGGCGGGGATTTGGGTGTGGCCCGTGGGAGTGTTGTGTGTTTTTGGGGGGTCAGGAGATTCAGGTCTGATTTTGGTCCCTACCAAAGTTGAAACTAAGCTTATGTCCTTAGCCTTACCTGAATGCAGCAAATCAATAATTACAATCATTCTGACAACGATATAATAATTCTTTAACCTTTCTTTTAAATCCATTTTCATTGTTTTTCTGCAATTAGCTGGGTGCTTGTTTTTAATTATCTGGTCTGTGGTAGATATAAGAACATAAGAACTATACAAACGAGAGGAGGCCATTTGGCCCATCAAGCTCACTTGGGGAGAACTTAACTAATAGCTCAGAGTTGTTAAAATC
>JAODKE010000043.1:36624999-36636669 GCA_026779605.1 Mormyrus hasselquistii
TCTTTATGTTCAACTGGTTGGTTGAAACAAAATCCTGGTTTGGATTTTTACTTTCTGGACCTGAAATGTCCACCTCTACCTGCTTCCCTCTTGGCTGCTTGAGTTTAACACACAGCCTACAGTCTTATCGTGACAGGCAATGTCCAGGGCCATGTCACCATCTACGATGAGCACTTCAGGCAAGTTGAGCAGCTCAGCCAGTTTGGCCTGGGCCCTGTGGCATCCATTTCCTTCTCTAAGGAGGAGGACTGCTCAGGCGGGGGGCTTTCAGAACCCAGTTTGGAGTCCAGGCCATTCATACGGTGAGTGAGGGTGCAGTTTACTTAACACTACTCATATAGTAAGCTTTAATCAAAACACATAAGAAATAACACAAATTCAAATGAATTGAAAGGTGTATTTGTCTACATGCAGCATATTAATAATTACACTCATTCTGATAACGTTATAATAATTGTTAAACACATTTAATGCTGTTTATTGGTGAGGATGTGTGTGGTGCTCATTCAAAACAATCAAATTTTAAGTCAGCCAGGATGTAACCCCCATACCACGCCCCCTACAGGAGGTTTGTGCTGTCTACAGCCGACGCCATAATGTTGCACGTTGACCCGCAAGCTGGCCAGCCACGGATGCTGCTCAGGGGGCATTCGGAGGCTCTACACGCTGTCGCCTGCCACCCGCGTCAGCCTGTCATCGCAACGGGCAGCCACTGCGGCCTCCTCAGGATCTGGAACTACCAACAGAAGGAGCTTGTCCACTGCAGGGTCATCCAGGAGAAGAGGCAGATACAGTGTCTGGCATATGACGCTCAAGGTAGCCAGGCGAGGGACGTCCGGGTGAACACCATGGAGTGTGGCTAACGGCTAGTATAATGGGCTAAAATGATCCCCTCCTTCAAGTATTCATCATGACATGGGAGATACGATCAAATGAAAAGCTCAAGATAGAAAACCATAACTCTTCTTCCTATCTGTTGTGCACTGATATCTTATAAATGTTAGAGTTATCTGGTGGCTTACAATAACTCATTTGTGAGATCCTTGTAAGCTGGTTTGTGCAAAAGTAAGTGCACATAATTACAGCAGGAACTGCATGAACCAACAGACATAATGCATCAGCATAAACACATGGGATACATTTTGTAGGAGAAGGATGCATTGCATTGTAGGAAACATGCATTATAAATATATAATGTGGAGTGAACAAATTGAGCTAATTATGGGGATGATAGTATTGAGGGGTGCTGTGACTTCCCTAAGAGGTGTGGTTTGAGGGCGGGAGGATGGACTGATAGGTGGATCGATTGACAGTTATGGGAGATTAATAGTCTCTATCTATAACTACACAAAAAAGTAGAGTGTTATATGAAAATTCAAGCGATATAAAGTCAGACTTCTGATGTTTGTGCCTGACACAGGTGTCTGTTTGGCCCTGGGCTTCACCTGCGGAGCAGTAGAAATCATGGACACCTCAGCTGAGAACCATTTGTTAAAATACAGCAGCCACTGCATAAGCCACGTGGCCTTTTCCCCGGACTCGCAGTACCTGGCCGCAGCGGTGAGTGGAGGCCGTGCATCATTGGATTAGAGTCTCTTTCTACTAGTGGCTCGAAGAAAGGAAGGCAGGAGAGGATTAGATACGCCCCGAGCTGCATGTGTTACAGGCGCTGGAGGAGCTGCAGAAACGAGGCCTCGTTCCTCGTGAGGGAAAAGCATGAAGGGCACTGAAAGGACGGTTAGTGAAGCTGGGCTGGATAACAGTGGCGTTCCCGTTCCAGGACACAGGGAACACCGTGACGGTGATCCGCCTCCATTCCGAGGACGGAAGGAAAGTGTGGCGATACCTGGGCCGGCACCGGTCCCACTACAAGCCCATCCAGGACCTCCTGTTCGGGGTCCGGCTGGACAGCAGCCAGCCCAGGCTGTTCTCCCTTGGGATGGATGGCATGCTGGTGAGTCCCCTGTGGAATGTCCTAAAATGTTCTGGAGAGCTGCTGGTCGGACTGGCAGTGACGCAGGCCTCGTGAGCAGGTGGAGTATGACGTCGTGGGCAGCAGGGAGGACGACCTGCGGATCTGCAGCGCGGAGCGCATCGAGCAGGGCGCCGTGCCCACCTGCATGGCCTGGTACCCACCTCTCACCTCAGAGCAATTTCTGCTCACCGCCTCCGACCATTTCAAGATGAAGCTGCTCAACAGTACCACCAAAATGTGCAGGTGAGCATCAGCCTGTCGACCCTCCATCCATCTCGCCTTTTTAGTCTTTTATTTCATCCTCTTAGTGCATAAGATCATCACGTTTACTCAATTTAGTTTTTAAACTGCATTAACAATTTTATGCAAATATTTTATGTAAATATTTTATTTTCTATCGACAAACAGCAAAGTACTATTTACTGATAAAAACCAATAGGAAATATGTCCTGAGGTAAAGGTTGTATTAAAATTGTCTATTGAATCATCATGTGGAGATGATATCACCTTAGAATGTATGAGCTACAGTGATATTTATATATTACTGCATGCACTATATTCATTGCTGCTAATGTCCTCCTGCTGTAATTGCTGCTGTAAATATTTTCAGATAGCGCAACTGTTTTCTGTTTTTCTTGAGCAGAAAGACACTTTTGGGCCCCATGTTTGGGTCTCCTGTGAAGAAGATTGCCAGTCTGCCCGTGTCAGCAGAAGGGAACCAAAAGTCCCACTATCTGGTCTTCATCAATCAAGAAAAGGTGAATGATCTGTAATATTTGTATATCTTTCTCCCTAATTAAATGTAATTATGAGGAACTGATTATTTCACCGCCTAGACATTACTTAAGACCTGTATTAATGATTGTTGAACTATTTAAGTACAGGGTCAAAAAGATAAGGGTTAAATGCAGAAGGTCTGTATGCATCAACAAAAGACAAAACCCCAGTAGTAAAAATGAGCCCATATGTCTCCAAACAGGATTTTTAGTGAAGAGTCAGATAGCTAGAATTTGCTTAAAGTAGTCATTTCTTGGTACAGTCACTTAGCAGGGCCAATGGTGAGACAAAGGACTTCTAGGTCCCAGAACTCCATAAGAAGCAGAAGAGAAGCTTTCATAAGGCGGAGAACAATGTAGAAATAAGGATGCATTGCCATGGTTGTTTATTGGGCTTTGCTTTGGGATTCCCATCGTTCTTCTGGGGAAGGAACCGACACAGGCTGCTTGACCAGCTTTGTTATTTCCCAAGGTGGGGCTTCAGATCCTGCCCTTGGATGGAAACCCTCACAAATCCTTCGCCATGCTCTGTCATCCAACCGGCGCCTCCTCCTTCACCTGCTCCTACGATGGCAAATATATCTTCACCGCAGGCGGAGTCGACTGCACCCTCCTCTCATGGGAGACTAACCTGAAGTGAGCCCAAGCCCCGTACTCAAGCTGGGCCTACACTTTGAACAGGTTCAGGCCCAGCTAAAGCCTGTCTATGCTGTATGTGTACAGATTTCCTGGCTAGAATGGAAAATAAATGCAACCTCAAGCAGGAAATTCCTGGCGGTTTCTTTTTCCATGGTTGGTTATAAATTATCCTAATGACAACAATGACTGAATTTATGGCCCACCAAAGGTGCGAGAACAGGTTGGAAATAGATTAATTGTACGTTGTGTCCTAGCTGGCGCTCTCGGTCAGTGGATAAGGCTGCTTTACTTCTCTTCACGGTATATTTCAGTGCCTTGGAGGCTGTGGCGTCTCTTGCAGGCCAGGGAATTGAGCCTTTCTACTGGCTGCTGGAAGGAGGGAGAGAGGGGGAGTTCTACAAGGTGGGATCTTGGTTCTGTCTGCCTAATCACTATTTACATCATTGCCTTTATTAGGTGCAACGACAGTGTAAATGATTTAATGTATATCAAAGTCTTTAAGAAACACACAGAGGGGCAGTAAATACTCAGCTCTATGCCAATTACCACGTTTTTCTTGGATGTAGAAAGAAAAATTATTATAAATAAAGTGGTTTTAAAATATTTATACTCTGCATGTAAAAAAAGCTTGTCATTGTAAATGAAGATTGTACTGTACATAGGGGCAGATTTTCCTGAATGGGTAGAAAATGGTTCCAGTCATATAGTAGCTAGATGATTTTAGCTGTGGTCAATGGGAAGAGCCGTCACACATGAAACCCACATAAGACACACCCTCCATCACACCACATTTATGGCCAGACCATAATTAACTTTAACCAGAAATTAAAGCGCCGGTTCGTCCTTCCGTAAGTAACATTAGCCTTGTTATGTTTATGTTTCTCAGGAAATGGAGGATTACTTCTATCACTGTCAGCTGCGCAGTCAGGCCGTAGACACTATGGAGCCCCGACAGCTGTCCACAACAATCCCTCTGGCAGAGGTGCCCTTCATGATGCGAGCTTTGGGCTTCTTTCCCACAGAGCGTGAGGTAATGGGGGGGGGGAGGCGCAGTTCATCTCAACCCTCCTGGGGGGGACAGGAGTGTGGCTAACCGTTCCCACCCCGAACCTCGCCAGCTTCAGGACATACACAATGAAGTCAAGTTCAGCCGCTATGCTGAGACGGGGAAGTACGTGACGGAGGTGGACCTGGAAGAGTTCATCAAGCTGTACGTCAACCACAGGCCAGCATCTGAGGCTTACGTGCCTGAGATGGAGCGCTTATTCGAGCTTCTGGGCTGCCCGAATGAAAAGGGAGAGCAGTGCTTGAACAGGGAAGAACTTCTGGACCTTCTACAGGCAAGAGGTGTGGTTCTGTATCATTTGCATATTCAAAAAGGACGAATGACTCACACAAGTAAAACAAGAGCTAACAGCCAAAACACCGTTATGTCACATAATGATAACTGATCTGCAGATTAAGGCGGCTCATCGGCTGGAGCGTAGCACTGAGGTTTAATGTTCTGTCGTACTGTTTCATGACAAGGGGAACACATGACGGAAGAGGAACTGGCAGAGTGCTTCATCACATTACTGGGGTTAAAAGCAGGCGGAGGATCTGACCTGGGAGATGGTCAGGATATTGGTAAGTTCATGTTTTGATATAGAAGGAAAAGTGCATCATATTATGCATCTTATTAATGAAAGTTGAACGTTGAGTGAGATCCAAGGACTCCCATGAGCATGCAACAGTAATAAAATCTGTGTAGCAAGGTGAGTGTAAGGTGAGTGGGGGGATTGAACCCCTTCAATAATCGAAACCAGCCAATACAACCCCCTGGACCCCTTAAATGGGTGGAGACCTCAACCCTACCAAAGCTCAGCCCAAAGTTATGCCCTTGCGCATGGGCCCAGCAGTGCCTGACGTGTGCGTTTGGTGGCCTGTGTGTGGGTTGCAGGTACGGAGGCCCTGGTGGAGCACACAGTCCCTGTCGAGATCACAGAGGCCACGCTGATAGGGGACATCCTGGGCTTCAGCCACCCTCACAGAGAGCCTGTGCGCTCCAGAAGGGAGCAGCCGCTCACCGGGGCCCCGATTTCACGGGCAGAGGTGTGAATCGTTTGCCACCGGCTCGGCGGTGCCACCCCGCAGGGATGTGAACTCGACTTGCGCAGGCCTGGCTGGATTTGCCACATTTGACACTGCGTTGACACCTCCATGATGAACTGTTCCGTACAACTGCCCTCCACTTTCATCTTTTACCTGTCATCTTTTGTGCCTGTATTATTACATTTTATTTACACATTTTATTACTTTTAAAAGGATTTTCCCCCAATACTTTAATATTTCAACCAAAGTACATTTAGAATAATTCTATTTACTTACTTACTAATGGGTTTTCTACCAACACAATTAAAATAATTTAGTGTTTTTGTGTGTGATCTGTATTATTGGATAAAGTTAAAAATAAAAATATACTGTTCAAATTATATATTGTGTCGATTATTATTTTTTTATTTATCCAAATAAAATACATCTAAAATCATTTTCAGTATTGTTGAATAAATATATTACATTTTCAAAACCCATCTTCCCTATTCCGGTCGAGCAATCCCCGCGTCTACGTGTCGGTGTACGGCGCGAAGTTCCGGATGAAGTTTTTTTTCTTCTAGCGACAACAATGCAACTCCGGGGCCCCTTTTGTTCCGCTTGCTTTTCCGCACCATCGTCGCACAAAGTGCGATAAAGCCCGTCCGCCTCGCCTCTCGGCGCCGCGCTGCGCTGAGCTCCGCTCCGGCCGTGCAGCTGTGGGCTCCTCTCTGCGCTGCAGTCGGCGCAGGCGCGCTCCCCGCTTTCAAAGCTCTTACATTGAATGTTTGCATTGTGTCTGAACTGCCGGCGAGCTTTAGAAAAAAATATATATATATTTAAGGAGCAGCAGCGATGTCGGGCAGGTCGGTCCGCGCGGAGACCCGGAGTAGAGCGAAAGATGACATCAAGCGGGTTATGGCCGCTATTGAGAAAGTACGAAAATGGTAAGTTTGTCTGGGGAAGGAGAGGGAAAAAAGCCCTTATTCGTTATCTAATACCAGAAAGCCAGATCGTGGGGGAGGAGAGAGGACGAGAAGAAAGAATTAAATGAAAGCGGGGTCATCTTGAATTCAATCCGTTCGGCTTGTTCCGCTTGGCTCAGGTGTGCTTCGGCGCCCTCGTACCCGGTATCGCACACCGGGCCGATTACAAACAGCACTCGTGTCGATTTTTTAAAATGATTTTTTTCCCATTAATGTGGGTTGAACCCAGAAGCCATTTCGTTGCAGTCACATGAAGCCTTTGCTGTTTGCAGCCCGCTGTAATGCCGGGTAGAGGGAGCCGCGTTGTGTGGAGTAATTGGGGGGAGACACACAAATCATAACAATAATTTCCACCTTGTAACTATATGACGACGGCGCTCTAGAGTCGCAATAGTTTTTATACGGTCTCGGGGTTTTAAATTTAGCGCTTAGAGTCGCTCTTTAGTCCGAATTGAAAAAGCGTGCGGTGGGGGCTGGGAGGGGGAGGCAGTGCATGGCCGAACACGCAATATGACTCACACTTTGAAATCTACCGAAGATTACATTGTTTCATCGCAATCGACTGCATGGAGATGCCATCGTTATATATTTTATTTATATGTAATCATATTGGATGTTAGTGGGACGCCGATGAAGGATTATTGGAATAAGATCGTCGCGAATTGTTCGGGCGATAGCGATCACGGAAGGGTCGGAATATCGACTTAAATGTCGAGTTAAAAACATATTTTTTGTGGTCTTATAAACATTTTAAAACGTTTTGGTTCGCTGTATTATTTCTCTTTGGGCCTAAGCTCGGATGTGAAACCGAGTGTTTTAACACATTATTTAATTATTTGCCGATGTTTTACTGCAATGTTAACTTTAAATTCAGACTGCGACCCAAGTCGACGGACGCATATCACAACCAAAATACAGAAATATGTTCTTATAAGTCATAAGTGTTTTTATATTAAGCACTGCATAACAACGCAGACCCGAATCTAATAGCGAACCAATTTTAAAGACACAATAACGGTATTTTATTTTGGTTTTGTGGAAATAAAAAAAGGTTTAATCTTTTTTAAATGACTACTTCGCTCAGTCCACTCTTAAGGGACGATTTTGAAACCTTGAATTGAATTTCATGCATGAGCAAATTAGATCTTGAATTTATTTATTTATTTTTGCTGACCAAATGCTTCTGACATTAAACAAACTCTTGGGGGCTTGTTGATCACAATCCCCACTCATCAATACTCCAGTGCCCCCTTCGCCCCCCCCAGACCAGCATTGTCATGGGTACCAAACCGTACCATTTCTCAGAGCACCACCACCCTGGGGATCCCTTTTGTGCCCAACTGCAGCAGCTAAATTGGAGCACTGCCCAGGGATGACAATGGCGTACCATCGGGTCTTTTCCCCGTCTAGACTGGCTGGCTGGTGAGCCAGACACTGCCTGTGTATCCCTGTGAGGGGTCTGTAAGGGTCCCCTCTACGCCCCTGTGCAGCTTTGTCAGCGTTACACCAAAAGGTTTGGTGCATCATGTTTGCTACGCCGAGTTAAAGATCCGACCTTGGGGGTCCCAATACTACTTTTGTTGTTTGTTGAGTGACTTGAATGATGGGGAAAATAAATGTAAACATATTTAAAATGTGAGGAAAAGAGTTTCCCCTTGCTTCACAGGGAAGAGAGCAGTTTCTTGAACCTTGCTGGAGTCATACTGATGGGTGTTGTTACTATGCAGGGAGAAAAAGTGGGTGACAGTCGGTGACACGTCGCTCCGGATCTACAAGTGGGTCCCCGTGACCGAGCCCAAGACTGATGATGTAAGTTTCGACCTGCTAGACACTGCAGCAGAAGTTCTTAGAGTAACCTCTGTTCAAATGCCATGGATAGGTTTTATAACACTTTTGCAGTTTGGTTGCTTTTGCTTTGCTAAACAACTCTGTTACCCTACCGCTCCATAATTAAATATAATTTAATTTTTAAAAGCAACGTTTGAGTCCACATCACAGCCCTGCTGAGGGATATTTCCATGTTCAGGTTTTGTTAATTTTCAGACATCCTCACTGGGGGCAACGGTGTGTTTGAGTGCATCCATCAGGTTAGCGGGGTTAGGGTGGAGTGACGTGAAAGGCTTTTCTGATAACGGATACAGGCTGACCTAGGAAGTTGCCAGGAACGTGCTGTAAAATGGGAAGTACTTAATTATTAGAAAAGCCACTGTTTGCTCACTAGGTTCTGAAAATAATAATGTCTAGGGTGACTAAACAAAAAAAATCGCCTGAAGGTCAATAAAAGGTTCACACTTCCTGTTTATGGTGTTTCCTGCCAAGTGTTCCTCGACACCCGCTGCCAAAGTGTAACGCGCGTCAGACTGACTAGGAGTCGAACTCGCGTCACCACTTTGGCATATCTACTATGAGTGTTACCCCGCTGGGCTAAGGATGCCCCAGTCCTCCCCAGTGTATCCAGGGAATGCGGTTGCTGTGGTAACGGATTTGTGCAGGTCTCCGTGAGCACCGCTTCACTAAGCCTGCTGTTTTGCAGAAGAGCAAAAACAAGAAGAAGGGTAAAGATGAGAAGTGTGGGTCGGAGGTCACGACCCCTGAGAATAGCTCCTCCCCCGGAATGATGGATATGCATGGTAAGACGCAGTTTTTTTTTTTTTCTTCTTTAAGTTAGTCCACCCTGTCTTGTATACATAACCATACACACCCAAAGGCTTGACCCATGTTTATGAAGCTGAGTACGGTGCACAACTAGTATTACCTCTTATTACCACATTGGCATCTATAGCTTGTTTTCACTATAGTGCAGTTACGAGTTTTGTCAATTGAGGCCTGGGGGCCCTCTGGCCCTGCCCCTGCATGCAAG
Source organism: Mormyrus hasselquistii (assembly GCA_026779605.1). Lineage (NCBI taxonomy): Eukaryota > Metazoa > Chordata > Actinopteri > Osteoglossiformes > Mormyridae > Mormyrus > Mormyrus hasselquistii. The sequence goes on from JAODKE010000043.1 coordinate 36,634,306, forward strand.
CATATGGCGTTTTTCCACTAGCTTACAGGAACCAGGCCGTACCCAACTTGAAGCGACACTAGTCACAGCCTGATTCCAGCTCACTTAGATTTACTAGGTGCTAATTTCTGCTAGCATGTCTGTGAGAATCACTGTCTTGTTACCTTCGAACGCTAGCGTAATTAGCTTTAGCTTGCGTTACGAATTCATTCGGTTCAGCTGTTCTCTAGTACTGTAAGTAGGAGGTTGGAAATTTTCAGAAGCTGAGTTATTGGGAATGCATCAATAACTGTGCAGTGCTACTAATAATGGATAATATACTGAAAATGCCCTTTTCTTCTTTAGATAATCACCACAAGTATCTTCGTGCATTTTGGCGGATCAGATCATGGTGACTCGATTTACCAGCTCGATTTACTAGCAGGGCCAAAAGCATAATTAAGCAGGGCCGCGCCAGTGCGAGTACGGCTCGGATATGGCTCTCATACATTACAGTGGAAAACTCGGTTCTTGGTGGCCGTGGAAATGCACCACTAGACGCTTCGGCCGGTTCTGCATCTGAGGCCTCGATGTTGGTTTTCCCTCAGATGACAACAGCAACCAGAGCTCCATCGCAGACTCGTCCCCCGTGAAGCAGGAGACGAGCAGCAATGCCAGTCCCACCCCGGAGCTGGCTGCTGTCTCTCAGAGCGACAGCAACGAGGCCAAGAGTGACCAGAGCCAGTCCCCTGACAAGGAGCCCGCGGGCCCCGATGCAAAGTCTGAGCAGAGGCTGCAGCCGTCCAAGCAAGGTAGGCCGAGCCAACGGCATGCACCACTCATGCTCTTCAGTAACCAGCTTCGGTAAAAATAAAAAGCTGCCAGGTGCTTTTGTAAAATCCAAACTGACTTTGCCTTCACCAAGTTAAAGAGCGGAATGGTTAATTACTTGGCTCAAGATGCCTCGTTAAGCATGAAGCTTATCTGAAGTCCTTGTCGGTAGTGGCTACGTGTCACAGCACGCGTCAACAGAACCGTCGAGGGCCTTTCGAAATCGGAGGGATCTGTCGAGCAACGCCTCGACGCATTCAGGGTGCTTCCATGCGAGAGCTCGCTGCCGGCATCTTGTGCGACCAGCGGGGGCCCCGTCTCGTGGGGTTCCCTGAGAGAGTGTCCCTCATCTCAGCCTTTCATATTCAACCTCTTTCATATCTGAAATCATTTCAATCATTTGTGAAAGACATTTGTAATAAAAAAAAAAAAAAAAATTAGTTTAGGACATAAACTCTGGCAAGCTCAGTTAAAAACACCAGTCCTGCTGATAAGATAAAATCGACTTCATGGACTCTGGAATTGGCGAGATTGTTAGCGGAGTCATTTGCACCATCTTGCTGCATCTTGGCTGGAAATGGTTGCATATTTTTCAGAAGTCAACAGCCTCTGCCGCAAAGACTCTGTATAGCAGACTTGCTGCTCCCGGGCACAGTCTGAACCATCTGACAGTTGTGTATCATCCAGAATCCATCCGGCTGCGCTGTTGGCTGTGTTTCCTAATTCCTTACATATTTTACTCTGTTTCGCTGGATCTGCCTCATGATGTTATCATAAACATTTTCACGATATTTCATTAGCTTCCCAGGGAGAACTTCACAATGGTTATTATCTGTTGGAAGTGGTCCAAGCGCAGCTATTGAAGCTTAAACTAGGGCATTATTAATGATTCTGTTTTACAGGTGGCTGTTGACAGAAACAGGACAGGCAGAATGTTCATAAAACAATGGTTTGAAATGGATTTCCTCTAATTTATCCCAGTTCAGCATTAAATAAGTGAAAGGCCTAAACATTCCCGGGAGGTAGCGTGCTGCAGTATTTTTGGATAAGGATCAAAGGGGTGCATTACGGACTGGTCTGCCTGGGAAACGCTTCTGCTCCAGCCCAGATTGACCTTTCGTAGAAGGGCTTTTGTCCACCATCTGTCTGGAGGGATTCGTAGACCCCACTAGATGGGGATAGAATAGCAGTTTGGGTGGTTTTCATGCTCAGTCTACATTGTTCTAGCGGTTATATATTTTTAATTAAATGATCACTGCTGAGAATTGTGAAGAACAGCCATGCTGTCACATCATTGGGCATTTTGGTGTGAATTAATTACATTTATTATAATAGTAATATGCTTTATATAGTGCTTTTACAAGAACTTGAAGACGCTTACAGAGAAAGTGCACAGAAAACAGATTATGCATATGGAAGGTTAAATGTCTTGGCAAAAAGGCGTTCAGCTTTGTTTTAAATTCTGAAACGGGTCAATAAACGGATGGAAGTAGGGAGTGGGTTCCAAAGGCGGGGAGCCAAGCGGGAGAATAAACGGATGGAAGTAGGGAGCGGGTTCCAAAGGCGGGGAGCCAA
>JAODKE010000043.1:36690516-36706274 GCA_026779605.1 Mormyrus hasselquistii
GGTTTCTTCCTTCTCGGGAGTTTTTCCTTGCCACTGTCGCCTATGGCTTACTCACTGGGGGCTTTGGGTGGGGATGCCGTAAAGCGCTTTGAGACGGTGTAATGTTGTGATAATGCGCTATACAAAGATAAATTTGTTGTTGTTGTTGTCTTAGTAACACACCTGGCCTGAGGGCTTATCTTACCACAGACCTCCTCGGCTCTCCGTCCTTGTTGACTGTTCATTGAAATAGTTTCACTTGACACTGTTACAAACATGGACAAGTTTGTTGGTACCCTTACAGTTCATTGAAATGGCGCTTAATTTCTCCTGAAAAATGATTCTATTAAAGATAATTGTCTAATGTATACCTGCATGCCTTTAGTATTTCATAGACTAAACCGATAAAATTGTGAAAAGAAATGATTTGTTGTTTATTTTACAAAGTATAATGTGGACAGATTTTTTCTTCTGGTACTGCGTGAAAGGATCACGGAACCCGCTGGATAGCATCCCTTACTACGCTGGCCCCGTTATGGACCAGGCATGCTGCCTGGAAGTGATAAGCCGCCAGGGGTGGCGGCATCTCGTCGGCGGGGCTGGCGAGGGATACCTGGTGGCTGCAAGCGGGGATCTTCGCCGGTGGCTGTATCGGGAGAGGTTCCTCCCAACATTCAGCGGAGAGAGAGGCTGCGGAGATATAACAAGCCCCCAGACAGATTGTCGGGGCATCTGGCGACTCTCTCCTCTTGCGCCTCTTGGGGTCATATCCTGCAGGAGGGTCCTGCTTTTGCTGGCAAGTTCCGGCAATACGGGGTCCTCCCGGACCTCTGGCAGGTTTAGCCAGTGGATCACCTCCCTGAGCAGCTCGAGGCGTTGTTCCTTGATCTGCGGAGGTGCTTGGTTGAGATCCATCATTCTGTCGTGTTCGCACAACGGGTAGGAAGGCAGTGAAGCCATGCAGTCCAAGACAGGGGTTTTATTTGCATAGACAGGGCAGACAGAGACGAACATTACTACATCAATGACGGATCTGAAGAATACTGACTCAGACGTGGACTACATACACAAGACAGGCTGAACATAACAGGTAACAGGTGATTACGATTGGGAATTAACACGAGGTAACGAGGGGGGGTGTGGCACACATGAGGATAAGACGAGCCGGGCATGACAAGCTGAGAAAAAAAAACAATGGACTATCCTTAAATGGCTCTCCGTGAGCCCAGATCTTAATCCTATTGAACATTTATGGAAAGACCTGAAAATTGCAGTGCGGAGACACCACCCTTCACACCTGAGACAGCTTGAAGGGTTTGCAAAGGAAGAGTGGGCCAAACTACCTGTTGTCATTGTTTAGTACAGAGACCGCTTGTCTTGCCACGAAATATTAAATTATGGTACCATCATTTTTGCCTGTGCCATTTTCATTTAATTGCATTCAGCTGAAAGATATTCAGGTGAATTAATAATCAAAAGCAAAGTCTGATTTGTGTTAAATATAGAATATACAATAAGGGATGCCATTAAACTTATCAGTTACAAGTTATTTCAGAGATAGTTCTGTTTTTTTTTGTGTAAGGGTACCAACAAATTTGTCCACGACTGTATATGCTCTATTGCAATCTTTCCCAACCGGGTTCTTGGGGTCCCTACCAGGGCTGGGAAGGAGCAGAAATGTGGACCCTCTGGGGGTCAGTGAGGGCCGGGCTATTGTACTTTTCATTCAGACTTACTTCGTACTAGACTTGTCTTGGTGATATCAGAATAACTTTCCTGCTATTAGGTTCTACAGTGTTTTGTGTAGAACCTGTTTTTGGTTATTCATTGGAAACAGCCTAGCAACACTTGTAAATAAGATGGATCCTCGATAGTTGTATATATGTGCATGGTGAATCATCGCTCTCACTTGTCCGTCACTATTCAGCATAAATGTAAATGTGAAATATGACTGACTGAAATATTTACTCTTCTTTTGGGGCTTAAAGGCAGGAGAGCTATTCAGTGGTGCTGTACTCACCAGAGGTGAATTATTTTAATTCATAAAAGATAAAGGGCACATGGAAATGAACCACACTGACACTACATTGGCTTTTTCTGTTTAATTATAGACAACACATGCTTGCATATCACATACAAAACTCAATTGCTATTACCTAGAGTTTCCCAAGTCAGCTGATCTCATAAATAATTTATGAAAGAACAATAAATAACTAAGGATAAATAACTTAATCAGTGCCTAGTTTGACAAGAAAGTGGTCTGTTTTGTGCTAGCACACACGAGGCGGAGGACCCTGTCATTCTCATGAACCTCTCTATCCATTGACCTAGGCAGGACAGGACTCGAAAACCATGAGTCTTCTGATTAAACACATTGTCCGGATATGTTAATTTCATTTTAGATGTATGATTACATGCTACTATACCAAACTGGTGAGTCAGTTGTCCGACTGTCCAGCTAAGTTTTTTTGTTGTAGTGGTATTTGTCTGTAAGCCCATTTGATGTCTTGTTATGTTCTTAAGATATTCAATGAAGGTGCAGGCATCATCCACGGTGTTGTTCGGCAGCTCAAGAGAGACCGATTTATTCATTCTCCCTTCCAGCATCACATCCCTCTGTGGAAGAGGAAAAGATAAACAATTTTACTTAATTGCATTTTGATGTACACGTAGCTACTTTTTGGTAGGGATGTTCCGATGCGATCACAAGATTGGATCTGGACTCACGATCAAGGCATTTTCGATCGAGATCGAGATTAATGAGTAGATCATATCCCGATCATTTTTTTTTCTCACCCATGATTCCGTACGCGGCGCATGCGCCACGATACGACTGCTTTATAAAGTGGGACCGTGATGTCGTGGAAATATTTCACACTGAAAAACGAGAGCTGCGCATCCGCAGCTTGTACTGTCTATAAACTGAGCATTTCACAAGGAGGTTGCACTAGATCTTGATTAGACATATAGTTAAAGTTAAAACACGCGCCCGAGTACAGTGAATTCACTCGTATCACTCAGGGAAAGGCGTCGGAACAACACACACTGGACAACTTTCAAGAAAAAGAAGTAATTACGTTTTCACACGACAGCGATAACGCAGATATTACAGAGCGGGTGATAGAGTTCATTGCTCTTTATGACCAACCCATCGCATTTCATTTTAAATTTATCTTTATTTCATTATTACAATGATTATTTTTTAAATAAACCAATGCTATGTGAAAGTTCCAAAAAAATAATTCTTTGCCATGTTGCCAAACTGCATTAACAAAGGTTGTTTTCCTTGCTGCACTGCAGACCTACTGAGTTGTCAAGCATATACGACATACATTTTAATAATTTTAATGTACATAATTATGATCTATAATTTGCACAGTGTGCTGTTGGAAAATACATGTATCGGGTTGAGATTCGGTATCGGCCGATACTTCATCTTAAATGACTCGGATCGGTATCGGGGACAAAAAATCTTGATCGGGACATCCCTACGTTTTGGTATTGGTATTAGTAGAATTTTACAAAAGCGACTTCTAAACAAAGACAAATTATTTAGTAGTAGGAAGATGTGTTTATTTAATTTCAGCACTTTGAACAAAGGTATGACAGTGAAGTCACGAAAACAGCTAGGCACAGAAGGTAAACCTAAACCTACAGATTAAATATAAATGTTCAATCTGCAAAACAGAAAGGAGACAGAAATGTCATATGACTTCCGTTTTTTATGACAAATAACTTAGAAACATATAACTATATAAATATTAATTTTATCCATATAGATGGAAATCTAAAAGTTCGCTTATACAGTATCGATATTGTGCAAAAACCATTGGTGTCACACATGTATTTCTTCAGCTAAACGTTTGTGTCAAACGGTGGCGAGAGCAGGTACTCACATAATGTTCTGTTAATTCATCTACAATTTTAAGGACCACGCATAGTCGTGTCGGTGGAAGTGGTTTCAGTGTAGAATGAATCGGCATAGGTAAACAGGTACCGAACACAGCGAGCAAAATGGCGATGGTAACTCCTATGGGAAGGAATAAGAAAAAGATTGATCTGCACATACATTTAACCACATTTAGAAATATAGCCATCTTATACAAAGTGCTTGATTTATGAAGCCTATAGGCCTACGCAAAATTAAATTCCATGTGTTTTTAGAGATTTTACCTAAGTTAAAGAAGCACATCATGGAAAAGTTATATGCAAATATAAATAGGATATGCACTTTTTTAATGAGCAGTAGGAATATGAGAATAAGCCGCCTGCAACATTAAATTACACAATAGATTGAATCGACATGTTTATGTAATTCCACTAAAGACAAGCAAAGGGTGAATGACCATATTTTATTTGTCGTTAAGCCTTCAATTAAATTTCTAAAAAACTCTTACAAAATATAACATAGATTTTGCATAGAAAAGCTACATCTGCTACATTTTCATATATACAGTACTGAGCAAAAGTCTGGGCAGCCAAAGAAACTGGTGTCTAAAAGATCTTTCTGTAGTAAATCTGATTGAATGCGTGTCAAAGTCCATCAACTTAGTCATTTCAAAACCTCAACTGAAGTCACCCCAGGATTTGTAGTAATGTGTCCATGAATTTTTGTCTCAACTAGAAGTATACCATGTTTGGTTAATAAATACTTAATCAAGTTATTAAACTAATTAGTTATATGAGCTGTTGGTGAAATTTAAGAAAATCATGGAATGGCTGAGGTGCCCCTGAGGAGAGGTTTGGGAGCTGAAGTGGTGTTCATCTAGCCATCCAACTAGATATCAGTAACTATCTGGAGAACAAAAGTTATTATTAAAAATAATTGTTATTTTTTTATATGTTAAATTATATATATTCTAATGTTAAACTGTGTTTTTTCTGAGAAAATATATACTTATTATTCAGATAGTTTTAAACATTTTCTTTGACTGCCAAAGACTTTTGCATAACCCTGTATGTATGTATATGTGTGCACACACAGACACACACAGACACGAGTATATATATATATACATGTATATATATATATGTATTTACGTGTGTGTGTGCGCACACATATACATACATACAGGGCTACGGAAAAGCCTTTGGCATAAATATATAGTTATGAAAATAATATCTGAAAAGCTATTCGATAAGAAAGGTATCTTATTTATTTTCATTGTTCCTTTCAAAACGTTTGAATTATAGTTTTAAATTATTCATGCCAAATGATAACACATTTTTCCAAAAAAGACAGTTTTTACATTTTTTTCAGAAAACAGGATGTTAACATCTAGAAAACTATTGATACAGCAGATGCGAGATATTAGAAACTCTTGAACTCAAAACTCTATCCTTGTAGTTTACATTATCGTTGTGTTCACATCCTCTATACAGAAGATGCAGAAGGGAAGGTGTTCTCACCTGAGGTCCAGGTCATGATGGAAGGTCTTGCTGTGGATGGAGCCCAACTACTGTGATGTCCTTCATTCTAGGTTCAATTTATATTGATAAACAAGGATGCCTTACTCATGGTATAGATCTTAATTATCATCCCAGATCTCATGGTACTTTTTATTTCAACCACAGAGATAAGAGATACAGAGTTTGGTAATTTTCCCCTTTAAATGTGTTTTTCCTGTACTTTTTTAATGCTGAGATAGACTTCTGTTTCATTTCTGTGTGATGTTAGTTAATCTTTTATTGGCATTTATTGTTACATTTAAAACTTTAAAATCTAAACTATACCTGCACACAGAGCACTGACGGAGTCTTTGTTTAGAAACATGGGGTTTGGGGGTTCATAGGGTAACAATGGAGCCCCAGTTACTCTGCAGGTTAGGGGATGCCATAGCTCATTTTGATTCGTGCTGTAATGTTAGACCCAGCTTAGGGTTAGGGTTAGGTTTAGGTTTAGAGTTAGGGTTAGGCTGCACCACTCTGCAGAGGAATCGCTGCAGGCTTTTCTGAAGAGAACTGGTAACAGACAAGGAATGAATGAACTACAGTGGTGTATTTTACATTGGTGTTTTCTTTCTCTCTTTCTTTCATTCTTTCTTTCTTCTGCATTGTCACTGAAATGGCATACCTAATTATGTTATGTAATGTTATGAATTACATGGCAAAAATACAGGTATTCCACTCTATTCTATTCTATTTTATTCTATTCTAAATGGGAACAAGGATGGAAAACATGGGAACCAGATTATGGAAAGGACTGCAGTGAAAACTGAATTGGCAATGGCCAACACACAAACCACACACTGTGGGACCTGCCAGCTGCTTTCTCCTGACCAATTGACATAGACCATAGTGTTTCCAACAGCCACACCACAGTAGAACCCTAAGATTAGTAATTAAGCAGATGAACTAAAAAGTAAGCAAAAAAATCTGAAATTCAGTGCTTAATTTGAATTCATTAATTCTGGATTCTGTTAAAATATAAAACTGAGCCAGAGCAGTATTTTTGCAGGCCCTAGTTTTCATCGCCTGTAAAAATTGTAAAGCTTTCTCAGCTCCACTCATTTGGTTATAGAGGAGCTTGGAGCTTCAGTGATGTAACAGCAACCTGTTGCCAGGCAACCATTCCATCACATCGACAGACCCTGGAAGCAGCAGAATGGGCTGCTAGGCTCTGTTAAAGTTTATGCATACTTTCATTTATTTCATCGTGTCTCCTCTGTCATCAGGACATCCACTGTGATTTAAGGAGCCGAGTGAGTCAGATTATGGAAGATGATGTATCCCAGTGAAGCATGCTTCACCTATGCTGTGTCCCAGGTCAGGGGCTGCAGCCTTCTAAAGCTGATTCGAAGACCGAATGCAACACAGCTCTTTAAAATGTAGGCTTGAAGTGCGTCCTTCTTCTCCTGTGCATCTGGTTGGTCCTTCATAGCCCAACCTATCCCGAGATTCATTGTCTGGATTTTTAGAAGGACGCGGCCTACAAAGGATGTCCATTGAAGGATGTAGCATCTGAATTCTTTCTAATGATGAAGACTCTAGCATGCTCACGACACAATGATTGCCACGCTTTTTAGAACATGAGATCAGCCATCAGGCAAAATTAAGTGACTTGTTCATCAGTATTCCATGTTGATTTGTGGGCAACAAACTGGCACACTCAAATGAAATGAGGCAACAGTTTTATTGTATTTTATTGGCCTCTTATTTTGGCACTGCATGATTGGTCTCTCCAGCCAATTGTATTGTCTTGGACCCAGGGAGGTGGGAGATGGGGTGATTTTCCTTATTTCTTCAGATCAAAAGTGCCAACCCTAGTGAGGACTTATGGTTTTATCGACAAAAGTTGAGTTTCCCAAAACGGTTGAGTTTCCCAAAGCCTTCTTAATGCTACATCATTTGTAAGTTTTATCTTTTGACACAGACCTTACGAACAACGCAATGTTAAGAAGACGTCGGGAAACTCAACCCTGTTGCCTAGAAATGACTTATATCTTATTCTACTCAGATAGTTCTACTCAGCTTTGCCGATTGACTTGTATGAAAATGTGAAAAGAATGTCTAAAGAAGGACAGGAAAAGGCACCTCTGTGGTTGCATGACTAGGGAAAAACCGTTGGCTGGTGTACTTCATTTCCGTATCCTTGATCTACTGATAGCTTTGAAACAGTTATGAAGAGAGCAGCCTGCACCTTCCCAGCTCTCTCAGGGTGAGTTCCATGATGTCAGTTGGACTGTGATTCAGGCTTGTGTGGTTGTGATGAGGCCTGATATCTGCTGCTGTCACAGTGTGTAACTGTAAGTTCCATAGAACAGGGTTCTAAGCGTTACCTGAATGCTTCACCATGGGTAATGGAAATCTCCCATTCATGATATTGCAGCTGCTTAACCCTTATGTACTGATAGTTCTAGTGTTTCTTGGTGTTTCTTGGTATTCTCATGAGCTCATTTCCAGTTGCGACAGGTCACCGAATGCTGTTTCCAGAGGCTTCAAACCCCTGATTGTCAGCTGTCTGAAAATTTTGTTTCTAGATGGGTTTGTTTATCGACAACAAAAAAATGCAATTTATCATAAACATGGAGTTTGTGCTATCAGTACTGACTAGCTGAATAGGATGATGCTGCTAGATAGCATTTAACTGGAAACTTGTGGCAAGACTACTTGCTGTGTAAAAGTCTCTAAGAAAATAACGTTTCAGATTGATTAATTAGGCTTAGCCAGAAAACAGTTCCCAACTCCCTACTGAAGAATGCTTTCTACAAAAAGACTTCAAAGACTGCAACTCTTTCCTTTCCAGTCTGAAACAGCTCTTTGTGACTCATTTGTTTCCATTAAATATGTAACTAGACTACAGCTAATCTAGTATTTTCTTGCCCTTGTCTGGATGGCTAATGCTTCGCTAGAAACTGGGACTGTCCCAATGAGTCTAATAACTTTCTTCGTTAATCTGTGACTTCCTTATCTAGCTTGGCATCCTGAACAGGATGGTAAATCAGTATCAACATCATGTGGTGACAGTATGTATTTAGAGCATGCCATAACTTTGAAGCATATATATAATAGATTGGAGAACATCTCTATAGTATAAACATCCACCCTGTGTCTGAAACACGTGGTGTAACACAGGAGTCTGTTCCAAGTTCCTTACTCTTCTACAAAACCTTTTTAACATGAATGCATTTAGATCTCCCATTGCCTTTGAATTTTATGCTGATAATGCTTGGAACAAAACCAAATATCATTACAGATGCCAAAGTTTTTCAGTACATCATATCTGAGAATGCCTGACACAGCAAAAAAAATGTAATGGGTAAGGAAACAGTGATAAGGAGCAAAGGCTTTGAATATCTCTTGGGTAACCAATTGATGACGATGATGACATCATTATATTTTCCACAGTCAGAGCTCTTAAGACTATTTTCTACCCACCTGTATTTGTGAAAAATCATACCACTTCTTATGGTATTCAATGCATTGAACGAAGTCAAGCTAAGTGAAACCTGATAAACTGTTCATGTGCAAATTTACTAGGTGATACTAAAGCCTGTCCACTAAAAGTGAGAAGCAGTTTTATTGCACTAAAGTAAGACTTACTGCAGGTGAGATGGTAAGAATAACTAGGTGATTGGGAGTTAATGGAAATAAAGAAGAGATGGGTTTAGCAGAACAGGAGGAAGCACCAAAGACGAAATACACAAAAACAGTTGTAAAGGAGTTTTAAAAGGACACTATTCATTGCCCAGAAAGATCAAGCAACATTTTATTATAATCTACTTGTGTTATTTGCCTGATACACTATATCAATGAAAAATATTTGCAGCAGGAGATATTGCATGACCATGCTCAGGATAAGCAGGTGAAGGATGGATGGATGGACATCAAACAGAATTTAACGCATAGAAAGCTTTTCACTGATGCTTATCTGGAATAATTTGGTAGAAACTTGAACTGAATGTTTTCTGTATTCTGAAGGTGTTTTCTGAAGCTCCATGGTAACCGGGCAGACAGCCTGAGGGATCTTTGCGCTAAGCCCCTCCCCCAATGTCCGGGGACTGGGTGGCAACAGGCTGGACTCCCCTAGTGAAATCTCATTCCTCACCGCAACCTACTGGTTAGTGTCCTCCAGAACCTGGTGAGATTTTATGCTGGTATTTATGTGAACTTCTGCATAGAGCTAATTAAAAATTCTTTGTTTTGTTGCTACATTTATACAACTGGATTTGCTTGCCTGGTGCTTTTTCAGGCAAATTTACATGGCTACAGCTGTACAGTTTTGGCTAAAGGTTTTGCGAATGACACATTTATTGGTTTGATACTTGAGTGTTTGTAGATCTTTTTGTCAGATGTTTTTTTGGTATGCTGAAGTGTAATGACATCAGACTTCGTGAATATCAATACTTGTGTCATTCTCGAAACTTTTAGCCATGACTGTACATACTGCGAATGTAGTGACTCTTTTAAACATACTTAATTACACCTGAAAGATAAAAGATACAAGCACAACAGCAAATAGAACAGGAAACTGATTTATTGTTCATTATTCAGTTAACACTTCCAATGCATCTATAGTAGCAATGACTGTATAGCAATATTTTCCCAGCCAATTATGCATCTAAATATGTAAACTGAAACCTTTTAAGCAAAGTGTCAAGCTAAAGGGTGACATATAAAGGCCTCAAGTTGAGACTGAACTACCAGCTTACTGGTCAGAAGTCTGGGTACTTAACCAGGAGCGTCGTTGCTGCGGTTAAACTCAATCCGTCACGCCAAGTGCCGTTTCCATACTGGCCACAAAGGGGCGATAGAGGCGTTTGTGTAAGAAATGCAATATCTTCAAAAGAGCTCAATTAGTTGCTGACGTTGCTAAGGCATATGATATAAAGGGCAGCCACAGACCCAGCAAACTTCAATTACAAGGACTTTCCATCCTGCTTATGCTTTGTAGGTTGCCTTCTTTCTGCTCTCTGCCTCTGTCTCTTTCTCTCCCTCTCTATCTGCATTGTGTCATCACCAAAATGTTTGAGTCATACCGCGAGGCTGAGACTGTTAATCGGAGTTTATTTCCTCAAAGTGGGGTGGAAATCAAAGGGACAAAACAAAGTGTGTCACCTTAGCTTTACACTTAGCCTGACACACCCTGACACTGTCTCTCTGTCTCTCATGTCAGAAACATTCGACATGCAATGACAGGGCTCTCAAGTCTCACGCATTGACACACGCACATTTCAAACGGTTCACACGCTCACACGCCACATCTTGTGTTTCTCACGCTGAGGTGTATGGGATAACGCCCACCAAGGTGTCCCGTTATATAGAACTAATGGGCGAGGCGCAGATGTACGGAGTGGAGTTTTCTGTCCTGAGTTGTACAGTGTTAATAGCCACCTACCAGCCAATCAGAAGATAGCATTTGTTGTTTTCGGGTAAATTGCAAAAAAATATTACATGTGATCCTGCTGCATTATTACTTGGATGCGCGGACATACTGTACACAGGGCAGACAAGCTGGAAGTGACGGAGCAAGATCCAATGACTGCAGAAGGCAGGGCTCTCAAGTGTCACGCATTGACTGTGAGACACACGCTCCTCCCCAATAGATGTAATCTCACTCCAAACTTCAGATGAAACTTGATATGAAAAATCAAATGAGTGAGGGGAATCCAGTGAAAGTACCATTACCCCTGCTCCACCTTAAGCTTTTCTTTCTTGTTTCCAGCACCCCTTTCCCCCAATCACAGACCTCAGCTGGTCAGACTTTGTGAACCAGCAGGTCCTGCTGATCTCCATGCCTTGCCATGTACCCAGTGGGTAAATAGACTGCATTTATATAGTGCTTCTCTACACTTACAAGTACTCAAAGCACTTTACAAGACATGCCTTACATTCATCCATCCACACACATACACACACACACACACACACACACACACACACACACTATTATCCGTGGTTTCACCTGTCTGCGAATACAGAGGACTTACTGCACAGACAAATCCATTAAAAGCAGGTGTGTCCAGATTTTTGACTGGTACTGTATCTAAGTCTTTTAAAAAGTCCCTAAAAATGATACCCATCCAAAGAAAGAGAAATCCAGACCGGCGGCACTGACACCAAGACAAAACGTCATCCACTCCATCTTAGTTGTCCTTTTCAGAGTAAAAACACCCGTGAGCAGAGCACCCTCCCTTATTATCAGCACAATGAGCTTTTCACTGGCTGTTCTCAGGCCCAGTGACGCACTGCAGGTTTGCCGTATGGACCTGCACCTCTGTAGGTGAACGCTCATCTCCACAGTCAGAAGCCCCAAGTCTGCAGGGTGGTTCCGCACCACGTCCACGTCATTCTCCCGTTTCCCTTGGCCTTTACCTGGAGGCAGGGACAGGAGTCAGGCATAGACAGGCAGGAGGCGGAAAATCTGTGCACTTATGCAGAGCACTTATTTTGCAATCTTGGTTCTGCTGAGCCTCAGCTACTGCATACTTTCCAATTTGTCGACTATGTAATTAGAGAAGGAGTTGGAAGAAGAAGACTGCAGCATTTGGGGGGGGGGGTTACGGGTACCTCTGCTGGTGGTTATGGGTAGTTACCCACAAAACCCATCACCTTCTTTACAGTTGCTTTTCTCTGGCTTCCTGTGACCTCTTCCATAGGCTTGGTCTGCTGGTCTTCATTCTATTCCTCCTTGAACTATATGCTTGATTCCTATGGGGGGGGGGGGGGCAAACAGTTGTGCAGGAAGATCCAGTGAACCAGCATTCATTGATGAAATATGTTTCATATTTAGATATTTCTTATTATATATTTTCCCCATGTGTATTCTTCTCCTGCACATGGGCCAATAGGCTCACCTTAGTGTGACTTTCAAGCATTCAGACGCACATTCACTTTTTCTCCGTGGGAATTTGCTCCGAAGTCTCCCATCCAGTATATCTGGTCACCATAGGCTAGTAGACTCTGCAGACTCATATTTGTGTGTAAGGAAGGAGATTGTTGCATCACATGACCTGGCCACCTGACACAAACACAGTATAGAAATGGTTTTGGAGGAGTTTGAACAGTGAAGGAAAAGCGGCCAATGAGGGCTCAGCATATGTGGGACCTCCTTCAGGACAGCTGGAGAAGCATCCCAGGAGGCCGCTTCCTGAGATTGACGTAGAGGAGACAGTAGGTCAGCCAGTCCCCGGAGCAACTGGGGTTAATTAAGGGTCTTGCTCATTGGTGGGTCACTCTGTCAACCCAGGCATTCGAACTGGCAGCCTTCTGAGTCCCAACCCACAGAGCTGCCCCCCTCCCCAAAATAAATTCTTTTCATTTTTTATTCTTTTTTGTTCAGTGCATATTTCCATGATCGTTATTTTAAAGTTTTGATGTCTTTAGAATTATTGTAAAATGTAGAGAATAGTACAATTAACCATTCTATATGCATGTATGTCCAAACCTTTGACTGGTACTGTACTTTCCAGTCCAAGACCAAAAACTATAAACTGAATCATCAGTTCAACCATAACATCCAGTGGAAGGCATGATCCACATGGTATTTCCCAAACTATTGAAACATCTTCTTCTGCCTGTGTACAGCAATCCCTCCAGCAGTGTAACACCGGCTCACTCACCATTTCTCCTGAGCCGGACCCGGCGCCGTGTGAGCGTGTGGTAGAAAGTACCGAGCAGGTTTGCACGCGAACACCTGAGGTGAGGCCGTGTGGGGGAAGCAGAGGGGGGCGGGATTTGCTCTTCAGGTTCCCCTAACCTTCAGGAGGTTCTTTTTTTTGTATCGCATCCCCAACTGGCACCCCCCCACAAACGTACACCCAGTGCCCCCCCCCCACGCCTCCAGCCCCCAACCGACATCTGCTTTCTCTTCCTGTGATTGAAAAAAGAAGGCCCCGTCGCTTCATTACAGCTGATTTGCATAGTAATAGCGTGCATATTAAGCGGCCGCTGCAGAGGGTGGCCACTCTAATGAACACCGCGCTCTCCTCTGTTTTAACTCAATTTCGCCTCATCCATATTCAAATGAGCCTGAGGGACAGCGATGGGGCTCCCGCTGAAATTGCAGCCGCCCGGCCGCACTCCCACCAATCTATCCATTAATCCAATTAATTAGAGCCATTGATATGCGGCAGTGACGGCAGCTTGGGCTGGGCAGCTGTTTGCCGGCTGCCTCGGAGTGGTCAGCGAGGCGAGGAGAGGCAGGAGCCCCCAGGACAGCCGCTGGAGAGGGACGAGAGCAGGGTGCCTGGCTCCCACTGCGTTGCTTTGGCACACCGCACCGCTATGGTATACATAAACACCCCCCCACCGATGGACTCCGACTCCGACTCTGCCCCCCTAGCAATTTCATTGTTACTTTTGAAATTTTTTAATGAACTCGATAGAGGGAAAATTTGATATATCAATTTCCTGTGGCGGCTTGGTCATTTGTTTTTTAAAAGCCTGAATGTAAAAATGCCCATGAATTCGTCAGCTAGAGGGGAGACCGTCGACACCACCTTCATTCCTGGTCATAATTGCCCAAAACTCCAGGGGTTAAGATCAGTTCCGTCTGCTGGTCCCCTCTGGATCCGCCACTCTTTCCTGGCCAGATTTTACGGTGTTTGGCGAGAGGACCCTGTGTGGGGCACCTTTCTGCCGTCTCTCCAACATCTTGAGAGGAAAACCAAAATAGAAATGCTTCTGAGGCATCTTAGCAGGAAGCCAGGGGTGGCACACGCAGATTACCATAGAAAAATGAATTGTCTTGACAACATCTAATGTTTTGTGACACAGCGCAAAATCCAGCCAGCTCTCAGGCCGAGGGGGAGAACAGCTCATTGACGATATTAAATTAAGCAGTGCTGCAGTGGACAATAATTCAGTTTTCTGCCTTGCTACCTATCATCTGGTGCGCAGCGCCATGGTGACAGTGGGTCTGCCCCCGCCGTCCCCCAGGGACTCCTCACACCCTCTGCACCCCGCTGACACCGCCACGACCCACTGAGCAGGTCCCTGCACATGCTCACTGTCATCCAGTGTGGACCCGCTCAGTACTGGAGACTGGCAGAGGGACTCCTCACCTCCAGCTCTGTGTGCATGGAATCTGCACCCCGTTCAGTATCTGCCAAGCTTCATGGGAGGGACTCCAGGCTTAGCTGTACTGAAAAAGTACCTATGGAAAATTTATGTAGGCGTCACACACACACACATCCCTATGGGCAAAAGCCTAATCCCAACCATGACAACCTTAACCCCTACCCAGCCCTAACCTTAACCATAAGTAACCAAATATGAGACTTTTGGCATTTTTGGGTTTTTGATTGCACTCAGAGAATTTTATAAAATTGAGTCTCCACTTGTGGGGACCAAAAAGGTGGTACACATAATGTCAAAATTACAGGATTTTATCACATTGTGGGGCATAAATCTCTGGGTCAGCAGAAAAGTAACAAGGGAGCACAACGAGAGGCAGCTGGAGTTAAGTGAAGAAGGGTAGGAATGTCAGGCAAGACTAATAGAAAAACAGGCGTGGCTCGTTAGGGCCACACTGGGGAAGGAAACAGGAGGATCAGCTGGGCAGTTTGATGAGGAGGCCTCCTGTGATGCTTCTCCGACAGTCCTGAAGGAGCATATATGCTGAGGACTCATTGGCCGCTTTTCCTACGCTCGCTGCTCAATCTCCTGCAAAGGTGACCTGGTCATGTGAAGCAACACTGTATCACTCTCCTTTGTTGGAGAGGAAAGTAATCAAAAGATGTTTCCAGTGTTTATATTTCCATCCATCCATCCATCCATCCATCCATTCATGTTCTAACCGCTTAACCTGCACAGGATTGTGGGGGAACCAAGACCCCAGTAAGGCTGAGGAGCAGACTGGACAGGATGAGCTTTATATCTTCAATGTGTTCATGTAGTACTCAGCTCACTCTGAGCCAAATTCATGACTGCAATTATAGATCTGTTATATTCTAGAGCTGCCCAAAAGCAAAGGCCACCAGCCTTACCCAGACCTGTCATACGTGACATTTTGAATACAATTTTGGAAGAGAAACTTCAAATTACACACAAGATCATTTCAATGTGCTTTATTTCACATATGCAATTTTTACATTTTTTTCCTCAAATGCACTGAAAATATGTTTGGTAAAAGCCTTGAGAGGAATATAATGTAATAAGGTTGTAAATTAATGGGAAAAGACAAGCTCCCTTGTCTGGAAATAAGTTGGACTGGAAGATGGTATATCATGAGTATACAAAGGGGGGGGGGGGGGGGGGGGGGGGGTTGTGCCCAGGCAGGTTGATCTCATAAGTTTAACCATATTTCCTTATCTGTCCAATGCAAAAAGAACATGCAA
>JAODKE010000043.1:36706374-36718407 GCA_026779605.1 Mormyrus hasselquistii
CCCTGAGCAAGGTACCGTCCCCAAGCACTGCTCCCCGGGTGCTGAATTAGCTGCCCCCTGCTATGTCACGAAAAGTCTTTCTGTGGCTGTCCAAACATTTGACTTCTGTTGTATATAAACAGATATACATGATGGTTCCCTAAAGTACAACCACTCCTCGTGTAGTAACGTTGCATTCCGACGACCAGGGATGGCATTCCAGAAAGTTTCGTAACACTAAATAGTTCGCTACCTAGTACTTAAGATGGATCGATAAGTAGCACGCTTTTCTGAAACCTTTCTTAGCTAAAATATTTATCTCGTTTGTTGATTTACGAGGGCTCTGACCCACTCATTATTTTTTGTCGTTCTTTACTTGAACTGTTGTCTGCTGCCCTGTCACAGAGACACAGAGATTGGCCAAAATAGACGACAAAAAGACGTTGACGCGATTATTGGGACAACGTGATAATGCTAACAATATAATTTGAGGTCAATATTGCCATATGAAACTATAAAAACTATAAAACTAAATAGCGCAAAAGGGGCTCGTCACTGTAACAGCTGTGTGACATTTGAGTACGTAACAGGGTTGTGCATCATTCAGAACTGACTTAAGAATAACCTTGAAGATCAAATTCAGTTCATAAATCGGTTGAAAATATGGTGCAGAATCGCGTTTCGACTTTGAATATAGTATAATTAAAATGGAATTGATCATAAATGCATACACAGTGTAAGTTCAGCTTTAACAATACAGCTTAATATTTCAATATGAATTACCCAGCATGGTCACATAAGCAGCATGCACTGAATCACTAGTACCTGTCGGTCATGCCCCCCTCCCGTTCGAGCACCTCCCTGAAAATCTGTGCATGTCACTGTTATTCATTTAAGTGTGATTTTGTGTACCATGGTGAAAGAGCACTTCATACAGTCATAAAAGTAACCCTATCACAACACAGTTCAATATGCAAAAACAATAAATAACAATAAACAATAAATAAAATGCAAATGGAGAAGGACATAAATGGCTGATATAAACCAAATGCATATTGTTAGAACAGGCTAAAACAATTACACACAAATAAAGTTCATTCACTAGCACCTGGTCTTCTGGAGTGCAGGGGCCGCTCCTGAAGACCTTTTTAGATCTTTTATGGTGTGGCCTGCTGGGGCAGCAGCATCTGACTGAACAGGCTGATCCGGATGGCCAGCTCTGTTCTAGGATGCCCTCTGGACCCGGGGGAGGTTGTGAGTGACAGGAGAATGGTGGTTAAGTTGTCATCCCTGTTGGACAATATCTCCCACCCCATGCAGGAGACTCTGACGGCACTGAGCAGCTCCTTCAGTGGCAGAGGCTTCTGCATCGACGATGTGGGAAGGAGAGATTCAGAAGGTCTTTCCTTCCATCCGCTGTCAGACTCTACAACAAAGTACTTGCAGCTGACCACACACACAGACTAACAAAACACACACATCCAACACACCATGGTAGTTTCTATAGGCAATATTAGATCTTGTCAATGCCTGTCACTCCATAACACTCTATTTATACATGCATGCATATATTTATCTAAGTTTACACATATATATATATATACACACTCGTCCTTATTTTTGTTTCCAGATTGCAGATCTTTTTATACCGTACTATTGGTACAGTTTTTATTCTATTGTTTTTTTAATTTTGCTGCTCATCTTGTACTGTTCACTTTCTGCTGTGAAGATGCAAGAACTCAACCCCATTCATATCTGCAGCCCCTTGAATCCCACCTGCACCTGTCAAAAAGGGATCTTGGCACTAGGCCTAAATGTGTAGGTAATATGCAACCATCAAGGACATTTTACAGACATTGTCACCAAGCGGCCTGGATGTACACATGACGCTTATATCTGGTCCAGCCTTGGAATGTGTCAGATGGCAAAGGAAGGTGCATTTTCTGGTGGCTGGTTATTGGGAGACATCAAGCATCCTCTTAGCGAATACCTGCTGATTCCAGTGTCGAATCCCCAAGCTGTGGCTGAGGAGAGGTTTAACACCACACGCCAAAGAAGACACTGCTGTAGAGGCTGCTTTGGGTATGTGGAAGATGCGATTGTGATGCCTACACAAGTCCTTGGGAGCTCTGAGATCTACCTGTGAATGTTGCTGCACAGTTCTTGTTATGTGTAGCATGCAGCACAACATTGCAGTAATTATTTTATTAAAATATACTTTTGAACATCTCAATAAGTTGTTTGGCTTCTTCTGAGAAGTGTTACATCCTTTTCCTACCGCTGCTCGCTATTGTGTTTTTTTTTTTTTAAACCCATTTTTATATTTTCAAGAAATAGGCTATTTTATTTTATTCCTTGTTCGTTCGTTTATTCGACATAACTAAAATAACTAAGGGTTTTGGGAAACGCACGTAGACCTCCCTCATTATTTATCGTTCTTTTTCTTCATTATTCGCTAAGATAGATCGCTTTAGGAAAAGCCATCGCAGGTTGTTAAGCGAAACGGTCACTAAATGAAATTCACAGTAACCTAGGCATGACCGCGAATGTTTGGATTTTACTTCCGCCTTCCATACTGTTTCTTTTATCTTTCATGAAGTAGACATTTGTAACAATATTTTATACATTCTACAGTGGTCGGAAAATGAGCTTTTTTCATGCGTGCAAATGGTCACTAAGTGAGACAGTTGTTAAATGAGGAGTGGCTGTGCAGAAATGGTGTGAAACAGTAATATAACAGCTGATACGCTGGATTCATCGCTATTCTTACTTCTGTGAGGTAAGAAGTCATTCTCACTATTTGTAATGGTCACTTGTTATTAGTAATTTGCCATTATTTTGTTTTGTGTACATCTAACACCAGCAGCAGGAAGCAGACATGTATGTACAAATAATATGAACACATAATGTATGGCAGTGACAGACCACTCAAAGGAATCAGGCAAGAAAGTTTTACCTCCTTGTGAAATTCTGTGAGGCAGAATTTAATTCCTCATATTTTCCACACTTTTCCATTTATATATGCTGTTCATGGAAAGTGATTTAGAAAAGGGGCAAAACAGCTAGGCTCCTTCAGGGCAGAGATCCCTCAGGCATGAGATCGGACCGGACTGGCTTCACAACACACATCTGTACAGGATAGACAGCACTGAACCCCTGATAAGCATTTACAATGATGGTCAAATTGACGGCCACATAATCACAAAGATGTACAGCGATACGTCGCGTAACATCCCTCTGCACAATGTCCGACCGTATGGACGACCGAGGTACCATAAGGTTGGAATGGACTTCAGAAATCCCGATCAGCTAATGAGACGCAGCAGATGTGAGCGGCCTCAGTGTGCCATGTGCAGCGGAAGTGACTTCCATTGAGCAACAGCATTTAGGCATTGTTCCAAACAATTATTTCCAATAGATACTTTAGCATTCACGTAGAGGCAATTGTCCCAATTGGTTTGGATTATCCCCTGTAACTATCCTTTCAGAGTAACAGGAATAGACGCAGTGGCAGGTAAACCTGAGGGCGTAACATTAGCAGTAACAGCATTAGAAGCGATAAAAATTAGTGGAAAATGTAGCAGTGTCATATTCTGTAGTGACTCATGGATATTTCTGAGGTATTTCACATACTTCCCACAGCACTGGGTAAGACTCTCTTGACTGGGAGCACAAAGAATCCTGTCTTCAGTAAAGCCCTGGACAGCCATCAAGCACATCGGGGTCCCATGCCTTAAACTCTGTTAATCTGATCAATTACTCTTTAATGCCCATCCATCTATATTCTTTGCTCATCATGAGTAGGACCATGGGGGTTTCACAGGGACACCAGAAAGGGGGGGAGTTAGGACGATTCCAAGGGCCTCAGAATGACAGGGGTCCTAAAAAATTTGGAACATAATCTGATTGGTCTTGGTTGGGGACTCAATAGGAGATGCTTTCATGGGGCTCAACATCTCTACCAGGAGACCGAGATGTTTAATGCTTCCTGCTGGAAATATTATAGTTCACTGAAAAAATATATCAGGCAAGTACTTTAAGTAAAGTATAATGTATGTGTGGGAAATGGGGAGAAACACCTCAAAAGTGAAGACGAAGGAGAAGAGGAAGGTCATGAAGAAAAAGACGGAAACTTGCCTTGTTCTCCAAAATGTAGGAACTCGGGAACACATATGAGACCTGGTAGCTACAGCTGATCAATGGGAACTCAGAAGGTTCTGGAATACCCTTCATCTTATGCAATGACACTGTCATGTTGGCCCCATCCACATTCACATCTGGAGAACTTACCCAGGTTTCTTGTAAAGTTATATGTAATTTCAGGTGTGTTTGAATCAATTACAGCACTGTCCCATTAAGATATTTCCATGCATATGTTTCTAATAACCAGAATCATTAGAATTGTTGCACAATGTTTGTGTTAGACTCAATCTAAATACTTCTCAATGCTGGGATATGAATGTAAATAGGTATAATAAAATCATATAGATGACTGAAATATTAATATGCAACAGAATTTTTTCTGTTGTGTGATGTTTGCATTTGTTTATGTGTGATTTTGTTTGCGAGAAACAACAGGTGAGCGCAGAGAACAGCACCCAGTTTATGTGACCAGTGCAGACACCCACTGCCTATGCGGTCCAGCAGGTGTCTGTTTTGCTGGTCTTCTGCATTTAACTTTTGTAATAATAATCATAATAAAACACTCATCTAATGCCCCGAAGCAGAAGATAGCATTTGTTGTTTTCGGGTAAATTCCAAAAAAAAATTACATGTGATCCTGCTGCATTATTACTTGGATGCGCAGACATACTGTACACAGGGCAGACAAGCTGGAAGTGATGGAGCAGGGAAGTTGGTGGTGCAGGAGGTAGTGCGATCATTCGGCAACCAGGGGGTTGCAGGAATGGGACCTGGTTCCTCCTGACCCCATCAAAGTGTCCTTGAGCAAGACACTGAACCCCAAATTGCTCCTGGTGAGCAGGTTGACACCTTGCATGGCAGCCTCTACCACCTGTGTGTGTGTGTGTGTGTGTGTGTGTGTGTACACCATCCACAGAGCCTGTTTGTAATGTGATTTTCCTGTAATTTTCCTGTACTCACATATAGTAATTGAGATATTATGCACTGAAAAACATTACCAACATTAAATAACCAGTAATGATAAAGTACATCATATATTATTAAACAGTACCATACAGTACTGTACTCTTCACTCTGTTTTAGCCTAATTCTCAAAAACAGAGCAACGAAAAAATTTTATGCATCAAGGGATGACGGAGCGATGAAAATCATGCTTTTTATACCTCTCAAAGGATGAAGGCACAATAACAAAACATATAGTTACACATTCAATTTTTTTTTCAGACTGTGATAGACCGCAGATAACTGAAACTGTGGCTACAGAAACCTTAGATGCGGGAAGAATACTGTATTTTAGTCATGTTATTCACCTCATAGTAAAAGGCCTCATGACAATGAAGTAATAGATATCAAACTTTGCAACAATCAAGAGAAGTGTTCAACATCTCAAATTTTAGACTCTTTACAATACCTCCCTTTAGGCTTTAATAACAGAGTTTGAGTCTTCGCATTCTTACATTCCAGATGTAGCCACCCAGAATACTTCTCCCACAGTCCTGAAGGAGTTTCCACAATTTGCTGGCTACCTCGCTATTACTCTTCGATCCAGCTCATCCCAAACCAGCTACAGGGTTTACTGTAGGTTGGGTGACGGAGGGTCAGGTCATCTTTCAAAGCACTCAATTACTTTTCTTGTTGACATGATAATACGGTACTTTCATAACCCAAAGGCGTGCTTAAGGTCTCCATCTTGCTGAAAAATAAATGATTTTCAGTAGATGCATCCAGATGTTTTGCTTGAATTGTCAATGAACAGTGCAGCCATCCATACTAAAGCGCCACATTTCCTGTATAAAACATGGAATCTGTCTCAGAGCCACACACCCGATAAGCTGAATCTGTTGGTTAGCAAGTGGTCAATAAATACACACTCGCATCCACATATGTAAGTATGAGCAGAATGACCATCTGCTCTGCATTCAGAAATCACCCATCTGCTCTGCATTCAGAAATCACTCTCATGGATATTTATGCAATTCATGTAACTCACATACTGAGCAGAAAGTTTGACACAATCAAATCATGTGCGCTCAGGGTCGTTATGAAAAGCTGCATGAGGATCACAGCTCTGCTCAGGAACACCATAATGGGGGGAAGTTAGATCGACTCCAGTGGCCCCTGACTGACAGAGGCCCAAAAAAATTCGAAATGGTTGCATTTCTTATACAATAATGTCACTGAAAATATTCAAGGTGATGTGGACACCTAACAGGTATGTTATTGCAGCCTGGATTACAGGTCAATGACGAATAACAAAAACTCAAGGAAATCATCCTCAAAGTGGTAGAACATAGAATGCGTAAGGAACACCACGCTAGAACATAGAATGTGTAAGGAAAACGCCGCATAATTCTAAAAGGAAAATTATATTTATTTGCCATTCTTATTAAAAGCTCAGCGCAAATGTCTTTAACCATCCAACATGAATATGCTATTGATTCTTAGTATTTGTTCATTAAAAAAAAAAAAAAAAAAACTATTTAAGGTTATTGCAGCACATGGCTATGATGTGTGTGTGTACATGCGTAAGTATTTAATTTAAAAGAAATATAAAATTGATAATGTAGTTCTGGAAAAAAATTAAAAGGACTTCAATTAGGAAATGTACAACATCGTGGCCAACTAATTAAGTGAAAATAAAAGCCAGTTCGGCAAGAATAAAAGCCGCAGTTTACATCAGTGAAGTTTAGAATGGTACATGATACACATCAGAAACTGGGATGTGAAATGAAGTCGGTCCGCCTTATCGCCTGGGGCGCCATCTCATTAAGGGGTGCAAAAGTGCCAGTGAAAAAAATCTGAAGAAATACTGGTTTCATTCCATTGTTTACATTACAGTTATTTACAGTAGTTTAAAATTTCCCTATACTTTTCCTTCTTGTGAAGCATGGGTGAGTTAGTTAGCAGTCAGATACCCAGCTGCTGAAATATCTTTAATGCAAATGAATTGACAAAATATGTTTACTGCTCCTCTGGGTGTGGGGCCCACGGCAGGGGATCACCCACTCAAATACCTCAAGCTAAATTTTTTTAGGGAGGGTCATTTAAAAATATCGTTTTTGAACTATGTGTGTATTTTACTCTTAGCATTTGTACATTCTATAACTGGGTTTATTTCACTAAAATCAAGATAAAAGGTTGATTTCTACCTGGACTAAACCTCCCCTAAAATCTCATTTTCAAGAGGTCACTTTTCAGTGAATCCAAAATGATGTCAAATTTTACACCTCATTGTCAACCTAATCGTAAAACTCATTTATAATACATTCGTATTAAAAAAGTTTTCCTCTGGTTACTGATTGGTCAGAGAGTACCCTATAGGTGGAACACAAGGAAAAACGTAACAGGGTAGGGACGGTACATACTTGCTATTGTAATGGACTAAAAGCGAGGCTCTCCGGCGCTTGGTAGCGACAGTACAGGTGCTTAGATTATAGTAAATGTCACTTCCTCCAGTTCAGAGTATAAGGTGAAAGGGTCGAGGCACAAATTATTTTTCCCATGAGATCCGTACCAAAGGACTTTAAAATACCGTGAGTATTTCAACTAAGCCATTCCTGTTGGCAGAATATGGCAATATTTTTTTATGAAACAAACGTTTTGAATGTAGTTCTTTTAATATGTAAAAATATATAATCCCATGAATTAGGATCAATTGCGCATACCTAATTATTGTAGAGTCTTTGCAGTTCATTCTCAGATGGTTATTACAACTCTTAACTGCAAATTACATGTGTACATGTAGAAGAGACACCCGACCGGAGTAATTTATTTCTTAATCACGTCAGTGGTCTTCCAGCTGCTGCGGTGGTGAAAGTTTGAGATTGGAGGAGCTGCCACTATTTTTTTACCCTGCGGATGGTAAATTCATCAGCTTAAAAAATAATCAGCACTATTAAAAAATATTTAAAATGTGTACTTTGGCTGTGCATAGCGCTGTTTTCCCAAAGCATGGCGGTTACCTGTCAGGGGTTGTTAACTGGACAGACTGGCAGTCAGTGCCATGATCATGGCAGTTTAGCTCCGGAGTCAAAAACCCTTTACACTCATCGTGTCCTTGTCAAAATCGGACACCATGCTATCCTATCTGAATCGAAACACTCTGCTTGTTTGTTATTTTAAACTGTCACGCTTACATGTATTAGAAATATGACGTATTGCTCGTTAAAGTGAAAAATCATGTTTACTCCAAACCCCGCTGGAGACCAGTTCTTATTTGTAATGGCTATTGGGAAATTCCCAGCTAACGTTTCAATTTCGATCGAAATAGAAAAGCGTAAAGTATACACGGCTTAAGCAAAAGCTTCAGCCCATGACTTTATCAGTTTAACCGTTGTATGGCTTTCTAAAATTCATTTGTCATAAATTCTCTTAAAAGATATTTTAACTATTAAACATGTTGCTACTTAAATTAGAGACGAATAGGCCTAAAACATAAATGGTAATTTAAATAAATGACAAAGTTTGGCAAGGTAAAAATGAACTGATACATGATGGCGTCCCCTTAAAATTATTTAAACGTTTTAACCCTTTTCAATTGAACAAATACCACACAAAAATGTCATTATTATTTAAATTGCGATATTTGTAAAATGTACAAAATGCAATCGGTCGCGCATGTATATCTATACGGATCTGTGCTAAATTATTCAGTTAAATATTTTTTTGTTACAGAACCACAAATTCACAACAAAAGTCACCTATATCAAAGTACATGAATTAAATATCAACGGGGGTTATGGAGCGAAAAAAACGTCCAACGGCTCAATCTTCCAAGGGATTTAAATAATTTACATATAAAATAGTATAAATAGACTTCTTGTTACATTTGTATGTAGAAACTCAGAAATGCAATTAAAATACAGCAGTATGCCTACGTTAAATTTCTAGGCCTAACTCATGAAATCTGATTACAGCAGAAAACGTTGTAACGCTGTATCTACTTTTGTATGACATATGCAGGCCAAATTATTGCATTCCTTGAATTTCCTTGTGGTTAGTAACAAAAAAACAGCTTGATATTGGTGACGTAACTGTTCGGCAATCAATCACATGATATTTCTAAACGATATGTCATTTGATCCGTGATGTGAAGTGTCGTTTTTCCTTGCCATTTTGGCCGTGTGAATATGTAGGCTCACATTCTTAGCTATATTTCAGGTGAGCTTGACATCGTAACATATTTATGTAACGAATGAGTGCCATTAATTGAGGTGTTATCTAAATATTTTAAATAGCAATGTATGAAGGTTGTCGTAATCATTATCGTTTCCATTGCAAATGCACAAATTTATTTTCAAAACGTGGAAAAAAAAATGGTTTTGCTAAAACAAGTAGGAGCGGTTTCTCACAGAGGCAAGTAGACACGGTTTCTCACAGAGGCAAGTAGGCGCGGTTTCTCACAGAGGCAAGTAGGCACGGTTTCTCACAGAGGCAAGTAGGCGCGGTTTCTCACAGAGGCAAGTAGGCGCGGTTTCTCACAGAGGCATGGCTATGGATCAGCTGCTTATGCAACATCCCCCCCCACCTCCAACTTTTACCTTGGCCTCCCAAAACAGACACTGTGCCTTCCCTTGATAACTAGAACAGTATGCATTTACATTGACACACACAAGGCTGCCATGTCCTATGTTTTATAAATGTAATGGTAAATCTGAGATTACAGGAGGTGCTCTTTTCATTGATAAGGACTTGTACAATTCCTTTTCAGAGCCATGAGACCCCTTTGCAGACAGAGGACTTTCAAGTGTCCACTGTGCATTATGGTGCTCATGCTTGTATTAGGAATCATTTTTTTAAGTATGGACCTTATGGCCAATCAGCCTGACCTGGGAACTCTCATATCCAGCGACTTGTTCTTCACAGGAAAACTTCAACAAGACCCTTTGACAGAAACCACTTTACCTGATTATAAGTGTGTCCCTAAAAATGACAGTGAGGAGAGTATTCCTCAGCACCTGCCAGAGGCCCACCGTGAATTTCTCAGGTTCAGGCACTGCCGCCTCTTCCGCAAGCTCCTGAGCCCCACAGACTGTGAGGGAGACCTCTTCCTCCTTCTGGCCATCAAGTCAACTGCTGTCCAGATTGACCGCCGAATGGCTCTCCGGAGTACGTGGGGCAAATATGGACTTGTTGGGTACAAGAGGGTGAAGCTTGTGTTCCTTATGGGCCGCTCCAAGGACACGGTGAAGGGCTACATGTTACAGAGGCTTCTTGAGTATGAGAACGAGCAGTTTGGTGACATTCTGCAGTGGGACTTTGCAGATACCTTCTTCAACCTGACGCTGAAGGAGATCCACTTCCTCAGGTGGTTCAGCACAAAGTGTCAGACCGCCCAGTTTGTAATGAAGGGGGATGATGATGTCTTTGTCCACACTGGCAACCTGGTGGAGTTCCTCAAGGAGTACAGTCCTTCCAAACACCTCTTTGTTGGTGATGTGATTACTCCAGCATTTCCCATTCGTGATCCAAAGGACAAGTATTATATCCCAGAGGAGCTATACCGTGAGCCTGAGTACCCTCCCTATGCAGGAGGTGGCGGTTATCTTATGTCACGATGGACAGTCATTCACCTGAACCAGGCAGCCCAAAGCACGGACCTCTTTCCCATTGACGACGTATTTGTGGGCATGTGCTTATTAAAGATGAACGTGACTTTGGTGTTCCACAACGGCTTCAAGACATTTGGGTATCGCCAGCACATAACACCCTTCAATCCTTGCATCTACAAGAACCTCATGGTGGTCCACAAGCTGAACACCACAGAACAGTGGACCATGTGGTCACTGGTAAGCCACCCAGAGACGAGATGTGACAAGCCAGCTTTTAAAATGTAACACCGGTTAATATGCTTTAGCCTGGAGGTCTAAAAACTGACAAATATAAAAAGCACAGTTTTATCTTTACATTTTCATGGAACAAATTTTATAAATGCATGCTCTGAGTGCATTTTTATTGAAAATAATTGGTTAATTAAAACTTGTGGCTAGAGGTCTAGAGGGTTAAATCATTTTGCACTAAATTTATGTGATTATTGAATATGGATTCTGTGTTACTGGACACGCACATCATGTACTTTTGTGTGTGTGTACTCTGTGTGTAAATAAAGTTTAAGTTTCGACTTCATGGGAAAGCTGGACAGAATAATATTGGCTTATCTGTTAAGCTCACTGTTAACTGATAAGGTTGAGAAAGTAAAAAAAATGTCTTAAGCTTGATATTTTCTTTGAATTTATCCGTTGTCTGAAACGGCTTATCCTAATCAGAGTCGCGGGTGGTACGGAGCATATCCTGGAGACTACGGGCGCAAGGCAGGGAACAACCCAACATGGGGCGCTACGCCATCGCAGGGCCTATTTTATATCCAGAAAATTCAGACAAACCGAATATTCAAAGCATACGATACCTACTCATTTAGTTTTTGGCAGTCTCTGGAAACAGAGCTCCTATTTCGTGTTAATTCTATTTGTACAGTGAATCGTCAGACAGCTATTTCCCATTATGGATGTGTTTTTTGCGGCATCCAAACTGAACGCTAACACTGTGGATGTGAGCGCTTTGACTTCCGCCTGCGGTGACGTCAGTCACTTAGGCTTTGCAGTGCGAGGAGTGTAAAGATATCAGATAAGAAGGTGATTTTGGGCCATCTCACACTTCTAACAGCAACTAGTAGCACAGCGATTTTGTAAAAACAGTCTTTGTAAAAACAGAGTTTTGAGAGGTGGGAGTACCTTTTATTGGGAAATCCCACTAAACAAAGCGCAAGCAATTGTGCCAAACGTGAGTAATTTAAAACAAGAAATGCATGATTTGGGAGTCGCTACTTGGGCAGCTTTGCTCACCGTCTACATCTTGTGATCAGGGGCGGATTAAGGCGTACAGAGGCCCCTAGGCTACAGTAGTCTGTGGGCC
>JAODKE010000043.1:36754297-36771659 GCA_026779605.1 Mormyrus hasselquistii
GTCCGGAGCCTATCCCGGAAGCAACGGGCACGAGGCAGGGAACAACCCTGGACAGGGGGCCAGCCCATCGCAGTATTATTATTATTATTATTATTATTATTATTATTATTATTATTGCCATATTAAACTGTCCTTCAGTAGCAAGCTGGCATCCATCCAGGGAGTACCACTGCTTTGTGCCCTATGGTGCCTGGGAAAGGCTCCAGGACCACCCTCCAAGAAAAAAGGATTTCCCTTGTATTTACAATACATTACTGCATCCCCTCATGCATACTGCCTACTCAAAATTCCAGGCTAAGGGTGATGAGATAAGCCAAGGCACGTTCTCCAGTGAGAGCCCCTTCTCTCATCATAAACATTTAAAGAGACATTACTGGTGCTTTTCTTTCTAGTTTCCGGCTAACACTGATTTGATTGGCCAACCAGAGAACTAGTACAGATCACAGAAGAGCTAGACGACTAATTAGCATCGTACACGTGCGTACTTTGTCCGGCTTGTCTTCAGATGTGTCTGTCCAACAAAACACAGAACTACTCACTGCAAACACTGCACAATTACACAGGACTTCCATTTTGTACACTCAATAGCAGAGGGACACTATATAGTTACGGAATTCTCCATAGACCCTGCAGCGTCCAGCAAATAATAAGGTTTAAGTTTCATGTTGCAACAAGACTCATTCATTCAATGTGGCTCCCATGCTCCTCAGAATTTTTTTCCTCCCTCACACACCAAGGCTATTGTCCAATAACAGAAAGATTCTTTTATTTTTATTAAAACAGAGAAATTATGTGCTTCAACAAGCAGCCTAAAATGCAATATTCCATTTAAAGTTAAGACTGTCACTTTGGGTCCATTTGTCCTGTACTGTTTTTATAGCAGAGATCTGCACACTGTGCATTAACTTAAAACATTGCTTAAAAAAATCCCAGACTAAGAACAGGCATCACATCCCAAATAGCTTAAAAGGGAGAGATCTTTACCTGTGGAGGGCGCCGTCTTGGCAGCAGCCACAGCTGGCCTGCCAATCTTGCTGGGCGCTTTCAGCCCACTGGGCTTTGCAGTACTCATGCTTCTCTGAGTCACTGGCCTCTTGTCTGTCAGAGGGCTTCAGCCCGGTCCAACCATGGACTCAGTTCCACTCCACTAGGATGCGCTATCCGTCAAAACAAAGTGGGGTGGGGAGGGGTGGGGGACAAAATGGAAAAACAAAAAAGCACAAGGGGATGGGGGGGAAGGAGATGGTGCCTTGGAAAGAAAAACCTGTAAGGTGAGAAGAAAGGTTTATGAATGACAAAGAACAAGGAAAAAGGAACAAGTTCAATGGTGCAGATAGACCCTTCCCATCAGGAGAGGCCAGGATTGAGAGAAAACTCCAGAACCCAACTGAAACTCATGCTACAACGTGCTAGTTTGGCAATTCGCTGGGCCCTGGTCACCCAACCACCTCTATGTACACATTATTTCACTTTCAGAATATGGGACAGTGCATTACTGCAGAGAACAGCCCAACTGGCAGAGCTGGCAGCCACAGTTTTTGTTCACTGATACACAGGAGGGAGGCTTTATCCCTCAAATTAGTTAACAGAAAGGACTGCAGCTAACAAGGCTGATAGAACCAGGGGAATGGCTCCGTCGGGACAACCTTGTTATAGCATAGCCCTTCCCAGGGAATTGGGGACCCACTGCACACAAATGCCCAGGCCTTAGGGTCACAGTCAGGAAGGACTGCCGAGTGAAAATATTTAAAAAAAAAAAAAGGCCAGAACCTGAATGAGCAGAACAGAGTGAAAAGAAAATGCACATGCATGAACACGTGAGGAGAAGTATTAACACAGCCCAACAGAGAAATTATAGGTCTGTTTAGTGATGCTCTCCACCCAATGAAAACCATATTCCTGTTAACACATGTACCAGACAATACCATTAGGGGAAATACTAAAACAAAATTCTGAATACTGAAGTTACTGAAGAGAGCATGAAAGAAAAGGTCATTTTAGACTGCAAGAACCAAAACCAAGGCTAATATGCATTATTTTCTTTTTTTTCTAGGTTCCACAATTGTTAAACATAGGGTTGTACCAGACTATGTTGTAACACAGATTTTGGTGCCATTTGAATGCCCGAGCTGTTCACTGAAATATCTGCCCTGTGGTGCTCAGGCAGAAGTAGTAACACATGCCCTGATGTTAGCAGACGCTTAATGCTACCTAGTAGCAACCTTGAGCAGAAAGTTAAATGGCTGTAATCCATTTAAAAATATTCAGACACCAGAATGTTATTTAAATTAGCTAAACATTTCACATTTATTTATCATTATGTATTTAACCCTTGTATAACACATTTAGTAACCTGAATGTCAGCTTTACAATTCTCCTGGGGTCATGATTCATAGTGTGGTCGCTGTTCCCGGTGTATGCCACATACTTTCATCCTCCAAATTCACGGCAAAATAGTTTTACATTCTTTTATGGCCATTTATTTTCCAAAAAAGAACACAAAGTGTCTATTTTACATGTGCTTTCAAAGTGCTGTGTTTGTAAGCAGCACTCTAACAAAAATGCTGCATCCTCCTGATTGAGGATTACTTAGAAAAACACTGAAATCAAGTAAAAACATCAGAATTTTGCTCATTTTCCCCTCTTTTTTACCCATATTATCCACTCCCACTCTTTGTTCCTAAATGGCCAAGTGTAAACCAGACATTATCTGGTGGTACTTTTTGCAGTGTTTTGCCCAATGTAGCTTGTTTAGGAAGGCATATTTTGCCTGGCAACTATTACCACTATACAATATTTTTATTTGTACATTATTTCAATCATAAAATATGCATAATTTTTTAACATTATTTTAAAACAATGCATAAAGTTACATTTGGTCTTAGAAAATGTTCTTAGTGTTCAGGGAAGAGTGGTTCACAATTTGTAACTTTTGTAAATTTGTGGTCCACTTAGAAGTTTTTAAACATCTCTCCAAATATGGAAAGCCACTATATAGTAGGTCATATCTCAATCTTATCAAATTGATATGGAATTGGAATCGAATCAGATTGAACTGAAAGCTTGTAAATCGAATCAAATTGGGGCATCTGTGCCAATACCAAGCCCTAACTGTATGCATTACCTGCCCACCACTGTGTCAGTATTAGGGGATGTCATGATACCTCTGCCAGCACTTCAGTCTGATGAGGAACATGCCAAGATTCCTAGGCATTCCGTGTACAGTCGCTATTTAAAGATGCAACTGGTTACTGTAAACACAGATCCCAGAATGTCTGGGCAGACTGACTAAGCTGTCTAAAAATATGGAATGAAAAGCTGCTGCCTCGCTCCTCCACTAAAGTATAATCAATATTAGTGCATGCATATCCTTCCCAGTATACTACAGTTAAGACAAAACAGGCCACCTGCCTTTCATGGATTTAAAATTTCATTATATCTGTATGTGGTCTAGCCTCCAGTGCGACTTATGTAGTCCAACCTCATTACAAGCACGTCTTACGGGTGTTGTTCAGTTGCACAAATTAACATCTATGGTCATATTTTGGGCACAGTACCTCAGACAGATATGTAGGATACAAGAGCAACAAACACAATTAATATAATATAATTGTGATGAAATGCAATACTTAACACTTAGGCAGCATCACTACATAGTGAGCAAGACAGCTATTCTGAGTCTAAAGGGCAGGTTATTCCACCAATGACAGGGAGACAAACCAAACTCTAAAAGAAAGAAGATTGTACCACTACTATACAAGGAAAACCTGGGTAACATTTTTAGTAGAGATGGTAAACAAAAAAGTTCCCACTCTTGAAAGGTACTTTTACTACACATGTACTATAAATTCAGAACGTTCAGTCAAATAAGAAGCCCCTCCCACAGCAGTCCAGTACGACGCTCACCATTTGTTAGAATTGCCAAGAGTTCCTGAAAAACAACAGCAACACATGCAAACCGGCAGGCCTGCTTCACAGGCACACTAAAACTGCACTAGCCTTGAGCCTGACAAACTACAGCACCTGAACTCATGTTCACCGGAAGACTGTCAGGGTGATGATACACAGAGCAACTTTTTGAGCTATGTTGCTGACCAGTGTTGCTCAGGAAGCTGATAAAGCCTTTTCTTGTAAATGATTCCTGCCAATAGTTTCACTGCTTATAATTTGTATAATTTGTATATCAAATGTGTACAAGGACACTAAAGCGAGGAGAGCAATTAAAAGCTTTACAAGCCAGCCACTGTTTTTTTTTTCTTAATTCTGTCAATAAAAGTAGCAATCGGGGGCTTCCGTGCGACGCTCAACATTTGAACAAGTTTTGTTTTATACAAGGCTTAATAAATCATAGGAAAAGTACATAGGAAATACATTAGGACCAGATGTCCTGCCTGCAGCGGAGTTCAACAGTCTGGCTTAAAGTAAACCCATGCTTCTTATTTGACCCAAAGGGAAACTGACCAAATCTCACTCTGCCTCACACAAACTGAAACTAAGCATGTGCAGGACAGATGGACCGGGTTCCCCGTTTCCCTTTAAATAAAAATAAACAAATCATTGATTTATTTTAATCATTTTTAAAACTTCATAGAATCATTATGAAAACTAGATGACAGCATACCAAGCTAAAGCCCCTGTTTGGATCTCTAGGCTAATAAAAGCGGGTGCAGACATTTTGGGAATATGAAAGCTGGCGTACAAAGTCCATCACAGAGTAGATATGAATGCACGGAAGATAGCTGGCTTTCCAGTGTAAGGATGCCTCTTTCGATTGGCTGTGAATTTTACTTATTAGTTGGGAACATTAATGCAGCCCATCCACAGCGGTGCTTAAGTTTGTCTATAGATTAGCCGAAAAAAGCAAACACATAAGCAAAAGGGAAGGACTATATCCAAGTAAAAAGTGCCTGAGAGCCAGCATCATGACGTCCACACCATTGTTGCTGAACAAATGTGACTGAACATAACAGCATGGCTGCAGCGGTGTCAGCGCTACATGGGCAACAAACAGCACTGCGACATGGCATTGCCACAGCTGGGGTCTAATGAAGTCACCCAGCTTTGCTGGTCTTGCCTTCCTACTGCCATGGATCCCAAATCCGTGACAGTGAGGTTTCATCCTGGAACCAAGCACCCAGCTTTAATTTAGATTTCTTCCCTACACTTGATAATGCAGTGTTTTTATCATCTCGGGTCATTTATCCAGCCAAACTAAAGTTCATAGACACAATGCTATCTAGAGGGAAAAACAATTTGTACTTTTCACTTGGAAGACTACCTGTGGGTTCCCCTTGGGTACTCTGGATTCATTCAAAGATACACAATTAAGTGAACTGGAATCTCTAAATGGCCTACAGAATGCAACAGTGTGTGTGTGCGTGCTTGTGTATGCGTGTCTTCCGAAGGACTGGCATTCCATCCAGAGTGTTCCTCTACTTTATGATGACTAGGATAGGCTCCAAGCCCTGCTGTGACCCTGAACTAGATAAGGATATTCAAGATGGAAGTATGGATGTTCAGAATCATTTTTCTGTATCAGTTGAACTAAGGTTTTTTTAAACGTTTGCCTTTGTAACTGAACTATTCATTCTACCTGAAACCATTTCTATTCTTATTAAACTACTGCTCTAAAATCCTCTACAACAAATTAACTTCTTGTATTTTAAATGCAAACTCTCCAGTTACCAAA
The DNA here is from genome assembly GCA_026779605.1 of Mormyrus hasselquistii. Classification (NCBI taxonomy): domain Eukaryota; kingdom Metazoa; phylum Chordata; class Actinopteri; order Osteoglossiformes; family Mormyridae; genus Mormyrus; species Mormyrus hasselquistii. The sequence goes on from JAODKE010000043.1 coordinate 36,759,987, forward strand.
CTTTTACATGGTGGAGATCCATGCACTCAATAGTCATAAACTGCACATTCTGCATGACTCACTGCTTTCACTCTGAAATCCATGACTTACAAAGGGATTGTGACCCTGATTACCTCTTGCCTTTCTAGACCCTTTCCCTGCTCTTACTTCAAGAGAGAAATGTCATTTACATCAATTAAGCCCCTAGTTAGCAGTGTATGCAAGAGGGTTGACTGAACAGGCACCAGCTGGCGGGCCTACAGGTTGGGCTGAAAGGCCACCGATATAGAATAGGAAACAGGGGTGGACCTGGGGATCGAATTACATGATCAGAAGAGGCCACTGCATTTGGAATGCACTGCAGAATCTGACCTTGGGAAAATACTGAAAGGAAACAATGGTGTACAATATCCACCATATCAAAAACTAATTATTGATCATCATATAAAAAGAAACTGAATGACAAGAAATCATGATCATTTTATGCAGCTTATAGAGCATTTTAACTGCAATATGGAAACAAGCATCTCATTTTTGAATGCACAGTATTTTTTTTTTTTTTTTTTACAAATTTCATCTTCGTATGTTCATATCTGTACCTAAGCAAACCAAAACATTATATGTTACCATTTCCACAGCAGTGCTTTTCATATTACTATGCAACACACTGACAGATGCAATTGCTTCCTCTCCTCTTTCCCCAGTTATTCTCAAATACTAATATTACCGTTAACTAACTGTCATTGACACCAAGCTGCATCTGGTTTTCTTTCCCTATGTGTGCCTTTCTCACCAGTCTTGTGACCCACAGTGCCGCATGCCTGCCGTCTTACTTCATCTTCTCGAACAGCAGCAGTAATCCACTGTTCCTGTGCTGGCTTTCTAACCTTGTAACCCACTGCTAGGCTGGTAGCACCAGCACCAGTCCCTCCTCATCACCACCTCAGGGTCAAACCTGAAGAATGTACATGGTGACTGCCTGCCATTCGTCAGATAGATTCACGCCAAGTTCTACCTCTTCACAGACACACACCCACGTTCTAAGATTTCCCAAAAAGAAGGTGACTCATGACTGGAATGTTTAGTGGTTCTTTAGGGTATTACCCAACAGGGAGGACCAGTACATTGGGCAGGGCTGTCCTTGACTGCATATCCAATGGAGAGGGTGTGGCATGGGGTGTGAGAGCTTTGACAGAGACATTCCTATCTCCAGAAGACTGCCTCTACTGTCAAGGCACTGAATTTATTTATTTATTTTGCAAAAGGCCGTAAAAAACGTAATTATAATTCCTTTCTGGATGTTACTACATTGCCCTTCAAGTTCAACATGAGACCATAAGCAAACATTGTGTTGCAAAGTTAAGGGGGAAGGTGGTCATCACTAGAATCTGACGTTTCATTAAAAACAGGAATCTTGATGTGCTCAGTAGTACTGCACTGCATTGGGAAAAGTACCCACAAAAGAAAGGTAGAACCCAACTATCCTGTAGCCCACTGCATGACTTTGCATATCTCCAAGGATCAGCCAACTAATAATTAACACAATAGTAAGTCCTCAGGAGATCACCAAATGTACAAACCAAAATGCCATCTGAGGCTGCAGGATTTCACATTCTGCCAGCAAACATGAAAACAGACAAAAACAACCAAAGTGCTAATGAAGTGTAAACAACCCAACAATCTTCATCAGAAAGACTGACAAATGTTGATTTTAACTGATAAATACCTCAAACCCAGCTGTCTGCAGACTTCTCTATTTGGGCTTTGGATACAGCTGAGAACTCAACCTAACATTTAAACATAATCCAACCTTCAAACAGCATGCCATTTTGTTTTCGACTTGCTGGTGCAAGGTTAATCATTCCCCTGCAATGAACAGCAGATTCATCTGTAAAAAAGCCAGTCTAACATTTAGGATTCTTGAGATAAGCATAATGCTACTATAAGGCAAACTTTTATAAGGCACACAACATATTATAAAGAGACCGTTCCAAAAAAACAAATTCCAAGTCAATTTTAATTTGATGATCTAAACTGGCCTCAATATCAATAAGAAGTTCCCATTGCTCAGCAGATAAGGTACAATACTTAGCCTTAAAAGGTTCCTTAAAAGACATGCCAAGATTTTAAAAAAAAAAGGAAACAAAAAATGACTGGAAGTAAATAAAAATGAAAATTCTGTACGCATTTCTTTAACCTGACCCTTCCATTGTCATTTGCCCATGTAATACCCAGATGTATCACCTACCTAAAGGACACTGTCACTTGGAACAAAACTGCAGATCTACGGCATGATGCCTTGGTATGACATGCCTGAGCAACTACCAAGTGGTAGCCCTGGAATGGATGAGAAGGCCATTACTGTATTACCTACAAGACAAGAAAATACACCCCCCTCCCCCAATAAAATTTAGAAAGATCATGAAAGATCAGTATACTGGCTTCTGTCACTTGCTTCACCTAGTTTTAAAGGCACAAAAAGACATAACAGGGTCTGCTGAAACCTACTGTACAGCACACATATTACTATAAGTCCAAGGTACTAACTGACAGTACAGAAGGCAAAATGGGAAATTTCCTTCAGCAACATTGACTGCTGTGATGAGGTAGAACAGTGAGAAAACCAATTAAGAGAGGACATGCCATTCTTAAGTTCCAACTTATCCCCACTGAGGAGCAAGAGACAGAAAATGTTACCAGCAGACTCATTGACATACCATCTGACAAGAGACACTGCGAAGAAACATTACTACTACTCACTGAAAAGTACAGCGCATTTTCCAGTAAGATTAGATCAAATGTGACAGGCAATCTCAATACTTCAAAGAACACAAACATTCCAGAGACAAAACCATAATCCAGAGGTTTCCTGTGTCAAATAATATGTACGCTTTATTTCTACGATTAAAAGTTACATGACGCACTTTACACAACTAATGTTAACTCAAACTTCACTTAATTTTGCTGGAAAGCGACTGTTCCGTCAACGATTAACGAGATAGCCTTGAACGGAAATCCCAGTCCCCTGCATGACGAAGCAATTATCATACAGTATAAATCAGTATACATGCAGATTTAAAAGAATCTTCGTGAAGCACCAAAATCTTGTATCCCCAAAACCTAGATACAGGCTACTGAATATTAAGCGTTAAAGGGAAATAAACTATTTTAAGAAAAAAAAACTCAAGTCCGTGACTCGTTAACATTCATTAGGATGAATGCTGAGCAGTCATGCAAGTTTATCAACACGTGTCAGCGGTGACAGGCCGGGCAGATTTACACTGCCGAATTGTTCTAAGATGAGGTGGCACATCAGGACATTATATTCTCTACCTACTTTTGCCTCATGTTCACCATTTCCCTAAAGCGACAGCAGACATGAAGAGTGGAAGATGAAAACCAATATATACATAAAGATATCTCAGCCGGCAAAGGAGGAGGACGGAGTCAGCTGGTAACTGCTGACACCATAACAGCTACCTCAAGGGAGGGAAGTTAGCTAGCTCACTGCCCACCAGAAGGAACCCGATAAATCTGAATCGGATCGCCACATTAGGGTTTAACTCACAAGTCACCTACCAAAAAAGGACCTTTCAACATCTGCCCTTATTAACACATTAATTACTTCAGTCTCACAAGTAAGACACAGCAACCACATTGGGGATTAAGCTGGCTAGTTACACAGCCAGACACCTACCAGCCCTAGTTAGAAACTTTAAATGTCAGAGCCAAGGTAACACACCCAGTTAATACTCAGAAAGGCGCGTTCTCAGCTTGCTACCATAAAAAGGGAAATAATCAAAAAACAGTCTTCGCCACGATGGTTTGTTGTCCGTCTGCTTAGCGTGACAGGGAGGCCCGGTTACAAGAGTCGCCCCTTCCAGTTGCCCGGTTAACCCGTTTTCCCAGCGACTCCCTTTTCACCCCCACCTCACCGCTAGGAGACTCTTTCCACTCATAAAAGGAGACACTTAGCACGAACAAGACAAAAACACTGCGCCGGAAATCCTCAGAGTACTCACCCGGAATGATACGCGTTATACAAACGTGCGCGCTTTCAGTTCATTCACGGCGACAGCTTTTAGTGCGGCAGTCTGGTAAATTCCGTCGGTTAATTCCTCTCCGGAGCCGAGCGCCCCTCTTCCTGCCGCAGGTTGAGCTCGCGCAGAGCGTCTTCACGTTCGCGGCTGTGGCCGACGAGCGGCGCGCTTACGTCACGTGTCACCTCCAGCGCTGGGCGCCTTCTCCTGATTGTAGACGTTCTCCCATTCCCGCTTATACATTTTTTAAGATCTTTCTTTGTGTGGCTCCCAACCCAACCAATTCCTATTATACTGTTATGAGAAACCAGTTCCGTTTTAAACAAAGATTCAGTAAACGATTGTCATTTATTTTGATGTAAATCTCATCCCATCGTTAACATACATGAAAATATAGTGAATATGGGGGTGAAGTTTAATTGAGAACAGTGAGGTCAATTGGCACTGTTGTCGTTTTGGTGTTATTAAACGGTAATTAATCCTAGTAAATATTTTGGCTTAAAAATGAACGGTAAATACTCTGAATTACAAATAAATGTAATGATTTGGACAAGTTACTTTCACTGTTAATATAAATATATTTTGTTTAGACATGTAAACATATAGTTAGGTAAGCAATGTAAAGCATTTTTAAACGACATATAAAATGGTTCCTCTGTGTGGTTTCCATGGATACCTATCTCCAGTCACTGGATAAAACAAGCATCACTGCAGTTTAAGCTTCCATCACTTGGCAAGTGAAGAAAACCATCTATATATGGAGACTGTGATACAATATAAACCAATACTGCACATTTTAGTGACTAGGAGCTTCCAAGTATTGTTCAAATTTCAGAATTCAACAAGCATTGTCATACCAATACAATAATCTATGTGCTACTCAGGAAAGGGACAATTGCTTAACTGGGCAGCAGTCCACAAAATTCCTTTGGGATAATTCAACTCATGCCCGAATCCTTCAAATTATATGTCATGCCATTCTTAATCGGGTAATGTACTGGGCAGGTTTTTCTGACCCCACATCCTACCCAGTATAATTTGAGAGAAAAAAAATCCCACCATCTTAAGTCCTTGTTTTCCTATCACAATAAGACACCTTCTAAAACCTAACCCTTTATATAATTGGTAAAAATAAGAAATACAAACTGATTCACTGTGTATTGATAGTGTTACCACACCTGAGGGCACCTTGACACCTTCCCCTCCCCGCAATCTGATACTTTCCGTTGACAAACAGCCAATGTGTTCCAAAAGTTTCGAATTTCTGTCACTGCTGAAATTCCAGTTGTTTTCTCAGCAGTTTAGCGGAGTCCAGTCAATACGGCAATATCAGTATCCAGTAAACTACACCTTTACTATCAGCATTTTTAGAGACCAGCACCATTTGATTTGATGAACCACATGTGTAACTGCACCACCACTGCGTCATCACAAGGTGGGAGGTGTGGATCATGCAGCTCACATAAATCATATTACACTCGAATTTAAATGAAAACAGACAGGTTGTATGGGTGTAAAAGCTTAAAAGTTAGCAGATCCGTTACTTCCTCATTTTAATTGACTGTTACAAATCCCAACAGGCAAACATTTACATTACTTAAAAAGGACGTTCTGAGTCCCATTGTACACCATGTGTGAAACTTTGCTTTCCCACAAATAAAATATACACCAGGGCACTAAAACGAAAACTTTCTGTATTAAAAAAAACCCCACTGGTCATTCATACGTTCTCTCTTGAAATGTTTTGCACCGCCTAGTGGCAGTATGACGTAATCACAATCTAAATGGGACCCATATTTCAAGAACAATTTATATCAAAGAAATGCTGGTTATGTTGTCTTGCTGTAAAAGCCCATACATTTTGCTGAAAAAAAAAGAACATTTATGCAATGTCCCAGAATTCAGGCAAAATACAATACCTTTGAAAGATGTACAGAGACCGGTTAAAAATGTACTCACCACGGAATCCTAAAATAAAAAACTGATATCTGAAATACATTTTTTTCCCTTAGTGAGTCAGGTGGGCTCATTCGCATATAAGCGGGGGACTGCCAGGATCTCAAATTTTGATTTAATAACACAGAGACAAGGAAATTGACTTTTATAAAATGTAAACACCTAAAATGTGTATTAAATAATACCTAGAAAATTGTGTGTAAATTCTTTTAACAAAAACAAAATAACCACACCAATTAACCGGTCAATTTCTGGAAGAAAGTTACCATAAAACCTTGTTTTATACACCATCACAAAAGACTCCAACTTCTAAAGAGAAAAAAGAAAAAAAAAAATCACACACAACTATTAAAACAATAAAATAATAGGACTTGTTTTCTGTTTCCATGGATACGTGGAAGGGTTTAGAATTGACTAGTTAAAAAATATAATTCTGTAATTCCACAATGAAATTGCACTGTGTAATGTCTTCACTTCTTGTTTTTGGTTTGACTGCGAGGTGAGCTCTTGAGCAAGTCTCTTATCCTGAGGTAGACTCCAGTTGCCTCAGCGACATCCCGGTATTCCGGTGTGTCTTCAAACGGGATGATACCAGCTGCAAACTTGCTCCGGTGGGGAACAGAGGTCACCTTCCCTGTAAATTCAGATTGCTTCTCGCTTCTTGGAGTGGCTGCTTCCATTTGCTGCGAGGGCTCATCCTGGACTGTCTCCACGTCGTCCTGGACTGTCTCCACGTCGTCCTGGACTGTCTCCACGTCGTCCTGGACTGTCTCCACGTCGTCCTGGAGGCCTTCACTCTTTTCTGCTTCTGAGACACAATTGTCCTCATCTACCTTATCTTTACAAACAAGGACTTCATCAGATGGTGCCGGACTGGAAAGGTCTTTGCCCTCGCTAGCAATCAACTGTCTCTCTGTCTCCATTGTCTCGTCTATCTCCGGCTCAATCTGTGCAGGGGTGGAGGCACTGGAGGAGCTGATCAGCGGCGTTTCCACATTGGGCGTCTCAGAGTCACTGTTTGTGGCAGTGTCTGCACTTGCCAGGGCTGCCCAGATGAGCCTCTGCTGTTCCTCCAGCTCCTCCAGCGTTAGCCCATCCTCCTCCACGGCTAGGTCCTCCAGCCCACTCCCAGCCTGCCCCCGTAAGGCAGGTGAGCCGCTGCTGCTAGGTGTGGCGGGAGGCGTGCCTCTGGGCAGTGGAGGTGGAGTGGGTGTGGCTGGAGGTGTACCCCGCGGCAGTGGAGGTGGAGTGTCCAGCCCTGGCGACCCAGGAGGCAGTGGGGGCTGAAACTGGAAGTTGTCAGAACTTCTGGAACTTCGCGTTTCTGAACCTGAAAGAAGACATGAAGAAGTACAAAACTAAAAGTTCATAATAGCTGAAATTAAGAGTAACGCTTCAAAATAAATAAATAAATACAATGCTACCCAGAATGCACTGGGGGGCTCCTTCATGGTAAGATTTGCCAAACAGATGGTTTCGCAAAAACATTTTTTATTTCGGGAGGAGAAATGAACAAAAACTGGTGGCTATAAGACATTAGCCTTCCACTACATGGAAATACTTTGGATTCCTCAGAGATGATATTGAGCGAAAGCAATTGATTTGTCAGAACAGCATTACAACACAGCAACACCACCAACATATCTGAGTGACTCTATATTGGTAGACTAGCTGTTCTATTTGCCTATAGTTTATTTTGGATAAATTCTGAACTCATTTTTTTGCTAAAATACTGCAAAAAGATTCGTATTGCGATATCTGAATTTTCCAATATTGTGCAAGAGCAATATTCTTCCTTCAGACTGACCTGAGTCAACATCCATGTCAGACGATCTGTCAAAATCTGACCGTCTCTTCTTTGAACGTCGAGGAGTTGAATCAGTCTCGTGAGATCTCTTACTACAGTTGGACCCAGGCTTTGAACAAAACATTATTACTGAAATGTATGTGATATAACGTGACCATTATATTGATGATAAAAACCCAAACAACACTGCATGTTATACTAACTTTGAGTCATCCGTTTTATTCCTTACCGTTGGGAAACTTTTGGATAGATAAGCTGCAAAATTGTGTTTCTGGTGGCCCTGCTGCATTGGGACAGATCCGTAGAACCTCCATTCCTAAAAATGGAGAGAGACGGCAAACTGTAGTATCTGAACAAGACATTTAAGACCTAAATAGGGTCAGTTCATGACACCAACGTTGGGCTGAAAGACACTGATACATACGTCATTTACATTGGCTGGTAGAGCAACATTGAAGCCGGGGAATTCGATCAGCTTGGAGATATCATAAGAGATTTTGTGCTTTTGAAATTGTTCATCTTCAGCTAGTTCTCCATCACCTGAAGCTTCACCAAGGCAGGGGGTGGGGTGGGGGTCCAAGTTAATACACCATACATCTCAATTATAACAAACATCTTCATTATAACAGACAGACTTGCCCTCAGACATTCCAATGCAAAACACACAGGGAGAGGTTTTTGAACCACCGCCCTCAAATGTTCCCCACTGTGTTTAAGCCACAAGGGGGTGGGACAGTACCCAACATGGATTCTTAATGGTATTCGGCAACTGGAAACGTCAAATAAAAAAAAAATCCCTCTTAAGAACAAATCACACCTAAATTGGGAACAGGGAATGGACATTGCCTGGATGCAGCACTTACCCTTGCCATCATAAAGTGCCAGGCCGGAGTTCTCCATCTCCGCCTCCTTCAGCCACCCGGGGGGGTAGCCCAGCTGCCGCATGCGGTAGATAAACGGAGGCAGGGTATTCTGTGGCACACCCATAGCTCCCAGTAGCTCCACACTGGCCAGCAGGCACACAGCACACAGGTCAGCAAGGCTCCTTTATACTTTTTCATGCCTTGAACTACAGGAATCCAAAGTCTCACTGCTTATACGAACCACAAATTGTCAGTTCGGGCGAAAAGGAATCATCCATATGATTGTCATGCTGATGACATACTATACATTGATAATTACACTGGTTTACAAGGTTTTTGGTTCCCTTTATAACTTTTGGAGTGCCAGTAGGATTTCATGATGCTGAAAACAGAAAGAACTTAAAACTTCTCTCATCACATAAGGTTTTTGAAAAACAGCTAATTTTGTTATTGTAATATTCCTGTAATTTCATTTCTAGGCTATTTTGATAGTATATAATTCGTTATTAAGGTATGGGCATATCTAAGAGCAATTTAGGGAAAAAAATTCTATTTCAATTTCTGAGTTTTTAGGACCTTACAGAAGGGCACAAAGTGCTGCAAGTTTACAGGCTATAACATGTTGATACAGCATCCTGATCTTTCTCCAATATGGAAAAATGATATCAAAAGGCAGAAAATCATAAACCTTAAGATGAGTCTCTTCCACCATGCACATCTACGGTAAATAAGTATAATGTAAGGTTTAACTGTGTCACACAAAATCCTTGCATGACAGGTAAATTCTGATTAGATATTTCAATTCAGCACAAACAATACCGTAAGACTGACTTACTGTTTGAGACTTAGGAAACAAAGTAAAAAAAATTTGGTGACCAGTGTTAATACAAACTGGGTATCTCCATACAAGCCAAACCTAAATATACACCGATGACCGATGTCCACTACCATGTGAAGCAAATAATGTTGACTATCTTGTAAAAACAGTGCATGTCAAGGTACAGAAAATATGTTACATTAGGTTCTTGTAGCTGACATGTTGAATATAGAAGAAATGGGCAAAGATAAAGATAAGTGGCTTTGAAAAGGGCCAAATTATGGCCAGAAAACTGGGTCAGAGCATCTTTGACACTGCAAGGCTGGTGGCGAGAACCTACTTAGAGTCCAAGGGGGGGAAACTCATGAACTGCCAACAGGGAGTTCGATAGCTAGGACTCCTCACTGTCAGATGTGAAAGAAGACTATCACGTCTGGTACAAAACCAGCAGTAGGGCTATGGTGGCACAAATGGCAGATCATCAAAATTATCACAGGAGTAATGTGTCATGAAACAAACGGCGCTGAGCCCTGGCGCGTATGGGGCTGTGTAGTCGTGGGCCAGTTAGAGTGCCCATTCTGACCCCTGCACATCATCGGAAATTGGAATTGGACCTTGAATAACAGGAGGAGGTCATCAGGTTAGATTAATTTTTCTGCTGCATAATGTTGATGGCCAAAGGACATGCTGAACATTTCTGGGACGCAGTGGACTGACGAGTCCCATCCATGGTGATGGAGACCAAAACGCAACAAGGATCAATGCACTGTTTTTACAAGACCGTCAACATTATTCCTTCACATGGGGCTGGTTATAATATTTTGGCTCACTGTCGTATAATCAAATGTAAAATATGTAATGTTCAATTATAACACCTTGCAATCTGGGACAAAATTCCAGGTTCTGACCTCACAATTCCAGGTTTGTATTTTCCAAAACGTTCCTCCACCTCTTCCACGTGGTACCTCTGGTTGCTCTGATTGTTGCCCTGGGAAAACTCCTTCCGCTTCTCATTGATACGATTCATGTCCCTTGGCTTTGGGGGTAAGGCACAAACATTTCCCTCTTCATTGTAATCCACCAGTCACTAAGGAGTCTCTCTAATCAGCCAATAACTGCATGGAGCAACTAACCATAACATATAGCCAATGCAAAATGATAAAAACTGTCTTGCCTTGGTACAGTCTTTCAGCTGATGCTCCTCTGAACCACAATTGAAGCAGCAGGACTTTGGTCTATAAGGATAAGGCCAAATTTAGATTCCAGATGCTTCCACCATATTTCATAAATATATATAATGTGTGGTGGGGAAGTACCTTTTCTCCTTGATCTGCAACTCCTGCCCATCTAAGGATATCACCTGGCCAAAGATCTGTTGGTATCTTTGCAACACTGATTCAGGAAGTTCATGGGTAATGCTTTATGGGGGACTTCATGATATAAGCTACATCAGACGTAAACATCATGGGTAAATGAGACCATTACAGTGAGTACTACAATACCCTATGCTAGATGACAGATCAAGTATTAGGCGTGTGACTTTGGGCTGCCAAGCACCCTTAAAATGAAAGCTAAAGGTGGATGACGCCATCCATCCCAATGGTGACCTCAGTGGTGAGGATACTTGGGAATCTCCCATCCCTCTGTCAGTTGAGCGTTCTCGTTTAGGAGCGGCTGTCCTAGTTTGTCTAAACAGAAGCTGGTGAAGTACAGCACGCTTCCCACCACCTACAAAAAAAAAAAAAAAAAAAATCACAACACATACATGTCTAAGATGCAGTGGACAAGACGCCAAAAGCACTACCTGCTGCACAAAGCCACTTCCACTGCAACACTGCGCCAAGAAAGCCAGCCAGTCAGCCAGCCGACTTACTGTGAAAGCATCTTTGATCTTCCTGATACCTGAGGTCATTTTTTCCTTTTCTTCCAGAACAAAACTTGAGGCCTGCATTAGAACAGAGCAGGGAGTTGAAGTAATGAACACTCCTTTTCCATAAGCATCAATCAAAACATAAGACATTTGCCTGTGGTTTGACATGAAAAGACGCTTTTTCCTCTTTCCCTTGTGGCTCATGCTTCTTAATCAAATCAAATATGTAATCTTCAATCTCTTGGCGACATTGTCTGGGGAAAAACACACATATGCACGCACAAAATATTAATATTAATTCAATGTCCTAATTTTTTTTTTTTTTATTTATTTATATATAT
>JAODKE010000043.1:36771673-36789628 GCA_026779605.1 Mormyrus hasselquistii
CAACTTACTTTGAGAGGTCATTGTTTGCAAATAGTATCTGGAGAAGTGGTCCGTCTAATCTAGTGTTCTCAACATTTATTCCGCTGAAAAAAAGAAGTTATTTTTAAATGACTATTAGTACAATGAACTACCGCCTCAATTCCAAAAGTCTACATTATTTTATGACGTGCATCATAGATCAGTTTTACCTTGGTCTTGTTAAGATGTTTAGCTTTCTCTTCAGCTCCTGATGTAAATGCATTGTTAAGGAATACCAGTGGGAAAAGTCAGGCAATCCACTCAGACGCGAGAAAGGAGAAAATGTGAGAAATCTCCTTGCCCAACGCCAAGCAGCGGAGGTGGGTATCTACAATATGACTAGAACATAAGATATAAGAATACGATGTAGCGACACGAGCATCCCTGAACAGGATTGCAAAGGACATCCCAGCAGGAAAACGAAAGTGAAACACTGTACTTAAGACCAACACAGACACTGCGCCCACAACTGAATGGAGGAGAAACCTGGCGTAAGACCCCAACAGCCGCTAAACCTACACTGTACCCAGTTGTATCCAACATGCGAATCCGCTACTGAAACCTTCTACCAGAGTCTTGCATAAAATAACAGAAACAACAGCCGATGAGCAACGGGGTGATGGAAATATTCGTAGAAACTGACCATAGATTAAAATAAGAAAAGATCAAGCTTAACACTGTATATCTTGCTAATTCCTGTTCGAACAGTAAGATTTATTTCCCTTTCTGTGAGAGAGGCCACGGAAAACAGCGGGACTGTCCTCCGCAGCACGCAAGGATATTCTCGGCGATTAGGCTGTCGATGGTGTCCTCACACTCCCCCAGCCTCTCCCGCAGCTGCCGGAGCTCCTCCAGGGCCTGGCCATCGTCTGCCGCGCAGATTTGCGGCCGCGGCGGTGAGCCCCCCTCTAGCTGCTCGAATAGCTCGCTGTCACCGAAATCCAGCTCCGCCATGTTTGGCTGTGCCCGGTTCGGAGTTCAGGGGGTCAGAGGTAGAGGAAGACGGGATCGCTGACTGGTTCGGCCGTAACTCCGCCTCTTCAGCCAGCGGTGACGGGGGCTGGAAATGGCTGTTTTGTGTTAGAAGCGCCCTTCCACTCTTGCTAAATCGAGGAGTTTCCCGCAGATATTGTTTTAATTGAATTTTGTTTGGGGGATCTCATCAAGGGCCGGCCCTGATGTTCTGCTTTATGAGAAAAAAGACATCTAAAGTTTTTAACTCAGTATAACAGCTGTCGCTATGAAACTTAAGAATGCTTGTATCTGTAAGACAAAGAAAAATACGCCGGAGTGGCACCTACATAGCAACTTTATAATGCGTTTATAATTATCTCCTCAGAACGGGTATTTGTTGCCGGGATTGATTGTGATAACTGGGAGACGGTGTGCGCATGTTTAGTAGTGTAATATTTTTCCTTTTCTCCAAGTATGATGATCTATTGGTTTGAGGAGGTATTTCCACGAAATATTCGCGATAAAATATGGCACCCTGGCAGTGTTGCGTGTAAGGAGTTCCTACACTAAGACAATGGCAGAGCCCCACTTAATTTCCTCCATTGTTTTGCCCCACTGGCGAAGCGGTGATAGAGGAATCCGCTACATGTACCTTGCAGATTGTTGCTCCTTTAGGATCAGCCAAAGCTGCGATACCAAGGTTAGAGCCGTCTGGTATACTTCATTGCCCAGCCCGTGGGTGGTACTTGTTAATTACACCTAGATAATTGTTATTCCAGTTTTCCAGATGCCCTGCCAAGCAGGTTTTGAAAATGCCTCACAATTAGCGTCTCCTGTACACCTGGCATACCTGCCGCTGCAGTCCTGAGTCAAGCAATTAAGAGTTGCAAGTTACTTGATGACCGATTCAGTCTTATGGAGTTTGATATATCTTAATTAGCTAATTCATTGATAGGTGTGAATTAAAGCATGTTTTAGTTCAAACGTATTAATGCTGATTGTTTCATGCAGGATTTATGTTGAATTGCATAGAAATGAAAATTAATTATTGATGCCTGCTCTGACCAGGTTTAATTTCATAGTGCTGCTGTTTTTGTGTTCTCTTACTTGAAATTAGTATGGAATGATGGTATGATGATAGAAAATTTGTTATACTACGTGAGTAAATTCACATTCTATGGCAATGAACAAAAACACTTGTCTTTATTTCTTGCAGGACTCTATGCTTCCCCTGTTTCTTGGTGCAGACTTGTTCGCAAAAACTAGTATCCGAACTGAGAATCATCCTAGATACCATGCAAAGTTTGCTAAGAAAGGGCTGGCGACCAAACTTGTATTCTCACCTGGTAAAACATGAGATTTCACAAGCTTTCAAAAACAGAAGAAACTACTGTCTGACAGTAGCTGTAACCCAAATTTTATGGTCTACAGGATTCCGATTACATGGCCTGAGACTCCCCACTGGAAACAACAGTCTATGGTTTTACAGCATCCAGGGTGTTTTTCGTGTGGCTTTTGAGCTCTACAGCCAGCATGAGCAACTGTCTGTCTTGGAGGCTTTTCAGGTACTTTCCTTGCTTACGCTGGTGGTCGACTGATATGGGTTTTTCAAGGGCCAGTACTGGTATGTTAGAGTAATGTGACTGAAGACTGATTCATGTCTGACATTGGGCAGTAGATAAACACAGATAAATAAGAAGTACCAGTCCAGTAATGAAGTAATGGGTTCATCAGCATTTGATTAATGCAGAATCCAGCTGAAGCTGTCTCAAAAAAACTAGGCTCAGGAAATTCAAGTATGGCATGGAGAGAGCCCCATTTCTCAACCTCTTTTCAGTTAATGGGGTTATAATGAGACATAGGTCAACAGTAACTCTGTGTTTCGGGGTTGTTAATGAGAGGTTTTGTGTAGTGGGCATGAATGCTAATTGTTTGTTTGTTTGACAAGTTAGAGGGGCAAGATAGATGGACAGTGGATGAGGGTATGGAAGTAGTGGAAATAAGATTTTGTGGTTTGTAGAGGAGATCACCACCCCCAATTAGTTAAATTACTCCAAATATTTATTTTTTTGACTGTTACTGTAAAATATTTCTGCACAAGACATTGTTTCATAACTAATTGTAAGTCTAACTGATCATGACGAAGGCTATTTAATGTTTCCCAGGAGCTGTGGAAGTCACGAATGAATGACAGCCCATTGAACATGTGTTACTACCTGAGCGTGCAGCTGGATCCTCCAAGTCCAGACGTTGTTGTGGAGATCCAGGACAGAGAGCTGCAGCTGAGGTTGAGCTGCTCAAATGCCCCAGAAATAGATGTACATTCCCTTCAGCTGCTGGAAGGTGGCAGCACGGCGCACCAGGAAGAGGAGGGCCCCCCTACAGTGACCTCAGCATCCGACCATGACTACTGCCGCCATGCACGCGTAACCTCCCCAGACTGGTATCGCAGCACTTCCCGGAAAATCCAAAGTTTATTGGTTATTATGGAGGACCTGATGGGTGAGGTTGAGAGGGAGAAACAAGAGACTGTCTCGCTACTTTTGGAGCACGTGGAGCAGTGTATGAAGAGTGGGTTAGATGAGAGAGGACTGTCCGACCTTGTATTGGGTCTCCTAGAGTCACAGGGACAAGGAGCCATGATCCCCGGCTCTGTGTACCGCAGCCCTCTGCTCTGCACCGTTGCCGGGTGGCTGGGCCACCGTTTCCATGCCGCAAACAGCCGCATCAGCCAGCAAGTGGAGAGCTTTAAGATGCAGCACATCGACCACATCACAGATCTGCCGGCAGCCGAGGAGCTGGCCGCCGAGTTGTTTCCTGAGGCCATGCGGGTGCTGCTTCTGAACTGGATGGGCCTGAGTGACAGCGGCGCCGTCTGGAAGCGGCACAGCGAGTATCCCATCCTGCTCCTGATCCTCGAGTTTGCGAACCATAATCTTATCACAGGTGTGGCCCATGTCCTGTACTCTAGTTTAATATGCAAATAGACTAAATATTTAAGATGTACGATTTATTTTTACAAGTCATCGGTACAGACCAGTGAGTCCATTATTTTTCATGTTGCCAAATCAATAAAGCACAATTTTCATCTCAAGGCTGAGCTGATAATTTCCATCTTCATTGAAGGCTGAAGATTTTGGTTGTTCTCTGTCATGTGTTTCTGGGTGTGGACAGACTTTGAGAGCTGTTAATTTATAAGGGAAAGTTAGCAGCAGGCCTTTGACAGTGCTTCTGTGCAAAACACCCAAAAAAGATGTTTGTTGTAAACTGATTATTTTCCACGTCAGAATTGCCTTTTACCAGGACTGCCCCCACTGGTACAGTGGCTCACAAAATGCACAGAAATAACCATTATTCACTTACTTTTGCATACCATAAATGTAGGTACCTAAATGTGCCTATGGTCTTGTGCTTTTACTAGCATCTGCAACAATGTGTGAATATTTTACATGAATTCCTTAAAATACAATTCAGCTGCTGCTATAATCCAAGTGCTGCTGCAACTGTTCAGGTACTATAAATCTCAATCAAAAAGGTTTTGCACATTAAACAGAACAAATTTCAATTTTTGATGTTTTATTGAGGGACCAATTGGATTGCTGATGTCGGCACTGACATACAGAACCGCCGCCAGGGACACTACTCCCTCTGATTTACAAGGAAGTTGAACGGTAAAACTAGTGAAGGCTTTCTGATCAAACGCTACATACCTCAAACATACCTCCTTCCCCAGATGAAATGATGCTGATCTATGACTTTACAGCTACAGAATGTTTCAAATGAAAATATATATACAATTTTAGTACAAAAAAGCAGTCTCTTACCTCTGCTTACCTCAGTCACATTAAACCATTGCATAATTTTTAAAAAGATTTCAACTGCTGAACTAAATCAGCATTTCACTATTTACATATGAATGTTCAGGTGACTTTTTCCCCCTCCCTTGAATTATGGTCAAATGCAACATCCATGCAAGCTAGTACACTAGCTTCCCACCCCAAAATAAATGATAAGTTTACCCACAACAATGCTTTGACAATTCCCAGCAATACCTAGGAGCTAAGTACAGATCAGGGAAAACAGCGTCACATGGTGTCCATCCCCCTGGAAGAGAAGGAGGACGAGAAGCCGAGACCCATTCCTCTCTGGGTGTGGGTTTGTGATCTGGCCATCTCATACTGAACATCCAAGTTTCGGAACATCTCCTCCTGCTGCTGCAGAGTCTTCAAGCCTTCATCATTGAGCAGGCCAGGGTCACCACCTTCCTCCTCACCCTGGGAAAAAGATGATATTGAATGCCGATGAAAAATCGGGAGCAAACCAAGACAGCCATGAAACATACAAGGCAGCTGCCTTCTGCTAGGTTAATACTCCTGCTCTCACGTTAGCCTAAGTTGTTCGATTCTCATTTCCTTGTTAAATTTAGGAAATTTTATAGTAATACACAAATTACAATAGGGTACTACAGGAGAGTGGCTCCCTGGGATGTAAACAGCATCCCTCAGTTTCCTGCTGCTAACTCGTCACACTACACAGAGAAGTGTCTCTCCACAGGCAGTATGTGGCCTGTTCACTTACTTTAATGCCCATCAGCTTGCGGAATTTAACATTTTGGTCCTTGTTTCCGAAATTCAGCTTCTCCCACAGCTCGGCGGTCTGTGACTTGTCCTTAAAGAATGTATAACATGTTTGTTAGTCTTCTCCTCAGGTCCATTCACGACACGTTTCAAACTTCTAAAAAGTCATTTAAGTTAGTGAAAAGTTGTCCATTCCACATAATTCAGCATAACAGCATACAGTAACCCCCTCATCTGTGGGAGCTGGAGACCCATGGAGACCCATGTGAACGCGCAAATTCACAGATAAATCTTGGGCACCCCTAACTGCAGCCCATGTCTGCTAGCCAGAATGAACATAAAGTCCATTACCAATTTCTAAACAACCATTACTGTGCTGTACACTTTGCATGTCCAATAGCTTTGTCATTTCCTATGTAGACCTGTAATACACAAACCACCTAAAATTATACCCCTGTATGCTTTTCCACCACACCACATACTGACATGAAAACTGGTACCAGTGCTGAATGACATCAGAAAGACGAGGTAGGGTATTTGTACTGAATTTTAAAAATGGCTGTAGTATAAGGCTGGTCGATGTGCAACACCAACATCGCATGTTATGCACGTGCAATTCCTCACTAGTCAGCCAGATTAAAGATCAGACTTCAGTTCTGTAAGGACATTATAGCGTATGGAGTTTAAATTTCACTAAACATTTTTACTTTGTCATAGGAAACAAAACTGAGCACGCTTTACACATTTAATGAATGATCCTTTTCAATATTCACCAAACCATTTTTATTCCAGCATAGAAAAAAACTTTAGCTAGCATTCCAATTGTAATTATTCCTTTAACAGATTATGTAATGTGTTTAAAAATCAGTTTAAAGTTTACTTTTGCTGCTTTAGCATGAACACTGCATGCATTCTCTGAGACAATCAATAATTTCCCATTTGTACTGTTTAAAATCACTCCTAGATGGGTTTCTGAGAAATTTATGAATTCCATTCTACTTAATAAATAGCCCAATATCTTTTACAACAAAATCATGCTTTATGCGTGCCGTCCAAGTATATTAAACAAAATAATCATCATGATCTTTTTGTCGTATCTGTTCATTTTCGGTACTGACCCTTAACTGGAAGTCAATGGAAAGCGAAGGTACCAAAAAAGTACAGTATTTGGTGAGGTAGAATAGCACCCAAAGTTACACTGAAAAGTTGCTGCAGAGAAACATGAGGTTCCATAGTCACAAAAACAGCTAACATGCTAGTGAGGCTGCTTGCTGAGACAAGTGTGTGTCACACCCAAGTCAAGATTAAATATTAAACATATAGTATGCATGTACACTAACAAATATGTATTACTACTATTTTAACATTACATGATTTTGTGATCCAAATACTTCAGTATTGTATTTCACATCAACTGCAAGTTTCTGTGATCTTTCAAAAAGCTCCCAAAATATTCCTATTTAAATTGTTCACGCCCAACTCGCAAATAATCAAAATCGTCTATGGTAAAAATGCAAATCTGGAGGAAAGAATTTATTCGGGAGCATCATTTAGTGAAGGTAGTTTGTCCTTACCCCTTCTTTCTTGCCCTGCCACAGCATCTTCCTCTTCTTCTCCTGCTCTGCGAACTTCACCGGGTTAACAGCGGATGGGTTGTAATAACTGGGGACAGCGATGCCCGTCTCTGCCAAGGTCTTGGCCTGCAAAGCCGCCATCTGGGCTGCCATGGCGATCTGAGGAGTGACCTGCGTCCCCGAGGCTAGAAGTGCCGCCACATTCAGGACTGAGCTGCTGGTAGCCGCAGCAACCGGATCGCACAATAGAGGGGTGGCTACTGGACCGAAGGAAATGAGAGGAAACAATTTGTTGTACGTGTTCAAAAGGCTTACGAGGAATCATCATTGGCAGTGCCCTCTCGAGTCCACGTATGGAAAATGCTTCTGACCTGCAACCATCTCCTGCTGCTGCTGCTGCTGTTTCTCCAACATTTCCTTCTCTTTCTGTTCCTGAAGCTTCTTTGCTCTTTCCAATCTAAGGGAAACAAAGGGAATACATTGCTATTAACACCCAAAGGGGACAATATTACCCTAATGACAACAGAAGAGCAGCAATACCTTCTGGCCAAGGCTTCTTGTGCATCCATGGCAGTGTTCCTACCCCGGAACGCCAGAGGACTCGGTGACCTGCTACGCGTCTTCCTGCGTGGTTTTTCACTCCTTTTCTTCCTTTCCCTTGAACAGAGCGCCTATGTCAGCCATTTTCACGCTTGACACCTACAGTGAGGAAGACGGTTATAGCTGCTAACCTGCTCTTACTGCGAGTCCTGCTCCGGTGTCTATGTTTGCTCCGTGACCTTGAACGAGATCTGGCACGCCGCTTCCTGTCCCGACTTCTTGAGCGTCTGTCCCTGCTCCGGGAGTGTGACCTCCGCTTGTCTCGACTTCTGCTGCGATGTCGCCTGTAATTGCCGGAGGCCAGCAAGGTTGCACGCAGAATAAGCATCTAGGTCTGCCCGTGGCTCTGCACACAGACATTTAAGCACTCAATAACCCCAAAAGCTGACCTTACCTCTCGCGTGAACGTGACCTGGAATGGCTCTTGCCCCGCGATGTCTTGCTATCCTTCCGTCTATGTCGATCCTCTCCATTCTCAGCCACCAGCCTCTCCCGGCCTTTCTCAGACTGCTCACGCTCGTGCGGCTCCTCAGATTTGTGCAATTTGGAGGTTCTGTCGCACTCCCGCCTTCGAGCCTGTTTTAAGAAGAAGTCGGTTCTTTCAGGAAAATAGTGCAACAAAGAGAGTTAGTATGAGTTCTAAAATGACTGCCAAGACATGTAGAGAAGGTCATTGTTCATAAATCACAATCCCCAAACCCCATAACTCATGAAATCATGATAGAACTGTAACACAGTCCTTGCGACAAAAGTTCTGTTGGGAGATCCTCGCAGAAGTCAAAAAGGCAAACCTGTCATACGATTATTTCAGCAAAAAAAAAAAGCAGCTTTATGTTTGGGGAATATGGGCTCAAATTATGAAGATCGTCTTGACAGGCTATATTTTTATGCTACACAACAGTTTTCTCCTCACCCCTTACCAAGAATGCACACACTCAAGTTTGATTGACAAAATGCTTGAAATAACACGCCATCCCTGTCAGTTTCTTCTAAGAATCCCTCTAAGACTCAGTGTGGGGAAACTTGTGATCTCCTGTCAAATGCTAATAAATCTTGCATATGAATGCTACTCCCTTTCTCCTTTCCATATGTTTCTGGAGTATTGTTGTGCTTACGATATATTAGTGCATTTTATTCCTTTTCAAGTAGCTACACAGATCACCAAGGTTTTGTGCATCATGTACAGAGGTGTCATTGCATCTTGCAGGATGCTGTAATGGACTGGGGCACCATTCAGAGAAACCCAACAGCTCTTGGGTTGGGATTCAACTTAAAAGTGAAATAATCAGGAATGCTGCTTAACCGAAATGCAAAAAAAATCTGTTTTCTAACAAGGGAAATATGAGTTGGCTGATAGTTACCTTTCCAGGAAGTAGGCATATAATTTTGCTATCTGTCAGCAGGGTCTTCAGTTCAGAGTGTCTCTTCGTGCATTAGCACGCTGAGTATGATTTATTATAGAAATGTTATCATGTGATCTACACAAAGGAGTTAACAAAAAAAGGAAAACGCTCCTAGACAAGCATATTTAATCTAATACCGATTTAAACGCTACTTGAAACTGGTACTTCAAAAACGACACTTCTTAGTGGGGGAGGGGGGTAAACATTTACCCCTTTCATTTCATTTATTGTCAGCCATGCTTCTTTTTATAACCCAACAAGGAACTGCAATTTTTATGTCTCCGTACTTACCATCAACTACAATTACATCAAGGGCAAATAGCTATGTTAAATGAGCTTAGCCCTAACCGAGAGCGATTGTCTGAGACTAGTTACCTCTTTGCTCCGGCTGCGACTCTGCCTGTGCCTCTTGTCAGCTGGAGAATGAGAAACAGATGAACTTGAAAGAGTGCAGTTCAGCCCAAACAAACCAACGAACAAAAATAAATTAAATAAGGTTTTCCGTTGTACTCAACTAGCATGACCAATGAGGAAAAATTTCTCCTGCAAATAACTTTTACTGATATGATGTAGAGATCCCTCACTTTACAGAGAAGAGGTCCACAGGCAAAAAGCTTTAGTTAACATAGTAACCTTTACCAAATAAACTGCAAACGAGTTATTCTTGGGATCTAAACTTCAAAGTGCACAATCAAAAAGCATAAAGCTTTATGCTGCTTAATTTAAAATGAGCGCAACTTACTCGATTTTCGTTTTCGGTCTCTTGAATGTGATCTTGACCTGGAACGATGCTGCTTGGAACTTCGGGGTGATTTCGAAGAATCCATGCTCTGCTTCCTCCGGTCCTGCTCTGGTGGTGACCTTTTTGGCAGCAGCGTGTCTACATTGGCGTCGCTGGCCTGGACACAAACACACACAGAATCACTGTCCAACAACCAAAATAAACTATCATGTCACCATCCCAGTATAAATTACATTTAAATTTAATTGTGCCATCTAAATCTTGTGTGCTCGCATAGATTTTTAAAAGCATCATGCAATTTCTTACTCGTTTCTAATTCACAACTAAATGTTAGAATTACGATGGTGTAACTACAATGTTTAACCCCTGAATCACCCCGGTAGTGTAACACATCATTATAAGGTACCCTACTACAAAATTATACACTGTAATTTTCCTAATCCTATATATGTATACACACTTTCTTTTAACGCTTAACCTCGCAGGACAACATAATTCCTACTGGACGAACGTAAACATTGAGGACTATATAACAAGTTATTTTTCGATATATATGAATACTACTAGAGAAATATATTGCATAAAATAATCCTGATCCCACTATCGATTTACTAACTACTGCTAAGACAGCAAACAAAAAAACTAGCTGGTTAGTCGGGCAGTTATTCTCTATTGATAGATTAATATAAAAAAATCCGACACCGGCAGGAATGGAAGTTATATCATAAGTCCACAGTGAGTATAAAGTATGGAAATATCTTAACTGAAACCTATGTTTAAAATCATCCTCGGCACTTAAGACGAGCTTGTGATTAAATTTGTAACATCTCAACACCGACGTCTCGACATGGCTGCCGAGACGCCATCTTGTCACGATGTGTTTATCTCTAGCAATTTTCGTCACGTCTTTACGGCACTATTAATCCGCCTTTTTCATGTTCAGAAGCTCCGTATCCACTTACCGCCATGTCATAAATATTCTACTACAGTAAACGCCTTGATTTAAGACTACTTTTCGCCTCTTCGTCTCACCCGCCACACTGCCGGAGCAGCCTCTACTCTCCGCAGTGACCGCGGTTCCTAGGAGGTACTCGCGAAGCATCCTGGGCTCAGTGCGCGTGACGCAAAATTTGTCGTCAAGGGTGCACGCGCGGACAGTGAGCGTGCAGCCGAAATTCGATCTATATTGCTAGTTGCTTTGTTACGCTTCCAGTAGGTGGAAGCACCAACTTTCACATTGCAGAGATAAATGAATGAACAGCAGTGAAGATGTTATTGATGCTTTAGACGAGTAACTATGTGACGAGGTGTGGAGGTATCCACACATATATAACTCGTCACTGAAGGAGCATAGAAATATACTCCGGTGTACGAATTAATGGAAGGAAATCGCTGAAACACTGGGCAAAGATGAGAGGTTCTGCAGGTAGGAAATCGTTGGAAGGAGTGGCAACAAACAGACCTCACATATCCTAATCAAGCTGAGATGGCTTTCGGATTTTGTCAAACACAAGGAGACTGATTGCAACGTGGTAAGTGACATGGTAAGTTTCGCATTGCACCATCACATAAATATCCACCTATGAAATCTATAGCCACAGAATCACTCTATTGAGTTTTGTGCTCGCAGGGGATAACTCTAGGTAAAACAAAAACCTCTCCGGGTGCAAATTGATGCTGCACCTTGAAGGCTGATGGAACTCTGCAAGTACAATTAGTGTCGGCTAATTTTAGTGCACAGTGGATTGTACACGAATGTACTTTCTGAGTTGTACGTTTGGATATTACAGAAACGGTTTATTTTAAACCCCGTGGTTACTTATTCGACTGGAAATAAAAAAACCTTTTTGCTAGTGTTGTAGGTCTATCCCTGCCTTCAAGTCATGTCGGAAAAATCGTAAATACGAGAGGAGTGCACATGAACGCCACTACAAAGTTTTATTTACCAGTGGGGAAACTCGGGATTTCTTTAAGCCCCAAATTCCCCAGTTGGTGGACGTGTATTTACAACTACCATGGTGGAGGCAATGGATAGCTCCACTGTGAATTTCGATGGCTTTTTGGCTCAAAATTTGATATGAAGTTAGTTAGCTACCTGTTTAATCAATGGATTACGAAGTAATGTAATGATTTATTCTGGTTTTTACGTATATTAATCTATTAACTGTTATGTTCTAAACTGGACTAGCTAGTAACTAGTTAGCAACAAGCAATTTAGTTTCCTTTGCTCTTCTTGAAGTCCAATTAACGCTACGAATACGTTTTGGCATTGGAGGAACGAGAAATTAAGCGTAACAAGTAGCTTTCTTATCGCCTCCATTTGGTTCCGACGTAACAATTTGAACGCGCCTCTTGTCGTAATTATGATTTTCCAACTTCCTAGTGGGATCTTCCAAGAAGCACTTGAAGGCAACATATGTTACTGACGCCTATATGTTATCATGCTATCAACGTTTCAGGCCAAGTGCACCAGTGAAATAGTGACACTGGCTAGCCCACCTTGTAGAATTTTCAGGCCCAGGTCAAAGTCACTAAGGCTGGCCCCCCTTGATGTGCAAATCCACTCACCCGGGCTCTCATCTGGGTCCCCTTGGCCTGGGACAACTTCCCCAGTTGTTTCACCAGGACAGCAGACCCAGACACTGGAATTGGAGTACAACACCTTTGGATCACTGAAATGGAGCAAGAGACATTTACAGAAATCCACAGTCCACCACCTCCATCCCAATCTGAAGTCTCAGTCCAGTACTCCAGTACATATGCATGTCCCCAATGCCAGAGTTCAAGAAAGCAGAAAGAAGTCCAGACATCTTGGACAGAAGCACTGATGTCACGTCTGCAGAAGATTGACCAAGCAGGTGACTGTGAGGAGCTGTCCTTTGGATGATATGTTGGCCAGGCACTTTTAAAAATGGGCCAAAAAACAAGATCCTGTGCAAAATTTGAAATCAGTCACATGCTGCACAAGTGGGAGATGAAGCCCCATCACAGTGGAATTGTCTGATTTTAGGTACTGACAGGTAAGCAAGGGAAAGTGTAAAAACTCACCCCAAATGGTTCAGACTGAATTTATCATTTTCACTCGAAGTGTCACTCTTGGATATTTTTTTCACGATGATAATAAAGCATATTTCTTTCTTTCTTGCAAACCTATGCCTTATGTCTCTCAAAATCCTCACTGAAATTATCAATTGAAATGTCATTCCTCAGATAAAATATTGGTCAGTTTCACCCACAGTATTATAGTCATAATCATAGAAGCCTTCAAAAAGACCCACTAAACTAGGTACCAAAATAAAGCCGGAAAAAGTTTTTCAGGAAATTCACACGATCACACACATGTAGTCATCATCAGAAACCTCCCATGGAAATAAAAGCGAAGTTACCACTTATCCAGGCAAGGATTCCAAAAGACACTCAAGATTATGACTTTAATTTTTTCTGTTAAGTTACTGTACAGTATGAACATTATGTATTGAAATTCCTGTTCAATGCCATCTTTTTGCAACTACATCAGCAATGGAAGATGACGTCAATATTGATAAACACCATTGTCTTTACGTTACGTATAAATTCGATATACGACTACAAAGTATAGAGCTATGATACTTGACTTAGTGATTTGGATCATTGTAAAAATTAACCTTTATTACTTTCCCGTTCAAATTTCGCCTACTTCCGTAATCGTCTGATAATAAACCAATCTATTTTCACAGGGGCGTGTTTCTGTGGGGGGGGTTAGTTGATGCTCCACCCACATAGAACCCAACGATTTGCGGTTACACCCGGAAGCACTATCACTGCGCTCTGGCGCCAAATTTATAAGTACTGCAGCACAAATGTCCATATTTTGATACCCGGCAGTCGAGATGTGGAACGATGTGGAATTGCTGACCAGCGACGACACCGGGACGGTGCGCCTGGCCGTCGACCCGAGCCGAGAATGCGGCAGCGCCCTGTACCAAGTCGACACGCTTGTCAAGCTTTCCTGCGCAGAAAGAGTGAGTGTGTCAGTCTCGCGGAGAAGGTCTGCCATCCCCAATGGGCAGCAGCCTGCGTTGTCTAAATGCTTTAATTACCAGTCAGTCAAGGTGATCATGACAGCATAAGTAGGGACATCCTAAAACGCCTAACGTGGAGGGGAAAAAAACTTATCGTGGAGTAGTGTTCCAAAACAGCGCCCAGTTTCACCAATTTTTTTTTCCAGGCATATCTGGTCATAAACATTTACATCTGGTAAATAAAATGAAAAACGAAATGCTAGTCGTATAGACCGTGGGCGTCGTTAGACTCCTTTTACTGGGGCACGGGCTCCGGTATTTATGTGCTCTGCCCCAGTAAATCTCACGTTCAAATCGTATGGGTAATCGGGGGGGGCTGTGCCCAAATAGAACTTTTTTAGAGCTTATGTCCAGCAACGCCCATGGTATGGAAACTATCTCTCCTTAAACGATTTCCGATCCATTGACGCCCATTATAAGGGAAAGGTGTAACGTGTCCGACAGTCCGAGAGAAATTTGGTGATTATTGGTGGATATTTTTGAAGATTATGTCACGTTAAGCGTTTTACCATGTCCCCATCTATTCATTTACAGACGATCCTGAAATTCATTGAATTGTTTTTTAATTTTCTCTTTTCTGTAAAGTTAAAGTAAAAATGGAAATAATTAAATCGTGTAACACATTCGCATGTAACGGAGGCGTGCCCGATTATTACTGTCATAGATTTCGCAGCAACCAGTGCTGTATGCCTGCACCAGTTCTGACTGCACCGTGGTGGTGGCCGATACCACAGTGATCCTCTTTGACCAGAGCTTTCAGTCCGTTTTGCTGCATCTCAACTTCGGTAGGTCTTTCGGCTTCAGTGATTCAGGTCGCATCTCCGTTGTCTGCTTCAGAGACCCCCCCCCCAATTCATTTTCACCTTATTGCAGACACTAATGTGGATGCGGTGGGCGTTTGCCCGGCGGGGCAGTTCTTGCTCGTTGGTGAAAGGAGTGGAAAACTTCATCTTATATATGTACCACAGAAAAGGACCGTGTTTACTAAAGTGAGTAGCATGATATCCTGCTTATTCATCACAAAATATGCATATTTTTGTTTACGGTGCCACTCTTAATATCATCCGATAGTTTTCATAACGATGGTGATGAGATTGCTTGTTTTTTGGAAGGCTGTTCTTCAGAAAGGACCTTCAGAAAAAGAGAAGACATATAGAAACCTTATCATAAAGGAAGATGCCGTTACTAAAGGTGAGTTGTTTCGGGATGAACAAAGCCCGTCTAATTCTGTCATTTTCGTTTTTATCGGGGTGCGTTTCCCGATAACGATCGATCTTGGTGAATAACGAGCATCTCGTGCAAAGAACGAGTGAGATTTGCGCGTATTTGTCAAAACCATTGATTATTTCCAGAGTTAACCAAAGTTAAAGCTCTTTGTTGACTTGTCCCCAGCCTCCACGTGAGAAAAGGACAGACTGTTGTTAACAGTCCCACGTATTGCAGTGGGTGTGTTGTATTCAAGGACGTCATGTTATTGTCAAATCAGTCATATGTAAAAAATTATTTTAAAAGGAAATGAATTATTGCTTGTGAATGATGCAGGAATGTATCGCAACACTCCCATGTTAAGCGCCTTGGGGCAACTCAGTTGTGAAAGGTACTATATAAAAATCAATTGAAGTGGAAGAAATCGAGCAAAACACTTGAAAACACAAAATTGCACCCAAAACACATGAACCTTTTTAGTGTAAAATGTATTAATTTCCTCAAAACATAATGTGGCTTCCTTGTAAGAAGATTGTGAGCAGAGCAGTAGGAAAAGGAAGCAACACTTCTCAAACAAAGCATTGAAACAACTGATGGCCAAGGTGGCCAAAAAATAAATGTTTGCGGCAGTGATGTGCAGCATGGCGCACACAACAATACCAGCACAGCAGCATTCCAAGGATTATCTTAGAGCTCCCAAGTACTTGCGCAGATACCTGTATCACCTCTTCCACATGCCCCAAGTGTACCCTACAGTAGTGCATGTTCTTTGGTGTGAGGTTACCTCTCCTCAGCCACAGTTTAGGGATTCAACACTGGAGTCAGCTGCCGTCTTCCCGTAACCCACTCCAGCACCATCATTTGCTGTCTGCCACTCCGAAGCTGGACCACATATCAACAGCATCATGTGTCCCAGGCCACTTGGCCATAATGTCTGTAAAATTCTTTGATATTTAGGCCTAGCGCCAAGATCCCTTTTTGACAGGTGCAGATGGGATTCAAGAGGCTGTCAGTATGAATAGGGTTGAGGGTTCCGTCGACTGCACCTACAATGGCAGTTAACACTACAGTGGTATGAAATCCAGTTTTAGTTTCATGTAAGACATCCCCTCTTGCTGGACATTGTATGCAGCTGTGCTCATTTTGCAACAAGAATGTGATAAATGCATGCACAGATGCAGGACACGGTCCGCTTGGTGAAATTTTGCCAACCTGCATTGATGGCCTGTTATCAAAGGGGGCATTTGGTAAAACTGGCTCACCTGGGGGGTGGGGGGCAGTTAAATTTTGCAGTAAGCCGCCTGTCATGATTGGTCTGAGGGGTTTATGTCCAACCACAAAACAACATTTAGACCAGCAAATCAATTATTACAAAATATGATTTAAAGATCTTATGTAAAAGTAACAGCATTATTATGAGAGACAATATTTTATTAAATTTCGTTTGCTTATATGGTGTAGCCAAAATGTATTTGTATACTGAAAAAAATGGAAAGAAAATTGAGGATATTGAAAAACAAACTTTAAAAACTGTCTAAAATGTTACGATTATGTGTGGTAAAGAAACAAACTTGTTTAAAACATATTCTGCAATGTCGCAGAAAATAAGTGGGTCGGATCGCTCATTGATTTACAAACAGGGTAACGAAATACTTGTACATTGGGTTTTGAGAATCGCTTACTACTTATGAAATGGTATCAAGTATGAGATAACAAAGTACTTATTGTTAAGAAGCTTTCGTGAAACACACCCCAGTATCATTAGAGTTAAATCATGCTGGATGTTGCCTTTTGAATACCTGCTTCTTTCACTGTGTAGGGTCATACCACTTGTTCCTCATTGTATCGGATGGATTCTTTCATGTCTTCAATCTTGAACTGGAAAACATTGAAAGAGGTATGTCTTTTTTATGTGTGTCCATGTCTTTGTGTGCGGAATATATGTAATAACAATATATTTGTACTATTTTGTAAATAGTGCCAGTGTGAAGAGTCATTTTTGACTCCGCTGAACCTTTCTGTTTAATTACAGCAATCAACACAATGGACTTTGGATTATTAAAAAAGGTATGTGCACTTTTCTGATTTTTAAAGTTGGCGTGAGGTTTGGATAAAGGGAGTATGACATGGTAATTAATGACATTTTATTTTTGACCTTTGCCAGTGTCAGTCACTTATAAGGACAGAGTTTTCCAGCACAAAGGAGATCCACAGCAGAGGATGCCTTGCAGCTGTGACCTCTGATGCTGCCAATCAAATCACACTTGGGGTACGGTCAGGCCTGAAAATAAATCTTCAAAGTAATGATGGATATCTTTACTCATAATGGATGATTATGAGTCTTAAGGTCAGAATAATTAATGGACAGTAATGTTCACCCCTTATTCAGATAAATGGTCTGTGAACTTTTATGTTTTGGGCTCCAAACAGACCCTACCTATGTTTTCTGTCAGTGACTTAATTATACAGTAAAATCCTGTTATACTTGACTCTCTAATAACAGATGAGATCCGCTGGTCCCGGCCGTGCGCCTTTATGAACATGCAGAAAAAGCATCCGATATAGCGGACTCTCAAATAACAGAATTTCGCTTACAACGGACAAGCAATTTGGTCCCCAGGGGGACTTTTACCTGTAGTTTTGTTTGGCTATAACGGACATGCTACTCCACATACAAAGCGCCTGGCATGCTTGTGCTATCCACAAGCGCAGAAACTGATAATCACGCATCTGCTCAGGTAAAGTTGAATTACTACATGTACAATATAATAATCTATACCACAAGTGTGTCTGCTGGGGTGTGGCATGAGTAAATGGTGT
>JAODKE010000043.1:36789728-36805123 GCA_026779605.1 Mormyrus hasselquistii
CTGCTGGGGTGTGGCATGAGTAAATGGTGTCCTGTAGTTGTGTTCTGGGCATACAGCAACTCTGGATATAACAGACTATTTTGCCAGGTCCCTTGAAGTCTGTTACAACAGGATTTTACTGTATCTCATTATTTACCAAATAAAAAAAATATTTTTGCACAAGGTCATGGATATGGGTGGTCCATTGTGGGTGTGTCCATTGTATGATTAAAATATATACCGTGTAGCCATAAAATATTTGTACACTAAAATTGGTCAAAAATTTAAATTAAATTGAGTTGAAATGTATTATGTAAAGAAACAAAAAAAAAAAAAACTTTTCTTCAAAACATATTCTCCAAAGCAGGTGTTCTGAAGAGGCAGGTAATTGGGCGCCCTTAGTCTCTATAAGTAACCCTGGTGGTGATTCTCCACACAGGCATTTGTATGGTTAGTTGAGTTTCCCAACATGGCTAAAACTGTTGAAATACCCAGTGCATTGAGAAAAAGAGTAATAAAATTTTACAGTCAGAATCTTCAATTTCATTTCCATTTTGACCATTTTTCCCCGCAGTGTACAAATACATTTTTCTTTTGTCTGAATTCAGGGAGGTGGGGAAAAGGTGCTATCTCTGTGGAAGATGGATCCTGTTCGGCACACGATGGCTGTCTGCCATGTCATGGACTCCAGTTTAGTTCCAGGTAGCCCTAATGATGACCATTTTCTGGAAAGGTGTAATGCATGTGCATGCAGTCTTATCCAGAGCAATTTTAAAATTGTAATTTTTTTTCTGTTTTTTGACTTAATGTGTGAAAAGCATTTTAAACAAGGCAGTTTAAAGCTACCTACTGTAAGTCAAACAGTGCGATGAGACTAAGCAGGTATGTTAAGATATGAAGAGAAATGCAGTTCACTGTTGGTGCATGTGTTATGTCTGAATGAACCTAGAAATGTTTTGCCATTAGTCATGTTTCAGGCTAGTTTGAAATGCTTGAAACTCCCCTTGTGTTTGTGTGGCAGGGGTGAGGAAGATTCAGGTCCTGGACAATCTGATGTATGTTCTTGATGAGGAGGTGAGCTTCGCCCCTGCAGTATCAGTATTGGTGGTCATTGCCAGCTTTATGAATCATACTTCATATCATATTTGCTGGGCAAAATGATAAACAAATCCACCTATTACAGGGATGGGCAACTTGAGTCTTCTGTCACAAAAACAGAATACCTGTCCAAATACAGTAACAAGTGTAGAGACATGCTCAGATGTGCTGGTGCTTCTCTCTTTCCACGGATGCTTCATTTAGAACATTCTGAGCATCTGGGATGTGAATTTCCTTGTGATGGTGTGGTGTTGGCCAGAGACCCCCTTTTTTGACTTCCTGGTCACAGCTGAGGGAGAATCATCATCGTCATCATCTTCTATGTATGTACCTGGTCAGCCATTTTTAATGTGCAGCTCTGTTTTTTTTCAGACTCTGCTCAGATATTTATAATGTGCTTTCTCCCATTATTAGGCAAGAAGGCACCAATGTGAAACTCATCGCTTTGACCATGCCCAACAGTAATTTGGTAATTACTGGTTATTTCAAAGCATTTGAAAATATTTACGAACATACTAGCCTCATTTTATAAATGGCCAGTGCAGAAAATGGAGACATTCCCAGTATTTTCATTTTGTGATTATTGATGATTTTGATTAATGGAGGATCTTCCATACACGTTATATAGATTACATTTAGATTTACAGTGTAGCCAAAAATTATTTGTACACTGAAAAAATGGTCAAAAATGGAAATGAAGATATTGAAGAACCAACTTTAAAAACTGAAACTTTGAAAACATTTGTTATTTATTGCCTTCAAACAACTATTTGTATACCTGGCCGTTCATTGAGTTGAATGAGTATGTGACAATGGGAGGAGTTCCCAATCATAAGAGATCATTTAGCACGACACATAATAGCCGATGTTCCAAAGAGGCAGGTAATTGGGCACCCTTAGTTTCTACAAGTACCCTTGATGGTCATTCAACAAAAGCATTTGTAGGGTTAGTTGAGATTCCCAACAAGGCTGAAACTGCTGAAATACCCAATACATTGAGGAAAAGTTATAAAATTGCACAAACAATATCCTCAATTTCATTTCCATTTTGACCTTTTTGTGTGCAAATTTTTTTTGACTGCACTGTAAAATGGCTGTTCTTGGATAACATTGATACATATGAAACTGCGCTTTGGTGATTGCTTACAGAATACATTCTTTGAGTGATGTTGGGAAGTTTTTTCTGGTTAACCCTGGCATGCTGATTGGTTTAGACGAGGAGCCTGTTGGTGTACTCTCTGCCATCAATGGTGGTCCTGTATTCCCTGGAGGTCTCTGGGACTTCGGCCCTAGTCCAAATGGGCATCAGCATGGTAACAGTCTCGAGCTCCTCACTCTTTAAGTACACACAGTATCATGTGCACAACTCATTGTCCTCTTTCTAGTACCCATGGTTCAGTACAGATCACTTTGATTCAATATTACAGTATGTACTTGTCTTCCTGGTATTTGAATGCATATTGAGAAAATCTATTAGTGCATAAGCATTAATGGGAGGAAAGCCTGACAGCACAGGAAACCCACAACTCTGAGGTTTGAGGCAAAAGTGATGTCTACTGATGCACCCGGCTCACCTACAGTGTACCAGCTTAGTTTAATTTCAGTATGATACTGAAGCTGGTTTTCCAGTTTTTCCTACACAGAAGATGAAGTAATTGTCACCTGCTTGTTTTAGGACAAGATTTATTTGCTGGAAGGAATTTCTGAAAATTTGAAAAGGTATGGGTGTGTATATAATAGCAACGTGTTCAAGCTTGAATGAATGAGAATTTATTATTGTCATATGTATAGAGTACAGTGTACAAAGCACAATGAAATTCTTACTAGAGTACCATCTCTACAGACAGGACATATAAGACTTCAGACAGAACATAGAAGACACAATAATGCATAAAGTGTCAGTGCCATGTGTAAAGTGTTGTGTGCTACAGCATTAGAACATAAGAACTATACAAACGAGAGGAGGCCATTCGGCCCATCAAGCTCGCTTGGGGAGAACTTAACTAATAGCTAGTTGTTAAAATCTTATCTAGCTCTGATTTTAAAGGAACCCAAGGATTCAGCTTGCACTACGTTATCAGGAAGACTATTCCATACTCTAACTACACGCCGTGTAAAGAAGTGCTTCCTTAAATCTAGTTTGAAAAATGCACAGAATTATTTATCGCTGAGAGAGAGCGAGAAGACTCTTGTTAATGTGTGTTAAACAGTCTTATAGCACTGGGTAAAAGCTGTTTCTGAATCATGCTGTGCGTGCATGTATAATTATATTTAAATTATATTTAAATATGATGATGAAACTGGGTGTGGTTGAGCCTGAACTATCAATCAATCAATCAATCAATCTTTATTTATTTCAAACAAACAACAAAAATAAAAAAACATTTCCACATTCTCCGTCATAACGTTACACCTTGCCTGAAAAGGAGTAGGTAGAAGTGTGAACTTATTTGGTCCTACCCCATTCATACAATTTTACTTCAAAATTAACCTCCTTCAAATTACAACAGCAACTAAATTAATAAAGCTTATAATAATACCAGCTATTCTACCAAAAAAGGACAAATCACAAATTTCTAATAATGAAACAAAACAAATAAAATATAATGACAGCTCTATTCCTTCATCAATTACCTCCCTGGTTCAATCCATGTTTCAGGTCCTTATATTTATTTAAAATTTAGTTTTTTATAATTTGTTTTAAACTGAGTTATATAACTAGATATTGTGTGTGTGTTTTTTTTTTTTTGTTTGTTTTTCTCCCCCCAGTTCTGAGGATACTGTCTCAACGGTTGTGGTGAGGTGTTTCACTGAAGCCTTGCCTGAAAACAGGTAAGCCACTACCAGGAGCAGACCCTGCAGCCTTCATGACCGTAATCACATGATTTATAAGCTCTTGTGTGTTTCTCCAGACTGAGCCGTCTTCTCCACAAGCATAAGTTTGAAGAGGCAGAGAATTTTGCCATCCAGTTTGGACTTGATGTTGAGGTAGTGTTTTTAAGTTCCGTGCTCTTTGTACAGCTGTATTTTGATGTATACGCTGCGTGTGAAACACAACTGCTCTTATGTAACCCTTCATGGCAGCTGGTGTATAAAGTAAAGCTGGATTTTGTGCTGGAGAAGTTGGCATCTGCTTCTGTCGGGTGCTATGGGCAGGAAGTGTGGTCAGAGCTAGTGGAGGAGGCCAAGACCAACCTGAGGAAGATCATGGTAAGGAGCTGGACCATTAGATGTTGGCCTGTAAAGATCTGATGCTCATAAGTTACGCTTGTTGGTGATGATTGTGGTATTGATGGGGTGCTAATTTCTTGGTGCTGTTGTCCTCAACATTGAATGAAGGGAGGGTTAGGCTAGGGGATCTGTGCCTGCATCCAGAACATCATGGGTTCAGATCCTCTAGTTGGCACAATCGTATCACAGTTAGGCCCTTAACCCCATGGACCATATAGTCTGAACCTAAACGTGTTGTCAGCTGTATGTACATGATTGTCTGCTTCTCTTACAAAAAGCAAGATGGGATATGCAAAAAACCGCCTTATCTGAATCAAATACTTCTGTTTTATGATGATGCTGTTGACATTATTAACACTGTCGGCTCTAACGAGCGCAGAATTTGCTAATGTGGCTTCCGTCATCTTATCAGGACGAGCAGTTTGTTGTTCAGTACTGCATGAAAGCCCCATGGCCCACCTTCAGCACGGCAGAGGAGATGCTGAACCACGCTGCGTCCCGCTATCCCTCCTCCCTCATCCAGGAGGCCCTCTTCAAGCTCGCCACCTACTGCGGCCTCAACGGGCCAGACAACTTCAAGTCCGTTCCCTTCTGTGAATCACCCTGGTTCAAAGCCTCATTTAGATTATATCTTGTGCCATGATACAGTGATTTCTTTATTCACTTCACTATGCAGGACAGTGGCAATAATGAGAGAGAATTTTGTCTTTTTTCCCCAGTTATAATTTTTAATTATATTTCCTTATTTTGTTGCCAGTTTGATCTCAGATCTGTCAGAGTGCTCGCAAAGTCTTGGGACACTTCCTTAATTCTGTAAAAATGTTTCAAATTTGTTGGTTTCATAAATCCATTGACAAGTAATCTTTAACTTATCTGCACATCCCGCACAGACATGTTCTTTTAAGTGTCCTTTTTCCTGTTTTTGTTTTTGATGTATTGCCATTAATTGCAAATGCGATACTGAACAAAAATGTTAGGTGTTTTATGTGATTGCAAACGTGTCACTGATTTTAAAAGCACCCAGTGAGACCTCTTGTCAGTGAACTCTTTAAAACAGATCAGCTCTTTTAGAAGTATAATTTGGGTTCCAATTTATTACTACTTGAATGTTTTACATTAGAGTGCTGATTTCTAATGTGATATATATTTTGTAAACGCATATTGCTTTTATAACATCATGAAATTTGCGGTGTTTTTACTGAATTAAGCAAGTTTGTGAGCACTTTTATATAATTTTTTAGGCGTATGTACAAAGTCCCAGTTACTCATTTAAATTTAACTGCCAAATTTTATTTCTTAAATAATGTAAATGAATGAAATTTCAGCCGTCTACATAGCTTTTACTGTACTCTTGGTGCATGCATTCATACCTGTGTTTCCCGCACCATGCAGTGGCATCGCCTGGATCAAGTTCCTGAACAGCGACGATCACATGACAGACGTTCTGTGGCACTTGAGGGAGGGGGACCTCAGGGGGGCCCAGCACCTGTGGCTCCGGCACGAGGTACCCATCATACCCAACTGGACTTGTGTGGCATCATCTCTGATTATCATGGAGATGTGTGTATACATGTATTTAGAGATCAATTGTCATTGTTGACACAACACACAACGGCAGTGCTTAGTGTTCAGGGTACCTCAGTGGTGCTTTGCTGGTCGGGGATTCGAACCAGTAATCTTTCAATTACAAGTGCACGTCCCTAACCATTAACCCGGCACTGCCCCCCAGTCTATTGCCACAGTCTTCCTTCCCTTCGGTTTTAACATGTTCTTCATCTCATCACACTATTGAGTTGTTCAGCCAGGTTTAATATTTTATGCCAGTTTCTGGATGCTTTGCCTGGATGAGAGGGTCCACATGATGACTGCCACATAGCCCGGGGTCGCGAAGGTCTCAATGCAAACTTAAGGCTGTCATATTATAAAGGGAACTCTGCTAACTAGGGGCATAGAGGTTAAGAAAAATGAGACTCTGATTCAGGTCAGATTCAACTCTTCCCGTTATTTTGTTTGACAGCTGACCTTCTGAAGTGCCACCTTTACGTTACCACTGAGATCTGGTTTCACACAATGACTTTTTTTTTTTTCTTCTTTTATTTACTGCAGCCCGAGTTTGCAGGGAAGTTTGATGAGTGTGCCCTGGACTCCCTGCTCTCATCCATACCTGAGAACATCCCCTCCCGGGACCTCTGCCCATGGTTTAGAAGTGTCATCGTTCCTTTCGTGAGAAGAACTCTGCCCAGAGGACAGGTGCCGTGTATCTAGAAAATGTTCTTTTTGGAAAATAATCATAAACAAGCAAGCTGTATAGTTAAGGTTTGCTAGATGAGGACTAGTGTTGTCATTTATACAACGTTTATCTCGGTTCCTACCTAATGTTGAGCCTTTGGTTGGGGGTTTGCAGAAGAATCTTGCCAGATGGTTGGAGCAGAGAGCGAGGAATTTAGAGCTGATGGAAAAGGTGGGAATTAAGCAACTCTTTGACCCCAGAACATTTTTAGATTTTACTGCTGTTTTGTTCATTTCTTGTGAATTTTGATCTTTCATATTTATTCACGCACGTCTTCGGCACTATTCCTGTAGAATCTTTCACATAACTTTGCAAGCTCTAGATGTTTAATTTGATGTAGCTTGGGGAAACTGCATTAAGTAATTACACAGAATGTAACATACCTGGCCTCACCAGCCTTGTGTCAGCCTCCATCTTGTTCTTCCCCTCTTCAGAATGACTGGCCCCAGAATGGTCTGGAGATGTCCCAGCTGGGCCTCTCCTCCTCTTGGCTCTGGGTCTCGCTGGTAAGCTGTCCTCCTAGCCCAGTCCTGCTTTGGAGGATTACTGAGGGATTGTGCTTTTCTCTCAGCACCTCTGCTGCTCTCCATTTCCCTATTTAGCAATCTTATATATTCTCCACAACGGACTGACATCATGGCCTGGGTGGTTTCTAGCCTTGTGGTTTCTGGAGAAGGCTTCAGGCTTACTGCCAAACCTGGATAATTGGGAGTGTTTTTTTTTTATATATATTTGTACGAATTAGCAAAAAATCAAAACTAAAATGGCTGCATTAAATAGCCTGCATAGGTTATTTTAAATGTAATTTCTTAAGCATGCCTTTTCCCCTGTTTTGGATTAGGAGGATGACTGTGATCTGAAGGAAGTGGAGCACCTGAAGTCTCTGGTGTCCAGCCTCCGCCAGCTGCTGGACCTCTTCAGGAAGTACAACTGCAGGCTGCCTCTGTCTGACTTCGAGAAGGTTCCTGACTCAAAGCCAGTTTAAACCCCTTCCCCCCCCTTGTTTTGTATGGGGAGTGTGTAGGGCGCCTAAGGGCGCTCATGTAATCAACAATGTTACTTGGAGGTTGCGAGTCCTAGGAATGGGGCTCCTTCTGTGCCATTCTGCAGTAAAATGACCCTCTATCATGGGGGCAGCATGTGGCTCAGTGGACTAAGCCTGTGTGCCTGTGATCAGAAGGTCGCAAGTTTGAACTCAGCTTATCTTCAAGCAAGGCCCTTAACTCCCTGGGCGCCATAACAGGCTCCTGCCCTTCCCACAGCTTACTCTTACCTACAAAGAGCAAGTTGAGTGAGGTGTAAAGAGAAGTTCCACTCGGGGATCAATAAAGTATCAGTGATTATTATAAACGGCTAAATAGTGTAGGATCTTGTAAAAATGATGGATAGATGGGTAGCGATAGTAATAAAAGTCGCTGAAAATGAGTAATTAACCATGATGACCTGTGCCAGGGCAACACGAGGAGCATTGCTTTCCTGATGCTGGACAAGGTCCTGGCCCCGGAGCTGATCCCAGCCGTAATAGAGAGCAGCGTTGGGCCCTATGCCCAGGAGCACCACACCTGCTTAGATGAGCTCCTGTTGCACTACATCCAGGTTTGTGTGTGTTACTGTGTGTGTTACTGTGCTCTAGCTAAGGTTGATAAGATAATCGTTCCGTTTATCGAGTTCTACACATGCATTTTCTGTCAGTTACGTAAGGGTTAATGCGCCACAACTTCACTGTATATGAAGCTGCTAATATGTATTTGCCACCAAAAAGGGTACTAACCCTAAAACTGGCTGCTTTGCCCACGCACTTGATCTTGGGACACAAAATGTCTACTCCGTGACATCCAAGATTGAGTGTGCTTGTTAACATTATTTCATCTTGAAACACCCTGTTCTTGTTTTAACAAAATGTAAAAATGACGTAAGTGCTTCAAGTAACCTTTTGTGAAAAGTAACCTGTTGTGAAAGTTGAAGAGAATAGAGACAGTGTTCTATTAATGAAACATTACTCCACATTGCAATTGCCAATTTTATTATTTTTTTTTAAACTAGAATCAAATTTGGAATCGGTAAAATGTAAAGGAAACCCAGCTCCAGTCGTGTCGGAGGCGTGTCCTCGCTGGATTGGGCTCTCACTGTGTGTGAATACGCTTTGCAGGACATGCTGGAACGCTGTAGCTCACACGCCACGTCGCTGTTCACGGAGTGGGAGGCCAAGGCCATGGCTGTGTTGAGCTGCATGAAGGACTCTGACGTGAGTCTCCCTGTCTGTTCCACTTGATATGTGTATGATTAACGCTTCTCTTCATGCTGTTGTGACTGTTCAAACATCAGTGGTAATGAACTCATGCAGAATACGTGCTGCTGACTGGTTCCTCCTGGCCGAGTTTTGTCTCTCCGTGCTGCTGGTGACAGATGGCATGTTTCTGTCTAGCTGGTGGTGGACGCCGTCCTGGAGGTCATGTACAAGGCTGTCGTGCCCTGGAGTGAGGAGGTGGAGTCGCTTGTCCAGCAGCACCTGGGAAAGGAGCATCCTAAGTAAGTTTAAACCACTACTCCCCATCTCCCCCCCCCCCCCTTCCCCAGGATTTCTGAGGCTGCTGTGGGTGGGGGCATTGCTCAATTGTTCATGTGCTTGTCATGACCATCCTAGGCAGGAGCTTCTGAAGGAGACCTATCAGCTAATGGAGATGAAGAAGCTTCTCAGGGGCTATGGCATCCGCAACTTCAATCCATCCAACAACTGTCAAGTCATGGTCAGTGGAATCTTACCTTTTACCTTTGACACCTCTTCATAGCGATTTAATCTTGCAGTCCTT
This sequence comes from Mormyrus hasselquistii, assembly GCA_026779605.1. Classification (NCBI taxonomy): domain Eukaryota; kingdom Metazoa; phylum Chordata; class Actinopteri; order Osteoglossiformes; family Mormyridae; genus Mormyrus; species Mormyrus hasselquistii. Next base: position 36,799,137 of record JAODKE010000043.1, read on the forward strand.
GTGGTGGAAAGGTGTAAGGAGAAGTGTGGGCTCATTTTTAAGGTTTTGGTTTTTGTTTTCATAATTTATGTGTCTGAAATGTCTTCTGTGCCTTTGTTTTGTTTATCTGCTGTGGTTTCTAAGCCCCCCCCCCCCACACACACACACACACACACACACACACCACACCACACCACACCACACCAGGCATTTGTATGCTAGGCTGCCACTAATGACTATTTGTCTATGGATTAATCTGTCAACTATTTCGGCAAATGGTCGATTAATCTAAATGATTGATTTTCCTCCAGAAAATCAAATAGACAATTTTAAGAATTTTATTTTGACAACAACAAACTGTATGTTATTGCAGGACTTTAGTTAATGGACGCCGGCTTTTCAGCGCTGTATGGACATTATTTTCACCCACAATTTGATGAGCAGATTTACAGAAGCCCCTTAGGTGTCATAATGGAAAAAATATTATCTCTTAGTAATTTGTGCTCTGAAGTTAGTAATTGCCCAGCTTGACGGCACGAATTACTAAGCTCCGTACAAATTAGTAGTATGCCTAATATTAATGAGATCACCCAAATCTGTGTAAATTTGGTGGATCCTTATGCCTATTAAACTCTGTGAGCGGAGCAGCCTATGCTACTGTCTTGGTAAAACATGGAAGTGATGTATGAGCACTGAAATGGCGGTGAAAAAAGGACAACTTAGCAATCGCAACATCTTTTGAAAGAAGAAATATCATGGATAAATAAGGTGAAAAAGATGTCTGTGCTGTGGTTGTACTTTTTGCTGATTTAAAGTCATTCACATATTTTTTTTTTTTAATTTAGTGTCCATTTTTTGTTTCCGTTTTTGTTTGCAATAATAACCCTGGCCCCACCATGGGCATTGTTAGATCCGATCCCTCCGGACCATAGCCCTGAGTATTTTAAGCCTAGCCCTGAGTATTTTAAGCCCAGCCCTGAGTATTTTAGCCCCGATGCCAGTCTTCCTTCGACAAAAAAGTCTAGTCCCAGGTAAACTTGATTTAGCCCCTGAGCTTTTCCATAGCTGGAACCTCCCCTGGTCCCAACCAGCCCAATCTGCCTGAACGCACATTGGTACCATCAATCCACATAGAATAAGCCCAGATTTTTGCTCAAACATTTTTTTAGTAGTGATTCTAAGGTATTAGGCAGACAACTTTATGGCTTTAATAATGAGTATATTTAGCAGCTACATTGATAACGGATATTAAAACACTCTCCATACTAATGGTTATTTTATAAAGGCAAATAAACAGCACTTGCTTATTGCTTGTTTTGCTTATTGTGGTGATCCAGAATAGCGCCTGTACATTTTCTCTCCAGGCGCTCCTGCACAGCACTGGTGCCTGTGTAGTAAGCCATCAAACTTTGTTTAAAATCACCTTTTTGTTTTGTGATCATTTGAACTACTCTCAGAATTATGTAGTGATATTAAAGGAAAACATGAATTGAAACACTTTAGAAATCATAAAGGTAATTTCATTAAAATAATTATAAAAAATGATGTTGATTTTTAAAATATTGATGTTGATGCATTTTCAACTACGTCAGCTAATTGCAGCAGCCCTAGTTCGTATCATGAAGCCAGATTTGCTGCTTAGCGAGATTTACTGCTTAGTGTAATGTGACTTCAGTGATTCTGTTCGAAGTTTACAAGGAGTTAAAGTAATAGCCATGGTTAAAATAAACTGTTGGAAACGACGAAGGCTACTGGACTGATGTGAAAGCCACATCACAAAGATCTATCTCTGCTATGTCCAACTGCAACGCTAAATACTTCTCAGAATCATATGGGTGTGAGAGCATTTACAAAAGTTTTTGGGAGCGGAAAACTCCAGGATAGTGTGGCCCAAAGGTGAAAATTTTGAAAACACAATTGTCTAAATTTGTTAAACGTGAAACATCTGTGTTTCTCATTCTGTATTTGTTGTGAATTCCACTCAAGGCAATGTGAGCAACATTTTTTTTTTTTTTTTTTTTTAAAAAATGAATGTCATGCTGCACTGAGTTTCTTCTCACAGATGCTGGTAAGGCGTATCCTGAAACAGGACTTGCCCTCGTCATTGGAAGATGCCCTCAAGGTGGCGCAAGTGTATAAGCTGTCAAGCTCCCAGATCTACTTCCTGTATATCATCCAGCTGATAGGCCAGGCCAAGGTAAGTAAGCTTGTAGTGAAGAGCTTTCCTGCCAGACAGGGCTGTAACACCAATAAAGCAGCAGCTGCCTGTACCTGAGGCATCGGCATTTTCATTGATGCTGGGGTCCTGTTGTCCCCACATTTGTACCCTGGCTTTTTTTCCCTCAGTCTAAAAACATGCAGTTAAATGGTGATCTTGGAGTGAGGCTGTAGTGGACTGGAATCCTGTCCAGGGTATCCCTCACCTTGTCGCCAGTGCCTCTTGAGATGGGGTTCAGTCTTTTATCTAACCCTGTACTGGGTAAATGCTCGCAAAGATTTTTATATTTATTTAATTGGCAGATGATATTATCCAAAGCAGTGTACAATTGTGGAAGCAGAGTCAGCTAATCCATGGAGCAATGTGAGTTAAGGGCCCAAATATCAACAAATGACCTTCCAATCACAGGCAGAGTCCTAAACCACACAGTCTCTCACTGACTCACTGGCCTGAAAAATTAATAATGCTGTTTTCTTTTCTTTTTTCTTCCATTGCTTTTGAATTTGATCACATTGAAATATGATACATTTCCCATCTCTGGTAAATATCAATCTTGAAATTGTTACAGCGGGAGGCGTGTGTGCTGGTTCTGAAAAGACTGCCCCCTGTGGAGGCCGAGTGCGTCATCGAGAGGCTCGCCACCTGGGCACGGCTGGAGCTGCAGGACAAGGAGCTTGTGTCTGAGGAGGTGGGCGCTCGCTTTGTCTGCGTGGTGGCCTGACTTTCAATTTCAGTGTGACAGCTCCATGCAGGGGGAATTGGCTTTGATTGCGGTTGTATTTTCTGTAAACAGCCACTTTCTTCCTGCCTAAGGTGGCATGGTGGTTTTGTGGTTAGCCCTGTTACTTCAGGCCTCTGTGGTCAGAGGTTAAAATCCGCCGTACACTCTGTTTATGGCATCTGCATTTTCTCCCTGCTATGTGCAGGTGAGTGTCTAAATTGAACTGTGTGTGCATATAGCATATCATGGGGACTAAGTGTCCTCACAATACGAAAAAAAAAAACCTGATATTTTGATATAGGAACCATTTTTCCGGTCCCCAGAAGAAACTCAATTTTATAAATGCGACCATCAAAAAACTAAAAATGCCAAAGTGTTGTATTTTGTTGGTAAGTTTAGGGCTGGGCGCGCGCGTGTGTGTGTGTGTGTCCTCCCTCTGAACCTGCAAAAGCCTTTCATCCTGTCCAGGCTGTACTCCTGTCTTATCCCCTTTACTTCCAGGTTCTGTGCTACCCTGCATCAAGGAGGCTGCCTGGCTATTGGGAGTACTTGGTTTTCCTGAGTATGTCCATAACCTTGTTCCTTATGTTTTCCAGCAGCACAAGAAACGACACATAAATGTGGCCCAGGTCATGGTGGAGACACTGAAGTTCTTACGGCAGATTCGGCAAGGTGGGTGTCGCTCCTGTCTGGCGCTGCACCCAGACACATGATGTGGGGCTGGTGTATTGGTGACAGCAGGATGGTCCTTAGTTATACAATAGTTATCAAAATTAGAGATTGTGTCACATTTTTGTAAATTACAAAGTCATCTAAATTTATTCTAACATGGATAGAAATTATATTTCACTGAAAACTTGCACATCACAACATTAAAGGTTTAAACAATTAATTCAAAGGAGGTCAATATTGGAGAATCAAAATTAGAGTGATTTATACTTGAAAGTTTTTTGTTCTAATCTGAAACATCTGACAAGCCCAATCTATTTGGAAACATTGGTAGGCATTTTGCTAGATGGTGACCAAAACGCTGTGACATCAGGTTGTTCAGGTGAAGACTGACAGGATGATTCTCTTAATCATTGGGAGGGAAGTTAGTTGTCCAAAGAGCTTAATTTGTTGAATATTGAAGCTGTCCAAAGAAACCAAGTCATTCAAGTCCCCAAAAAAGCCTGGTCACCCACATAAGAGGAGCGTGTGAGTGAACAGGATGATAGGGAGACTCTGGGAGGGAACTGGTTAAACACCACAGATGGACTTGCTTGCCAAGTCAGAGGAGAATTGGTCCAAAGTTTATTTCGGTGATGAAAGCAAGTTTTAATTTAGATTGTTCAGAGAGGAAACATTATGTGCGGTGTTGAATTGGTTAAAGATTCCACTAAAAGTGCGTAAAAGTCTGTAGAGTTCAGAGGGGTAAGTGTTATGCTGTGGGGTACATTTTCTGCGGCCGGAGTCCGGCCTCTCCTACGGCTACATGGTAAGATGAATGCTAATGAGCATCAGACCCTCATTAAGCAACATGCGGTTCCTTCCCTACAAGCATCACCCAGTCAGTCATTTTTATGTACAGCAATGCTCCTTGCCACACTGCAAAAAGGGTGAAGCATTTCCACAAAGCTGAGAAATCATGGTGATGAAATGGCCAGCCTGTCCTGACCTGAGCCCTATTAAGAATCTCTGGAAGGTAATTGGCAGCAAAATTATGGTAAACAGACCCACTGCAGTTACTGAATTGTGGAAGGAACTGGAAGATGACTGAAACCAGATAAAGTCAGAGCAGTGTGAGAAAGTGGTTATGTCCTGTGGGTACTGATGTGCTTTTATGCATCCTATTAATTACTGGTAAGTTTTAACCATCAAAAGCTAACTAAATTGATTTTTAGGCTTCTGCAATAGAATTGTAACCGTGCTCGATTTTTGATTGCAGCTTGTGGGATAGTTTTCACTGATGAAATGTGTTTAAAATACATCTATTCATGTTAGTATAAGTTTGAAGTTGGATAAACAGCAGTATTGCAAATTACAATAATGTCACCTTTTCCGATTGCAGCTGTACATTTCCATATTTTTAACAGACCTTTCTTTCTGCCTTAAAGGTGAGGCCTTTAAAAGATTGGTGTGTGAGAATGACCTGAAGATGTTCGAGGCCATTGCCAACCTGCAGGTATGCTGATGAATCCGCGAGTCCTGGGGGAGCCTGCAGAGACGCTCTCACTCCAAGTCACCCACCCAGACCCGATGATGGTTCATGCTGTTGCTTTCATGGTTGTGCTTTCTGTACGGCGATCTCTGTTCCGCATAGGGCTGTGTGTCTCCTTATTACTCACTCAGTCCCCCAAATCATTTGACCTGCCAGTGCCATGAATTCTTTTGTGTCTGTGTGTCTCTGTCTGTCAGCAGTTAAATGCATTGCTTTACAGTATTAATGATGATTAGGGGAGGTTTGACTGTTATGGTCAGGATCTGGTGTTTGTTCTCCATTTGTTTGGGTGGAATTTAGAAAATACCAGCCCACACAGCCCCTTAGGGATTTAGTATAGGACCTCTGCGATGGTGGCTGAAGAGATGCCTGTGTGGAGCTGTTGGCATTACTACCCGCAGGAGGACTTTGACATCTTCCTGTCACCGGAGGATTACGCAGACAAAGCCCTGCGCTTGCAGTTCCAGGAGCAGCACATCACAGCCTATGAGAACACCCGCCCCCAGGGGCGGTACCCAAAGGGAACCACGCCAGTAGTGGCCAATGATCCCGACGGCAAGACCAGGACCCTCTCCACAGAGGCTGGGCTGCGCCGGCTGGCCAGGCAGCTGCAGCGCTCAGAGCCGGAGCTGTGGGCCGACCTCGCACTGAGAGCTTTGGGGGTGGGAAAGGTGGACAAAGCCCTGAAGATCTGCGGGTAACACGCAGCTGATGCACTTCATGATAGGTCTTATTGAGATGTTTGGTTTGGCCATAAATGGGTGTTTCTGAAGGCATCTTAAGAATGTGGATGAAGGTGTGTGTGTGTGTGTGTGTGTGTGTGTGTGTGTGTGTGTGTGTGTGTGTGTGTGTGTGTGTGTGTGTGTGTG
>JAODKE010000043.1:36808003-36820233 GCA_026779605.1 Mormyrus hasselquistii
TGTGCTACCGGGTCTCCCCCATGATGAGTGATACTTTCACGGCACAGAGCAAGGCCCCACCCCAACCCCCCCCCCCCCCCCCCCCACCGTGCTGCTGTGTTCCACCTGGGCTTGGTAGAAGTCATGACTCCCAATGTGGTGACTGTCGGTTCAGCTCCTCCCAAGCCTGGCGAGTCTGGGCGGGTTTTGTTTCTCCACACAGAAGGTGGCTGGTGGTGTTGGTGTCAGTGTTTATTTTTTAGCAGCTCATTTCAAAGGTAGAGCAGCATGCAAAGCTATGGGTTACCGATACTGTAACTAGCATGATGTTCTGTCATGTCAGCAGGACTCGTGCACAGATTCGGACTGCGACCCGTACACAGAGTGGGGCTTCCAGCATTTCTTCAACGAGGACGGCATTGTTCTGGACCCCGTGTCTGTCCTTCCAGTCCAGTACGAGATCACCAACAGCCTTCTTCCTCTGGCCTCAGGTGCGATGGCGCGCAAGAGATACGTTTCATGTCCTCTTACTTGCTTGTATTTTAAACGCCTACACAATTTATATAGTCTACAGATCATGGTGCTTTCTTCTGACGTTCTCTCCTTGTTTATGCTCTAGACTCAAAACTGTATCCTCTGGACTGCTCCTGTCTATCCAATTTGTCTTACCAAGAAGGTAAGTATGTTCATTAGGGCTGCAACGATCAAATATGTACATATTTGAATATTCGGATACTTGATATTTTGCTTGGCATTGCTACAGCTGTTTTGGAAATGCTCCCTTCAGAGCGTTTTGGGTGCACTAGAGCAGTGCCTGGAGGATCATGTTGACTCGTAACTGCCTTGTTTGTTTTACTTGTGTGGTATGTGTGCACTCTTTACTAGAAGAGTAGAGTACTGGACCCCCATGCCATGGTCAGAATATGAACTATTCATGAATTTTATTCAGTTACGTGTTTTTCTTGAATATTTTTTATATTTGAATTTTTCGAGTATTTGTTGCAGCAGTAGTGTTCCTTCATTTCTGTAACTTAAGCCTAAGAATGACAGCATTATTCCTTGACTTAATTTTCTGAGAAGAGAACTGTTTTTTTTTTTTTTTTTTTTTTTACACACCTACCTTAAATATTGAGCCAACTGACCTGTTCCTGGTCTGGCTGAATCTGGTCCTTGCTCTGTTTCTTATCTCCCCCTCACTAAGACATGAACTTCCTGGCACCCCTGCTGGGCCCGGTGGCCATGATGCTGCAGAGCCTGCAGGAGTGCAGCCAGCTGCAGCTGGCGCTGCGCCTGCTCACCAATTCCTTTGGCAGCTGCCTCCAGCACATCGCTACCAACAACATGGATCTGGGCCTCAGTTCACAAGTAGGGGAGGGCATTGGGGGGGGGAGGACATCGATCAACTCTGACCTTTCCGGTGAACTCACCAATCTGTTGGCCTCTTTCAGCTGCACAGCCACCAGCAGCTGCTGAGAGACAGGAAGTGCTTAGCCGAATTCGGGAAGAGCACCCTGGCTTCCATAAAGACCATTGCAGTTGCTCTTCTGCACAAGGTAAAGGTGACGATGTGCATCTCTTCCCAGGTTTAATGCAGCACAGCAGCTAAAATGGTGAAGATCCTTTCTGACGATGTGGAAGACTATCATTTAAACCCCTGTTGTGTAACCCCATCTGTATTTGTTTTAACATCAGAAAGTAAGATTGACTGTTATACTTGGTATAACTCATTTGTAGTTTCATGCGATATTATTCAGTAGAACATTATTATAATGAGGACTTGCTTGCAGACATGCTCAGGACGTCTGTAAGTCAAGTAATTTATTGAAGCATTTGAATACTTATTTTATTTTATTTGATATCATCTGGGTGGATTTTTATGATCATGCTACAGATCTGTGATTGACTAGCATCCCTTCCAGAGTGTGTCTCAGCTTTGTACGCTGTGCTGTTTAGGGTGCGCTCCAGACCACCCTGTAATCCTGATAAGTATAAGTGGCTGGACGGTGAGTGGATGTGGTTTATTTTTTTATTGATCTTTTCTGATTCAGGTGCTTAACTGGAGAGTAGTAGACTGCAGTCTGGCTATTGGCTACTGTACGCTGCTTCCTAAGAAGGACGTGCTGGAGATTCTCTGGAAGGTCATCAATGACACTTGGCATAACTACAAGAAGATACTGGTAGGATCATAGCAGGCTTATTCTGTTTGTGAATGAAATGTTCAAGCTGCACACAGGTGTTTGTGCAGAGTTTAACACAATTTAGATCCGTTGTGATCACTTTTTTTTTTTGTTTATTTTATTTGCCTTTTCAATCACTTCTCAATTACACAGCAATATGGTAAAAAAGATGGAGATGAGGGTCCATATAAAAATAGAGTAAAAGCCTCAGTTATGTAGGAGCCCTTCACATTAACAGTGAATGAAAATGCAGTCATTGCAGAAGGGCACCAACAGCACGAATGCAATGCAGCAACATCTTAAGACATCCAGAGGCTCACCCGGTTAATGTAAGCTTAACCATAGATAACTATGTGCCCTTCAGCCTCTTGGCGTAGCCAAGCCTATCTTTGTCAATACTTTGTCATTTTTTTAGCTTGTTTTTCTTGAATGTGGAAAGCATAAGGTTTTAGAGCAGGCCTGCCACGACCGCGTAAGGTTTTAGAGCAGGCCTGCCATGACCGCAGACGTTTTCTCGTTAGCGCAATAACTAAAAGTCTTTGACAGATCTTTTTCAAATTTTGATGGCACTTTTTCTGGGTGATGAACTGGAACTGATCAAATCAATCATTTTGACACAGAATGCAGTGGTGCCACACAGTTGACGAAAGGCATTTTCAGACACTTGAGAGTGAAGCAACGCCACATAGTAGATGCCAAGGAAAGAGTGAAAGCAGACAATTGATAAGTCAAAAAGTGTTTGGATCTTATTACTGCTTCAGATAAAAAAATATTTTACAGTATCAACTTCACATTAATGAGGTTTGGGAGTGGAAGATCCCCACTAATGTGAAAATTCGCAAAAAATACTTGGACACCCCTAACAGTCTGCTAACCTGAACGATAACATAAATCTGTATATTACGAATTTCTAAATGGTCTGATCAACTGTGCTGCACACGTTGCATGTCAAATCGCTTTGCATTTCCTGTCTAGACCTTCTTATATAATATACAAACCATCTAAATTACGCACACACAAATTATGTTTCTCAATATGGATACTTGACCATACTTTTATTCTCGCGTATCCGTTTTGGTTCATACTCCCATTGCTGAAGACCAATTCTTAAGGACAAAGGACCGTAGAAATCCCCAGATGTCATCCTTACCCCACCCCAAATATCCATATATGTTCTTATTTGGCAAGGATGCAATCTCAGATTTCATTCTTGGGGAGCAACTCAGCAAGACTACACAAGGATCTTTTTTCAACCCGTAGGCCGTGACCCAATTATAGGTTGCGGCAAGTTCCGAACGGGTCACAAGGCAGTGTAAATATTCTGACCCACGATCAGATTTCTTAGCCCCGATCTAACAATTAAACTATATAAACAGGCCTTGGGTCTACAAGCAAAAAACTAGTGAATACTCAACCAATCCAAGAAGCCAAACCACATACGCTTCATTTAAAATTCAATGGCACAACCAATGAGATTTGTGCGATAGGCATTGATTGGTGTAAATTGCAGAGTGCACTGTGTGCTTGATCATGGTTAATTTAAACCTATACTATAGGTTGACAGGACAGTCCAGGGCAAATATTGTCTTTGTTCTGACAGCTAGCGATAGGGAGAAGACTGTCTGTCTGTATCGAGTCTGATTCAAGACCTGGTTTAAAACGTGACGCAGCGTTTCATTTTTCAATACAGGATTTTGTGATATATGGGACAGGTGGCAGCAATGTCTTTGTTCTGAAAGGATTTCCAAGGTAGCATTGTACTCTGGTACTGCCTTTTAAAAAATAAACAGCCTTTATACACCCTCTATAGTCTGAGACAATTCAAGACCAAGCAGAAAATGCTTTCAATTCCAAGAGAAGAGTGAAAAACCAAACCAGCATCTAACTTTTTTAGGTTTTCAAAACACTTTAACTTTATCAGATGAAAGATGCTCCCCAGAGGACTGTTCCTGATCCTTCCACACTAGTCATGTGTTACTTTCCATGTGATTATTAGGCCGTGTCCATGGTCGGAGTGCATCTTTGCAGCTTGCTCATGGAGGAGGACCAACGTCAGAAGTTCCTGTCTCTGATCACTGACACAGAGTGGGGCATCAAACTGGGCAAGCTGGGGGTGAGTGTTAAATGTCCCCATTCACATAGATTGTGTAATTTATCATCTTTGTACCCATGTATCTGCTTTTTAAAAATCGATTTATGCATCTTGGACCACAGTGATCTTGGGCCTTTCTTGAGGTAGAGTGTGAAGCTTAATCCTTGGGGGAACACTAGTGTGCAAGATCACCGCCTCTCTCTCTCACTCCCACTCCCATTTTTGTGTATTCATTATTCTGTATTTCCTCTCTCAGATCACTAATAAATCTTTGGCAAAATGTACTAATAATCACAGTGTATAAGTGGTGCAGTGGGTTATAATGCAGGAAGTGCACCTTCTTGGTACCTTCTCCAGTGAGAGGGCTCCTTCACGCGTCATAAACATTTAAAGAGACATTACTTGTACTTGATCAGCAGCTTTTATTTCATGCTGCTTAACAATTACAGGGAATATTGTAGATCCCCAGTGCTGTGCATGCTGATCCTATCCGTCCATCTGCAGATCTCCTTCCAGCCCGTGTTCAGGCAGTGTCCTGAGATGAAGAAGAACTTGATCCCCACACTGGTGAAGAACAGGAACATGACACCTGAGCTTCTCCTCCAGTATTGCAGGTGACCCCACATGCTGCCTCCTTTATCCCAGGCTGAACCTAGTGCTACCATCAGGTCATGATTTCAGTCCCTGATCCTGTTCCTGGTGACCACCTGTGCTTCTTTAATTCCAGTTTGAGCTGGTAAAAGTAGGTTTTAGCTCAATGTTGGTATGTAGTGGAATTTAGCTACTTACTCCTGAATCATTATGTTACCAGCCAGCAGGTGTTTTGTTGAGTGACGAAATTTTATTCCTGCACCCAGATGGGGAATAGATATGGTTTTGATACCACTATGCTGTCTTTCACTGAACAGTGGTTAATGAAGAAAGGAGAATAGTTGTTCTTGTAGGAAGTGCAGATATTCTGGGTTATCTAATTTTTATACTGTCTAGGTATTATGCTGCGGTAAATGAAAATTTCAAAAGAAATATTCTGGCACTTAGAAATATTCGCGATTTTAAAATTCATTGAGCTGCAGTAAGCTGTATTACTTTAATATTGTTTAAGCCTAGTAACTTTACAACTGTTCAAACAGTTTACCCATTTCGCTACACCATTCGTATTAGTGTTTGTTGTAATACATCTGACCTCTGCCGGTTTGGTGGAATATCACTGCTGTATGCGCTGGCACAATCGTCTGGAGCCGCCACTTAGGGGATGTGAGGAGGTCAAAACTCAACGGAAACTATATCTGTGCTTTCCCACTGTGACCATATTTAACCTTTTGTTGTGCATTTGTGTTGCGATATAATGCACAGCAAAACAGTATTTTACAGCTGTGCAAACTATTCATTAAAATAAAAGGCAACAAGACACCTGATACTTTAACATGTAAATGCTAACTGAACCACCACAAAAACTAGTTTTGTCCAATGAAAAAGCTCAGGGGAATTAATTTGGAATGAGACATATTATGCCTTATTATAAAGATATGGGCTCAGAGATGTATGCATGGTTTTTACTGTGCAGATGAAGACCACGGCACCTGACTTCTGTCATGCAGTTAGTTGAAGCTTTGTTTGGACAAGTGCCAGGTCTAGTCAAATAGGACAAATTTTCAGTGGGAGATTATGCCAAAGATTTGAATGAATGAATTCACCACCATAAAACCATAGCTTTTTATAGCACACTCACTGCACCTTCTGGCTTTGTGGTCACATTATCTTTGGACAGAAACACGAATATCTAAAACATAGCATTTAATTAACTTTACAAATTAAATTCAAGAGCCCAAAATAGCAAACTGAGAGCACAAAAGTAAATCATGTGCATATTTTATGGATTACGTAAGCTTGGTTTAGTGTTTTTTGTTGTTTTTTTTTTTTTTTTTTTTTTTTTTTTTTTTTTGGGAACTTTAAACTGTGCTCATGATTTTACTACATCAGGCCCACAAAAATAACCATGTGTGGCCACTCCAGTACCATAGGTCTGTTACAATTCATACTGTTATGTCACGGAACATGATGGTCATAGTGCAAATCAGAAATAAATAGAATATAAATATGTAGACATAGAAAATATGAATAATATAAATAACATCCATGTCTTAAAAAGTGTTAAGATGTACACAGAACCACCAGAAATACATAGAACCACATAACTGGTGGGGATGGATTATGTGAATTGGTATATATGTGGAGTGTGCAGTAAATGAGTGTGTGTGGTTTGAGTTGCGTGTCATGACTTGGACCATTTAGGTAAAAACATGTATAGGATTTCATGTCCAGATGATCCATCCAGTACTTATAGATACTGTATGGAGTGGTGAGTGTGCGGGGAGCAGGTAACTGGGTCACCTGCCCCCCCCCCCATCCCCTCCCTGATTTCAAACCTATGAGGTTTATTCCTGCTTGCTGCGGTGAAGCACGTGAGTGAACCTGCACCTCAGAAATGAGTTTATGGAACCACATTGGTTGTTTTTAGGAAGTGGTTCAACACTGAGATGCTAAAAGAAACCCTCTTGTGTGAGGAAGCACCCACCCCATTCTATGTGAACTGCTATGACTTCACAAAAGGTCACAAAAGGGTCACAAAAGGATGAGAGGAATAGGGGTTGATGAACGTATGCAGGGATGTGATTGTGAAGTGCTACTTGCTATTTTGGGGCAGTGGTGAGTCCAGCCCTAGTGAATGTGTGAGTGCAGTCCCATCAGGACCAGCTTGACTCTTCCCACTACGGTGAGAAACACAAACACGAATGAGTGCAGGGTTGCAAATTCCCAATAAAAGTTCAACAACATGATCATACATTAGGATTATTCTCACTGCTACTGATGGTGCAGGTATTTGTTAAAATGAAAAAAGTCATAACCATCATCTTCACAGCACATTTGACTTGGAGAGTGACTCTGCCCTCAACTTATACGTCACAACATTGCTGCTGGATGAGGAGCTGGAGGAGAAGCTGGAAGAGAGTCTGAGTGTCTCAGAAGCCTCCCAGGAGGGGCAGGGAGGCAGGCTGGACCATGCTGACACCCTTGAACGTGCCTTGGCGATCATTCCTCAGCTACAGAGCACCAGTGAGCTGGTCGTCAGCCTTAATGCGGCCGTGCTCAAGGTGGGATGCTAGGATCTCTGGTTAGCTTTGGTTAACTTTAGCCAAGTATGACTACAAAGAGCATTTCAGACCACCTGGGTCCTGCAGCTCAGAACTACCTCAGTACTGAGAGAAACCACTAAATTACCTTAATTGGCAAATTAGATAGATGGCAGATTACAGGTAAATTTGACATTAAATGATTTATTTCAAAATAATGTAAATCTCACGACTGGGCTTTGTGGTCATTACATTGACTTGCAAAATCCTCTCTAAAATGACTAATCACTAATGCATCAATGTTGTGTAGATCATCTGTAGTATCTGAAGTGATGCTGTATCATTCTTTGCATTGCCATTTACAGGGAACATTGAGCCTGAAAATGCATTGTTACAGATACTAACCTCACTTTTCTTCTCACACAGCTTAGTCCGTACAACTATGAAAGAATTCAGGGAGTTCTCAGGATCATACAAACAACTGGAGAAACCATGCCCAGCTTCCCTCTCGATCAGGTAACTCGGGTAACTGGATTTGTAAGAGATTGTGTGTGGGTTTGCATTTACCACCTTATGGGGACCAAATGTTCTCACAATGTGGTAAAACCGGTCCTTTTTAGTTTGTGGGGACTTTTTTCAGATCCCCACAATATAATTTTATAAAAATCGGTGAATGTGGTGAAAGACCTACAAATGCCGTTGTCTTGCATTTTCTTTGGTTACTTATTGTTAAAGTTTGGGCTGGGTAGGGGTTAAGGCTGTCGTGGTTGGGATTAGGGTTATGCCCATAAATGAATAGAGAGTCCCCACAAAGATATGAACAAAAACATGTTTGTGCATGTCATTGGCTCTGGCTGCATCCACAGGCGGTGGGGCTGCTCCAGCACTTAAGCTCCTACAAACGTATCTCCCCCCCTACCGAGCTGGAGAGCAGCTACCTGCTGGAGCACGGCCTGGAGCCCACACCTCTGGCCCATTCTCGCCTGCCCTTCCACCTCCTCTTCCAAACCGGTCGCTGCTTCTGGAAGATTATCAGTGAGTACAGGACCCTGGGGAGCCACTGCGGAAGTGAACCTCTGCGCCGTTAGCGAGGCCCATTCAGAAGGAGATGCAGAAGTCATATTGCTAGCTGTTGGGCTGTTTGCATGCATTGGTTCCACTAGTGCGTTAATACCTGATGGTCTAATGAGTTTCTTTTTGCCTCAATTTCTCTCCCCTTTTCCACCACTGCCAATTAGCATCAGAGCTCAGTGAAGAGACCTTTCCCACACTGCTGCTCATAACCAAACTGATGAAGGTAAAGGAGCAGTTTCCTTACAGTCGAATAAAGGGGGCTGCCATCAGTATCTGTGTCATTTACATGCTTGCTCTGTCTAAACACAAAATCTGTTCTTTTGTATAACGTTAGATCATTCTACGTTCGGCGAAATTTCCCTTAATTTGATCAGAATTCAAATTCTGCCTCCACCATGTATGTGTGTAGTTGGCATATTCTCCCTGTGTTGTACCAGGGAACTCCCTCAGACCAAAGACATGCATTTAGGCTAACTGGTCTCTTTGATTGTCCTGTAGATTACGAATGGGTTTGTGCCCTATGATAGACTGACACCCCGTTCAGGATGTACTCCTTGCTGCCATAAGAAACCGTAGCAAAATTTTTATTGTGCTTAACTGTAAAGAATTTACAGCGAGAAGAAAGTCTCTGTTCTGCTCCATCTCAGGATCCTCACACTTCAAGAGGTCACCCTTTATGTGCTAAATCATTCAACACTTATACACAGTACTACAGGAGTGTCAGAGTGTGTTTTTGGGTATAAAGGGGGTGAAGAGACTCCAATTGGATTCCTATTACTGCCTAGGATAGGCTCCATGCCCCTTCCCATAACCTCAACCAAGATGGATGGATGATTTCATTTTGTGGAAGATACTGCTGTGTGTAGATTATTCGATTCCGAATTCTCCTTTACTGACTGGTTTTTAGGTAAATGTGGATAAGCTGTACATGGCAGCCGGGAACCACATGTTTGAAAAGAAACTGAAGCCACAGCTCCTTGAGCAGGCCAAGAAAAGCCCCTCTTTAGCTGCAGGCAAGGAGGCAGCCAGGACGGCCCGGACCATCATGGACTACATCCTGTGCATCAAGAACCCCGAGTGGGCAGCGGCCACAATACACAGGGTCTCCCAGGAGCTACCGCCAGGTCAGGCCAAGTCCGCTGCTGTCCGCTGCTGTCTCCAGGAAGCTCCCCCTTGGCTGGAGCACAGAGAAGAATCACCTGGGTGTTTTTTTTTTTTTTTTTTTTTCTCCGACAGGCATCGAGAAGACAAAGTCCCTGAAGTTTTGCCTGGCCCTTGGGGAGAAATGGCTGCAGGTCCCAGAGCTGGAGGTTAACAGTCCTGAACATATTTTAGGATCATACACTTACTGTCTCTTTATTGTTATGAATGTGTGTAAGCTGTTCAGGATTACTGTAAATAGGCTTATTCACTGCCAAGCCAAAATATTATGACCTCCCCCACCTGAAGGGAATAATGTTGAATATCTTGTAAAAATGGTGCATATCAAGGTCTTGGATATACAGGGGTGCCTGTGGTTCACAAACATGATCCGCTCCAGGAAAGTGGTCGTGAACCAATTTTTACGCGAAACAAGGAAATTTTTCCCATAAGAAAGCATTAAAATTTTATTAATTCGTTGACAAGCCAACCAAATACTTTAATTTTCTGTTTTTTATAGTAAAAACTCAATATAGTGTGGTGACGGACAGACCGAGGCATCGCAGGAGCAGAGAGAGACATGGAGACTTGCTCGCTGGAGAGAAACAGTTTATTAACAATCCTTAACCCTTGTATTGTTGTTAATGTTAATGGTTGCATTTCCCTGTTGTCGCGCTTAGGTTTGCCGTGTCTAGTGTGTACCCAGTCCGATCTTCATGTATATTTAGCTTGTGTGAATCTCCCACTGTGTGTGAATCTTGCAGTTCGGCGTCTGACAGCCTTGTGTTTCCCGTCTGTACTTAGTTTATATCGTCGTTGCCAAGGTAATACCTCGTATGTGCACATATGAGGTATCACCTTGGCAACGACGATATGTTGAATGTGAAAGAAATGGGCAGAGACTAAGATCAGGGACTTTGACAAGAGCCAGACCATTGGGTCAGAGCACCTCCAAAATTGAAGCTTGTGGGGTACTCATGGTCAGCCATGGTAAGTACCTACAGAGAGTGATCGAAGGAGGGAAAAAAACATGATTAGCTGACAGAGTGCTGGGCAACCCAGGACTCATCAGTGCAGGATGTGAATGAGGACTATCCCGTGTGGTGAGAACCAACAGAAGTGCCCAAATCACAAGTCATTTCTGATGGTGTTCACAGGAGAAATCCGTCACAAGACAGTGTGTTGAGTTCTGCTGCATATGGGGCTGCATGGCCAATCTATGACTACGCAGCCCCATACACAGCCAGACTCAATGCAGTGTGCGTCACGTCACATAACTCCTGTGACTGTGATCAAAATTCCGCCATTTGTGCCACAGTAGTCTTGCTTCGTACCAGATGGGACAGCCTTCGTTCACATCTCGTATTGTCTTAACTGCCTAGCATCTTGTCAGTGGCATGTGATCTTTACCTCCTCAGACCGCTATCAATAGGTAGTAGGTTCTGCCCATTTCTTCTGCATTCAACACATACAAATATTGAATGTTGGCTTACTGTATAATATATCCCGGACATTGACATGTGCCTTTTTTATAGATAGTCATCCTTATTTTGATGTGTGCTGTGCTTTGGTGTGTTGACAATGACCACTAATCACCTAATTCTAATTCTAGTCATGTGGGGGGTGGTCATAATGTTTTGGCTCGTCATTGTATACTGTACATTATGGTATGCTTACTGAAGATGGATGATTCTTGGAGCTGCTTGATGTAAGTGTGTTATCTTTGTAGGTATTTGCATGTTCTCACCATGGGCCAACAGCATGTCGACATGCTTCTGCATGCTTTTCTTTATGACCCCACCACCACCACCCTCTCATGAATCAGGAAGAAACCAGGGTGAGGGGGGAGACCTTCATGGAGAAGCTGAAGCTACAGTATCAGCGCTCAGCCACGGAGGCAGTGCTGATATCTGCTGAGCTGCTGTCCCCTGAGCTCCTGAAGCTGACCAGCATGCCGGTGCGCCTGCTGGATGCACTGTGGGAGCACGTCAGCGTGGAGCAGCGCATGCAGAGCCCAACCACTGAGGCCTGCCCCGGTGAGGCTGTGAACCTGTAATCACCAGCCAAACAAGTTTTGTTAGTTATTTGTTAGTTACTGGGAGGGTTTGGAGGATCGATCTGATGATCTCTGAAAATATGAGTTCTTATCTTATTTTGCGATACGGGATGATCAGGTAAGATACGGGATGATCAGGTAAAATATGGGCAACTACTGGGGTCGATGGCATCGTCGGTGATGCGGAGAATCTTTCTTATGTATTTTCAGTTCATAACTCGCTGATATCTTATTATACAAACATGAAAAAAACGCGGACTAAATCCGTAATCTGTCTTCTGTTCAAAACATCCATTGTCGGAAATATTAAAGTTTTTAAAATTAGGTTAAATAGGTAAAAAATTACTTACTTTGTTTTACCTGCATCGGGGGCATGTAGTGTCGCTGTCAACTGAAGATCGCTATACACATTCTAAATAGCCGCATTAGCGCATATTCATTCGCATGGAAATTTGACAAACGCGATCCAGATACATCCCCATCAATGGCTCATTCATACACATGAAAGTTGCTACATATTCAATGAAAGGAGCCAGAAATAGTGTCATGAGTTAGCTTTTTCTTATTTATTTATCCAACTG
>JAODKE010000043.1:36834298-36844467 GCA_026779605.1 Mormyrus hasselquistii
AGGAGCTGAGCCAAAAGGCGAAGCTCTCGATTTACCAGTCGATCTACGTTCCTACCCTCACCTATGGTCATGAGCTTAGTGACCGAAAGAACGAGATCGCGAGTGCAAGCGGCAGAAATGAGTTTCCTTCGAAGGGTGGCTGGGCTCTCCCTTAGAGATAGAGTGAGAAGCTCAGTCATTCGGGAGGGGCTCGGAGTAGAGCAGCTACTCCTCCGCATTGAGAGGAGTCAGATGAGGTGGCTCGGGCATCTGATTAGTGAGTAAGTGAACAAACCAACAAGCACACAAAACTCTGTCAGAATCAACGATCCTTAATGTTACCTGTAAGCTACAGTTAGTTGCAGGCTCATTATCATTACCCCAGTTCCCGACAACATAATTTGCGTTCTCTTTCAAAAGCGGTTGCATTTTCTTTTAAAGCAACATTTCATAGCAAACCAGTTAAACAAACAGGTCATTGAAAGATCAGAATTTTAGCCTTACTGTTTTCTCCCCGGACTCATCAAAACTTCTGCCTGGGGTCCTACACAAGGCAGCATGGGTCACATGTTCCACAGCAACAATAACACTGGGCTGCCCGCTGACATGCCTGTCAGTAAATCAGCGTAGTGCACTCGGATATCGGCCGCTGCTAATACATTAAAAAATGCTAAATATCGGCTGGCCGATATATCGGTCGAGCTCTAGTTCGTA
Source organism: Mormyrus hasselquistii (assembly GCA_026779605.1). Lineage (NCBI taxonomy): Eukaryota > Metazoa > Chordata > Actinopteri > Osteoglossiformes > Mormyridae > Mormyrus > Mormyrus hasselquistii. Next base: position 36,834,992 of record JAODKE010000043.1, read on the forward strand.
TGGCCCCTGCAGTGCCACTCAGGGTTCCTGTTCAGTCCCCTAAGGTTCCCGTGCTGGTTACTGATGCGCCACTACTCCCCCCCCTGGTTTCTGCTTCATCCCCGAGGTTTCTGTCCCTCCAGCTTCATCCCCCGGGCTTTCCGTGCCAGAGCCTCAAGCCCTGCCCCCAGAGGATCCCAACCCGGTGGCTCCAGTTCAGCTCCCCGTGGCTCTAGGATCTGCAGCCGCTGCACTCGAGGGCCCAACTCTGCCGGCTGCTGCTGCGCCTGAGGCTCCACACATGCCCGACGTCCCAACCCCTGCTCCATGCTCTATGAGGGTGGTTCGGGTGGAGCCAGTCCCAATGACGGACGCGCCACCCAGCGCCGCCCCTCGAGGGTCCAGCCCCAGCGGCCGACGTGCTGCCCTGCGAGCCCCCAACTCCCCTGGTCCCTCAGCCTCTACCCCCTGGGTCCCTGACGCCTTGGCCCCAGTGTACCCTGACCCTACAGCCTCAGTTCTCCTGGTTCTTGTCCCCTACATTGCAATCCCTATACCTTTAACTCCCATGCCCCCAATCCCCTTGCCTCCAATTCCCATGGCCCTAGTCCCCAAGTTCCAGACCACTGCTCCTCCTTCCACAGTGGAGTTAGAGGAGTAGCTTGAGTGGGACCCCTCAGGGATCTACTTGACTTCACCTGGGACTCATGACAAGGCAGATCCTGGACGGGTTCCACTCTATCAGTCTCCAGGAGAGGAAGGGGACACCAGTGTCAGGGTCAATTCTCTGACCCACCTCTGCTCCCCCAGGTTCCAGTCCCACAGACTCCGGTGGGTCGCCCGCCTGTGAGTCCTCAGAAGCCTGAGCCTAGACACCTAAGGACTGCACCTCCGCCTGAGACTCACATGGTGAGACTCGTGGTGGCAACGCCTCCACCTGCTGCGGCTTCCACTCCCTCCTCGTCATCTTCACAAACCCCTTCACCTGCCCCATCGCCTTCCTCCTCGTCCCCTTCAGCCCCGGCTCGTCTCATGGTCTCCTGCAACCCCTCCAATTTCCTCCTCAGCGTCCCCATCACTCCCTGTTCTGGTCTCACGAAGGCCTGTTACTCCAGTGCACGCCACCTTCCGTCCACCAAGGGTCCCTTCGGTTCTGCGTTGTCCCTTACCCCCTGTGTTCACTCCCCGTCCTGCTTCATCTTTCCCCTCTAGTTCCTTCGTGCCCTCCATGTTTGCTCCTCATCCCTCGGTGCCTGTACTCCCTCCGGGCCCCTTTATGCCCCCCTCATCCCTCAGTGTCTTCCCCTCAGGTTGGTCCCTTTGTGCCCCCTGTGTCTCTTCCATGTCCCTCTGCACCTTTGCCCTCTTTTGGTTCCTTTGTGCCTCCCGTGTGTCCTTCCCATCCTTCTGTGCCTATGTCACCGGCTGTTCCTATGTCCCTCTGGTGTGGTCCCTCCATTGTCCCCTTTAGTGTCCCCATGTCCCATGCTTCCTTTTTTGGTACCCCTGTGCGTGTCTGCATTCCCTGTGGTTTGTCGCCTGCTGTCTGAGTTTAGTTGATCTCCTTGTGTTTGTTCTGTGTGTCTGTGTTGTTTCCTGTGCCCCACTGGTGTTGCTCTTATCTCCCCAGGTGCTGTTGTGTCCCCGGTCCCCTTAGGCGCGCCCAGAGTGCGCACCTTGGGTCCCATCCTGCCCCGATCGTCCGCTCCTTCCGTGTGCTAAGCCTCTTCATTGATCCCATGTGGATTCCACGTGTTTACTAGCTGTTTCTGATCGTTGTCATTAGTCCAGTGTATTTAAGTCTGCACTATGTATGTTTTCCCCAGTCTGGTCATTAAGGTCTGATGTCCGCCTTTTGCCTCGCCTGGTGTTTTTCTCCCCTAACAAACCCCCACATTACCTCAATGATCGCCTCTGTCTTGCTTCATCGCTCCTCCCTCAAGTCAACTGTCGTCACGTTTGCCATCAGCAAAGTATATTTCCTGTTCTCCACTATGGGACAATTCCAGGACACACATAATCTGGTCTGTACCTGGTGTCTTTGTGCTCCTTGACCTAGTCCTCTGCTCTTACTATTTCATCCTTCATACCAATTTCTTTAAAAATTGTTGGATTCCTTCTCACAAGCAAAGAGATTGCCTGTGTTTCTGAATTATTGGTTTCTGACTGGTTTATAGCGCTAACAGTTGTGTGCTCACAATTAAGCTTGTTTGGGCTCATTGAGGTGCTCATTGTGTTGCATTTAATGTACTGGTATTTTGGGTCAAAACTGTTTAGGAAAATCATGTTCATCAGGAAATTGTGACTAAGCTTCTCTGAAAAGGTGCAAGATAGCAGCAAATAATGCTTTGGGGATTTCTGCAAAAAAAAAAATCACATTACATGGCCTTGTGAAAGCAGTGATGATAAAAGAACCAGTTGACACCATAAACTTCCCCATCCTTGTTTCCTGTCATTATTTGCTCTGTTCAAAAATTATCATTCATCCATCAAACATGATGAACACAACATCTAACAACTGTTGTCTTTTTAGTGGGGGTCTGTTTAAATCTTTGTCTCCAATAATTTGCATTGGATTCATCTTGAGAATGTTGAGCAATGGTGTGGCTCTCTGGATCTTCTGCTTTTGTCCAAAACCTTGAAAAAGTAGCACTGTCTTCCTCGCTGACTTTCTCCTGAAAGTGATCCTGCCTTTCCGTGCCAGCTACTACCTGATGGGGAGAGACTGGATCTTCGGGGATTTCTTCTGCCGCATCTCCCTCTTCATGCTGGCCATGAACCGCTGTGGCAGCATCCTGTTCCTGACAGCAGTGGCTGTAGACCGGTTCCTGCGGGTGGTTCACCCGCACCACCCTCTCAATTCGATGTCTGTCCGAAAGACCGTGGTTGCTGCCTGTGCGTTCTGGGCGTTGACCATCTCTCAGACGGCCCACCTGATGTTCGACATGCACATCACCACTAGCGGGGACTTGACCCAGTGCGAGAGCTTCCAGATTTGCGAGACATCCACTCTTTATTTTACCTGGCACAAGTCTATCTTCATCTTTTCCTTTTACCTGCCTCTGGCCATAATCCTGTTCTGCACCATCCGGATCATCACACAGCTGAAGAGCAGGCAGATGGACAAGGATCAAAGGATCAAGAAGACACTTCACTTCATCATTGTGGTAGTAGTGGTGTTTTTCTTGTGCTTCTTTCCCAGCAGCCTGGCCCAAGTGGTCATCTGGATCAAAGTCACCTTCTACCCTGGACCCTGTGAAGACTACAAAGTCCTGCAAACAGTCTTCTACACAATCAGCTTAACTTACCTCAACAGCACATTATCTACTATTTCTACAGCCCAACCTTCAAGAAGATCTGCCAGAAGCAGTTGAAGTGGCTGTGGAAGAAAGAAGAAGTAGTGGAAGACCAAGAGACATGAGGTCTGAGACACCTACTCAGCTGTGAGGAGTTTGGATGCATGGTACACCATGACCCTGACCAGTATAAGTGGTTAGAAGATTGATGGTGTTCTTGTTTTACTTACTAGTTTCATCCAGTGTTCCAGCAGGGTAATTCCACTGATAAGTTGATGGGAATTGGAACTGTATTTCCATTTTGTTCCAGGAAAACCATAAAACTGTTGCTGTTGGAGGCGGGTCCCTGGTTATATTTGTGTTTTTTTCTAGCAAATATCTAGTTAAAACAATTGTGAGAAGTTTGTGATGATAGGGTATCACTTGCTGCAGGTGTAAAGGTTTAAGTGTTTTTTTTTCCTTTTTTTCCTTTTTTATATTCTCTCCACCACCCTCCCTCTACTTTATTTTTAATTTTCATTGCAAAAAAAAACTAAAGAAAGCTAAGAAAAACAAAATGAAAATAATAATAATATAAAAATAAAACAACAGTAATAGCAATAACAACTGAAGCTGCAACCGTGATAACACTAGCAACATCAACCACAGCATAATGAAAATAAGTTGTTGTAAAATTCCAAAGGCACTGTAAGTTATTTCTGTGTCAACATTAAAATTAAATAAACCTATAATTTAATGTCAATATAGATGACAAATTATTCACAAATGATACAGAGGACAAATAAATATATATTTTACAAGATTTATTCAAATTAGATTTCAGTCTATTCAATGAGTCACCCTTTTCATGTTCTGAATCTAAGCGCAATTCTTAAGGGCATTTCAAGCAAAAATGGAGCACTCATAGTAATAAAATAATGACTTGAATTACATCATGATAATTACCAGTATCGTTTGATATGATCATGATAAAAATATTTTGCTATATCACACAGCTCTAATGGATGCTACGGTTCTACCACAGTGGCGTTGCTAACTAGCTAATAACCAGTAACCCATAGGAAGCATGCTGAACAGTCGTTTGAGCAGACAGTAATATCTGATGACACACAAAGTCTTCAAGTGTTAAGTCTTGTTAAATACACGGAAGCTATATTATCAGCAAGAAGGTCTTTACCTAGTCAGCATAGTTTTGGTAGTGAGTCGGCACATAATACTTAATATTTACAACACTTAGATTTTCCAGAAGCTGCATATGTCCTGACATTGTATATATTCCTGTACTAGATTCCAGAAACAGCTTCAGTGAGGCAAGTTCCTTGCAAGAAGATGGACATTTTTTATTTATTTATTTAATTTAAATTTGTGTGTACTTCTAAGTTCAAACATGTTTGGTTGGCAAAATAAATGTTATAAATTCAAATCAGTGTCTTCCATGTCTGGAATGGATGTAGAGTATTCTTGAGTCTATAAGGTAACAATAATATAATAATAAGAACCTTGCTGTCAGGTCTGGACCACGCCCCCGCCGGACGGACTTACCCTCCTAATCCACGAGATCGATCGCATATGTGCTGGCAGTACTATAAGGCGTCGCCTCACTCACCTCGGCGAGAGGTATTGTTGTTTCCATGCGACCTACTGAGCATTATTCTTCTTGTCGTCTGCAGCCCTAGTCCCGTCCCGTCCCGTCAACTCCATGAATCCCCAGAACCTCTACTCCTGCTCGTATCCGCCATCCCTGCATCCTGTGCTCCCCATTATTTTGACTTCCCCGGCTTCTTCAACCTTCTGCACCGTGCCCTGACTATGCCCCTTGATTGGTCCTCGATTCCGCCACGGCCTTCCAGCAGGCGTTCAGCGCCATCTTTGACCACCCAGCTGTCGGATGGAATCTGGGGGACCGACTCCTTGACCTCCGCCAGGGAAATAAGTCCGCGGCGGATTTCGCACTGGAGTTCAGGACGCTGGCGGCCGGTCTTGACTGGTCGGCATCCTCTCTCCAGGTGCTTTATTGACATGCCCTCAACCCCGAGTTGCAGGCGGAGCTTGCCTGCCGGGGTGAGGCGCGAGATTTTGATGACTACAATGTCATGCGAGAACGACGCCGAGCCTGGTCACGCGTGGAAGCTTCCCACACTCCGCACACCCCCAGCGTCGTGGAGGCCGAACCCATGCAGTTGGGTCATGCCCCGCTCACGCCGGCACCAGCAGCAGCTTTGTCTCTACTGCAGTGAGGCGGGCCACCCAATCTGGCTCTGCCCAACCCGTCCAGCTCGCCGACCCTCTTCGCCAAATCAGGTAGGAGTCGTACAAGCCATCAGTTAGTCCGCAGCTCAGGTGGTTGTCCCGGTCCTTCTCTCCTGGCAAGGCAGTCAGTTACTCCACCGCGCCTTGGTGGACTCCGGAGCTGCGGGTAATTTCTTAGATCAGACCTTGGCTACGCGTCACGCGTTCCCCCTGGAGCCCCTCGCCCAACCGCTTCGAGTCCATGGCGTGGACGGCTCCCCACTAATCTCGGGCTGCGTGCTTCAGCAGACGCTTCCAATCACCATGCAGGTGTGAGCCCTCCACACTGAAGAACTTCGATTTCTGGTACTACCTTTAGTCAGAGACGGTATAATCCTGGGTCACCCCTGTCTGAGACAGCACAATCCTCACATTGACTGGGTCCCCTATCACCGCTGGGTTTTTTTTGTAAAAAAGAAGGACGGGGGTCTCCGACCCTGCGTCAATTACTGGGGGCTGAATGCCATCACCTGTAAGCGACGAGAGCCTCTGCCCCTCATCCCCTCCGCTCAAACAACTGCGCTCCACTACGGTGTTCACTAAACTGGAGTGCCTATAACCTGATCCGCATTCGCGAAGGGGATGAGTGGAAGACCTCCATCACCATGACTGGTCAGTTCAAATATCTAGTCATGCCTTACGGGCTCACTAGTAGTCCCTCGATCTTCCAGAATTTTGTGTGTCAGGTGTTTGGGGACATGTTGAACCATTTCTTCATCATGTACATAGACAATATCTTAATATACTCCCCTTCCATGGACACTCACGTACGACTGGTTTTGCAGCGCCTCCGAGAGAACCAGCTATATATTAAGGGGGAAAATTGTGAATTCCATGTCACCTCCCTCAAGTTTTTGGGCTACCAGATTCGACCCGGGGAGGTGGGTATGGACGAGGACAAGGCCCGGGCAGTCCAGGATTGGCCCCGACCAAAGGCCGTGAAGGAGCTCCAGCGTTTCCTAGGGTTTTTGAGTTTTTATCGATGTTTTATCCGAGGTTTCAATGCAGTTGCGGTGCCGCTGACGTCCCTTCTCCGAGTAAAGGGAGGGAGACTGCCGTGGAACCCTGAAGCAGAGAATGCATGGACCACGCTCAAGGACTTGTTTTGCAGGGCCCGTGTTACACCAACCAGATCCGGCCAAACCATTTACGGTGGAAATGGATGCCTCCGAGGTCGAGTTAGGAGCAGTCCTGTCCCAGCATGCCCCGGACGGTAAGATCCATCCCTGTGCCTTTTTTTCCCGTAAGCTCACCGCTGCCAAGAGGAATTACAACATTGGAAATTGCGAACTTCTGGCCATCAAGGAGGCCCTCGAGGAGTGGCGTCACTGGTTGGAAGGAGCTCAACACCCTTTCCGAGCGTTAACCAACCACCAGAATCTCGAATATCTGAAGACCACCAAACAACTTAATTCTCGACAAGCCAGGTGGGCTCTATTCTTTACCCGTTTTCTGTTCACGGTGTCGTACATTCCAGGATCCCGGAATGTGAAAGCAGACGCTCTGTCCCGACTCCCCCATGGTCCCTGAAAAAACGGTTCCTGTCCTGCCCCCTTCCTGTTTCCTGAGACCCGTCACCTGGGATCTGGACTGTGAGATCCGAGATTGGCACCAGAACCAGCCCACGCCCCCAGAGTACCCCCCGGGTAAGCTTTTCGTTCCAGACACGCACCGTCAGATGCTAATGCAATGGATCCACACCTCCCTCAGTTCAGGTCATCCGGGGATCAACAGCCCCCCGCCGGACTACTGCAGCCCCTGCCTACTCCCCTGCGCCCATGGTCCCACGTCTCCCTGGATTTTATGATGGATCTGCCCCGCTCGCACGGAAACACGGTAATCCTGACGGTAGTCGACTGGTTTTCGCGTATGTGCCAGCTCATCCCCCTACCAAAGTTGCCCTCAGCTACGGAGCTTGCAGAGCTCCTATTCACGTGGGTTTTCCGTTACTACGGGATCCCCGAAGACATCGTATCCGATAGGGATCCGCAGCTCACCTCTCGCGTCTTCCGCGCGTTCTGTAAACTGCTTAACATCTCCCTGAGTCTGTCCTCCAGTTATCACCTTCAGACGAATGGCCTGACTGAATGCGCCCAACAAGAAATCTCCAAAATTCTCCGAAGTCTCTAATCCGACTCCCCGACACAGTGGGCTCGATATCTCCCGTGGGCGGAATACGCCCATAACTCCCATCCTCTGGGGGACACAGAATTAACCCCCTTTCAGTGTGTTCTAGGGTACCAGCCTCCCCTTTTCCCCTGGAACCCTCTACAAAATGACATCCCCGCTCTGGACAACTGGTTCCAGCGAAGCCGAAGAATCTGGCGTCACATTCGTCAGCTTCTCGAAGCCGGAGCACAACGATGCAAACAGCAAGCCGACCAACACCGACACGCCGGACCTCCACTGTGCCCGGGTCAGAGTGTTTGGCTCGCTACCCGCAATTTACGCTTATCTGGATGCTGTAAGCTGGCTCCACACTATGTCAGCCCATATCGCGTCGTCCAGCGGATGGGTCCCGTCACCTATCGGCTCCAGCTCCCCCGGTTTTATCGCATCTCCCTGGTTTTCCACAGATCCCTGCTCAAGACGGTCCGATACAGCCTAAGCCACCCACCAGACACAAGGACCGATCCACCCGGTCCCACGCCCGTGGGAAATGACACATATGCTGTCAACTCCCTGCTGGATTCCCGTCGCCGCCAAGGACGCCTCCAGTACTTGGTGGACTGGGAGGGTTACGGTCCAGAAGAGCATTCCCGGGTCCCAGCCGCCGACATTCTAGACCCTGACCTGGTGTCCTCCTTCCATCAAGCACATCCCGATAAGCCGGGACCTCGACCGTGGGGATGGCCTCGTCAATCTCCCCTGCTGCCAGGTGGCAGCCATGGGGGGGGGGGTTCTGTCAGATCCGGACCACGCCCCCGCCGGACAGACCCACCCTCCTAATCCACGAGATCGGTCGCACATGTGCTGGCAGTAATATAAGGCGCCACCTCACTCACCTCGGTGCGAGGTATTGTTTCCATGTGACCTACTGAGCGTTATTCTTCTTGTCCTGTCTGCAACCCTAGTCCCGTCCTGTCGTATCAACTCCTTGAATTCCCGGAACCTCTACTCCTGCTCGTGTCCACCCTCCCTGCGTCGTGTGCTCCCAAGGCCTTAATAATGTAGGATGACTGATTAAGATTGAGGGGCAGCATAATGGCTAACGGTAGGGCCTGTGGGCTGTGGAAAGAAAATTGGACATTGGTAGGACCGGGAGGGGAGGCACATTGGGTCTGTGATATCTTAGTCCTTAGGCAAGAAGAGATTGTTTTGAATGCTGTGTGTCCTTGTCACCTGGTAGCCTGCATGTGGTCAGTCTCACAGGCCCTGAAGACCCTGGAGAGACAGGCAGCGGAGAAGGGGGGGGGGGGACCACCTGCAGGAGGTGATTCGAAGCTGCCCCAACTGGTGCACAGAGAGTTATAGTTATAAAGTAGTCGTAGTAGGCTAAACGTAATATGTTATGCGGTATTACAAATGTTTAAGTAGTTATCTAGTTAATCATATGTTAACCAGGTATTTACAGTAAATCAAGATCTATATCCATATGTCAGGAGTCAAGACATATTTTTGGGAAACTGAGCATAATGGGTTGATGTACCCTGTGTAGGATCACGCAGGCCCCACAGCCAGTATTTTATGGCCGCAGAGGGAGTGAGTCGGCCACGCAAAGATCTCCCTCCGTACCTCTTTCACCCAGGGCCCCTCTCCAGGGAGGCCGAAGCCACATTCCAATGTTATGGCCCTCAAACGGAGGACCCAGATAGTGTGAAGAGGGGGGGGGGAAGATCTTGCATGTCTCTGGAGTGGGACAAAGCTGAAATCATATGCCATCTATGCTTATTTGATTGTATGTTGTCCTCA
>JAODKE010000043.1:36872826-36885082 GCA_026779605.1 Mormyrus hasselquistii
TAGACAAAAGCAGAAGATCCAGAGAGCCACACCATTGCCTATCATTCCCAGGATGAATTCAATGCAAATTATTGGAGGCAAAGATTTAAACTGACCACTGCCAAACTCACAGCGCTCGTCAGGTGTTATGTTCATCATGCTTGATAGAGGAATGTGATTATTTTTTTAGACAGAGCTACTTGAGAGACAGGAAACAAGACGTAGATGGGGAAGTTCATGATGTCAACCATACTGTGTAAAAAGCATTCAAATCACACGAAGACATCGTCAAACAAAATAACCACAAACCAATGGTCCTCACATAGCATTAATGCACACTCGCTCATAACTGCATGGAAATACAAAGAAGAAAAAACTAGAATGCCCAAAACAAAACCATACAAGCCTGATAAAAAAAATCTATATAAAAAGGCAGGGAAATTAAACATGAAAGTATACGCACACCCACAGAAAAGGATGGTTTAAAACGGTTTTTGACTGTTGCCATTGAGTGTTTTGAGTGTTAAATGTTTAAATGAACACAGAGAAACCAAGCAGATGAGACCAAAACTGATTATTTATTAACCTAAAGATTGCCTTAGTGCAGCAGAACTGGAAGAATTCACAATCAAATGAGACCTTTGGCAACCAAGACAAAAGCAGCTGTACAGAACCGGAAAATACCATGAAAAAGGGGCCAAGTCCACTGTTTCTAAACAGTAAATAAAAGATATAAAATGCCAGTTGTATGTGGGTATATTTGGCCTGGTCATTCGGTCATGTTGCGATTTAGTAAAAGTGCACACTGGATTTTCACTTCTTCACCTCTCCAAGGTCCTCAATGCTGTCATCATCCACCTGCAGGAGGAACCAGATGTGTCAGGGCAGGAAAATACCCTCTTTGGGTCACCCATTAAAAATGAAATGAAATTACTACTGTCAAAAAAAAAAGTTGAGATTTACCAAGAGCAATGTTTGGGAAGATTTCAAAGACACTGAACTCTTCTGTTATTATTTTCTTTTATAAAATGCATTACCAAAAATACAATAGTTAAGAACAAACAGAAATATCCATTCATTCATTTTGTAACTACTCATTATTGACTCATTATGGAGAGGCCCTGGAGTCTATGCGACAGGGATACACCCTGGACGGAATACCAGCCTACTGCAGGGTACATACACACTACTGCAGGGTACATACACACTAAGCAAGTTTGAGCGCAACTCCATGTTTTTGCATGGAAACCTGCGACGAGCAGAAACACGTACACTCCATGCACAGAGCACAGGTGGAATCTGAATCCCCAGCAAGGTGGTGTAATACACCAGTGCTACACAATGACCCATCATGCCTGCAGCTGTGCAGCTGCAATAGTATTTAAGCTGGTGCCATTGCTCTGCATCGTCGGGGCCCAGAAGGAAGCGGCACAGGATGACTGAAATGTACATAGCACCCATAAACCACACTAGTGCTTCCTGTGTGAAGACCCAGCTGTCTGTGCACATGCCAATAGGCAATGGACCTTGTCCTCGACCCATTACCTCAGGCCACTTGTCCTGAATGACATCGATGATCTCGTCTGTAAAGTCTCCCTGAATGATAATTTCATCCTCTGCTGTTACCGAGGCACCGCAGGAAAATTTCTGAGCGAAGAACCTCTGCGCTTCTTTCAGGTCGATGCCTAAAGGCAGGAACAGAAGGCATTAAAATAAATTAAGGATGCGCCCTGCAGAGCTCTCCCGGGTTCAATATGCCGTATGGCGACTGTGGTGGGAAGGCAAAGAAGCCCCTCCCCCTCTAGCTCCTCCAGACTCACCGTGCCCCTTCAGATGGACGTCTCCTTCTCAGCTACCTAGTTTCCTAGGCCTAGTGCTCCCTTTCATTGCCATTTTGTGGTGCTGCTTGTATTCCCAACAGCACCTCTGATGCAGTATGCAGTGCACCCCAAATTGTAGTCGACAGACATATTTTACACACATATATATATAGATATATATACATATATGTATATATGTAATTTTCTCACATGGGGAAGAGTGAGTGAGTGAACCACTTGACGTGATGCCCGTAAATCAAACACTAGGTATATTCTCTGAGGTGGTACTTGCAGAAAACCTTGATCTGCTCAGGGTTTATAACACAAACCAAATTGGAACAAGCATTGTGGGCTTTGAAACTAACAGGAGTGAAATAGTAGACGTACCAAACGTGTTGAGGCCACACACCCGAGTCACGTATTTCTTCTTGGCCCGGGGAATTTTGGCTATTGTTACTTTCTGGGGAACAGTCTTCTTCTTCTGTTTAATCTGACCCCTCCCACCTGGGCAAACAGCAGGAAAACAAAAAGAGAGCTGTCCAGGTCAGACATGGCGAAGCTCAAATCTGATGCTCTGTAAGCTGCCTGGAGGTTACAAAAAAAAGGAATTCAATCCACCATCTCCATCCTCCAATCAGTATTGGTGGGAATTAATTATACAAACATACATGTGTAACAGACACACACTAACAAATTTCAGCTAAAGAAACAAGAATTATGTAAACTAAAGGAAGACAACAGTGAAGCTCTTGCCTCTCTTCTGCTTCTTCTTTTCCTCCTCCTCGCCAGGAGAGGGCGCCTCTCCATCTGCGGCCTCCTGCTTGGGCGTGCTCCCTGCAAAGCCCCCCATGGCCGTCAGTGCAGTGACACACATCCATGAGCCTCACGGGATACTTAGACATTCTATGAAAGTTAAGATGCTATCACAGCCAGCAAAGGGATTGTTTTTTTTGTTGTCCCCTTGGATAAAATGAGCGACGCAAATGGGACTGATTACAATGGTTGGTACCCAGCAGTGGTTGGGCCGTGTACCGAACTTCGATACTTTTATGGTATTGACCAAATTGCTGTCTGGAATCAAAAACTGCCTTGGCATTCGGCACCGTTTTTGGTACGGGTCTTTCGGTTCCTTACGCATACGTACCAAACAAATGCAGCCAATGTAGAACCTTTGTGATTATTCCACCAGCAACTTTCGGAAAAGGGCTGATGAAGGCGCGCCACTACGCATACGTGCGTGCCTCCTAATGTGAAGCTGCAAGCTGCTAACGTGAATACAAGTACAGCGCAGGTCTTTTTCAAAATGCTGCGCCATAATGGATATTTATTTTATGTTTTGTATTTTTGAAGACAATATTTGTGTTACAGTTTTGGTACACAGTACAGGTCAGGTACAGTTAATTTTCTAAATGTGCTCCTAAATGGATATTTATTTTATTTACTTAAAAGTAAATCAAGAAATTCTTTCAAGTAAATTTTAGTTTATTAGGTTGCAGCAGGATTGAGAGACTTTATTTAAAATAGATTGTCATACTTTGTTCAGTAAACTTAATAAAGAGAAAAGTAGCGATTTGTTTCTTTTACGCCTGCTGTAACCGTGACGTCAAAACTGAGGTAAGAACTGTGACTTTTGTGTACCGTTACACACCTAAACAATCACAGTCAAAAGATCTTGCTTGTACATATGCAAAAATAGATATTAAGCCCTATTTTAACAATCTAAAATTCATGGTCTGAAATGTACTGCGCAAGCTCTTTTAGAGTGTGGCCAACCCAACTTAACTATAGGCAAATAAATAATCTGCAAGACACATGGTGTACAAGGTTTGCACTTGGTTCTGCAATTAGACACGAGTGTGTTTGGTTTGTAGCACGTTACGCATGTTAGTGCAGTCTCCTGTTCCCTCTAAGGGCCATCGATGCTTCCACCTCGGTGAATTGCCATTATACTTTTTCATTTCAGATTAATTTTTTTTTTCCTATATTATTGAGTATTACTCAGATCAGTGACATAGCTGCTGGACAAATCATATTCAAGGACAAACATGCTCAAAGATGGTCACGATATTTAGAGGCGGAAACTGAAACTTAGGGACAGGTGTAGGTTCGTATTTACAAGCCATTAAGAGTATAAACATAAAATTCATATTTTCATCAGGTCAGTATTAGAACCATACCCTTAGTAAAACACCCAAATAAACTATGTAGACCTGAAGACCACTAAGGTGTAACCGGGACAATATATGGGAAGTCTCTCTCATAATCATCCTATATACCATGAGACTCCTTCATTCATATGGGCTTTCAATACATAAGCATGAACATTTTGCCAGAACACTGTCACCAGTTATTGCTAGATCCCAAATTCTTCAACACTTTTTTTAAAATAATATGGGTTGTCCATTAAAGCTACAGTATTGAGCCTTATTGCTCAAGCACTTTGCAATTATTGGAGTTATTATTAGACCTAGATTAATTCAGATTAACAGGATGTTTTGAGAAGGTGTAACTGCAATGGATTATTCCACAAGACAGAGTAATAAGGCAGAAGAGTGAATGCAGACACCGAGGTGGTGGAAATAGGCATTTGCAGAATTCAAAGAAAAGGTCCCCACTTCCGAGCAAATTTAGCCTAATTTTATTTCTATTCTCTGTGTCACCCACACAAACCCACATGCAGACACAGACACACACTGACAGTTAGCAGTTCCCAAGCTGAACCAATGGATCTCGCTATTGACAATTTGTTTGATCAAATATTTTTTCTTCTTTGAGAAACAGTCTGTCCAACAAAGGTTAAACTATGATATCATCTTTAATGTATTTAATGAAATGTTCCCTTAGATAAAGAGACACAGGCAATTCCGTTAAGGTACCAATTATGCAGCCTGAACAAATAGTAAACCATTAAAATGGGGTTATTCAAATCACGGTCCTCAAGGTCCGAGCACTGCTGGTCTTCCAGTCCTCCTTTACCCGTCAGTGAAGTGTGAAGCCTCTGACCAATCAGAATCAGTAGTTATTAAAATAACTACCTGGGAGAACTGAAAACAAGGAGAGGATTTGGAAATGAGGTCCAGATTTGGAGAACCCTGCACTAAAATGACTCCCAATCGCCAATTCAATGCATGTTCAGGTCAATTTCTTAATCTGACATTGTGGTGTTAATCTGACACATTCCAATTTTCATATTCATTCTATTCAGCACAGCTAAATTAAAACTGATCAATACAGATACAATTTCACCAAAGTTGTCATTCGTATTTCTTCAGTATGTAAAACTGTATGTAAAAGTTCAATGGGGAAATCTGCTAGCCCTCATTAAAGGGCTCTCCACACCTCATTTCTCTTATATTACAGATTAATCACATATCAAGTTTGCTGACGACACAGTAGTGCTGGGTCTCATCTCCAACGATGATGAGACTACGCCTGTCACGAAAAACGATAAATCAATTAATTGCACGATAATTAAAATGAGGTTGATAATTTTTCCGGCCGCGATAATTTTCATTTGCATGCTTGTTTGTTTTCCTTGTGTCTCTCTCTACCAAATGGGAATAGAGTGTTTTTAGCAAACCGGCTCATTTGGATCAGCTCACCAAGAATAGCCGGCTCTTTCAGTTCCTAAACGGCTCTTTTTAAAAAACCCGACCCACTCTTTGTTTAACCTGATGCTGATTAGCGTGACTCGATTTGAGCTTGTTAAAAATAAGACGCCGCCTCGTGGGCGGGCTTTCTCAGAAGACGACGTGTTCCGGCCACTGTCATCATTAATGTTGAGGCAGCGCAAAAACCCAGAAAATTCTATGGACATTAACAAAAAGGCTCTTGAACAGGAGCCGGCTCCCATCGTTCACTAAAAAGTGTCGGCTCAAAGAACCGTCCCGTTCGTGAACGACACATCACTAGTAATGAGGCGTGAACTCTCTTGTCAGTGGGCTCTTTGCACGTCACCTTCCACATTTATGGAAATGTGTCTCATTTCCGGTCTGTGAAAAATGGCATCGGTTTATACATGCCGTTTACATGACCTGCCCAAACTTATGATCAATGACATACATCGCTTTTGTAAATCTCCAAAGTATCAACGAAAAGCGGTAAAGTAAAATGTGGCGATAAATTATATAAATGTGAGTATAAATATGTGGGATTTGCCAAATTTCGCAGAGGTGTGCATGGAAACTTAAAACTTGATTGTATTCTGAGGATGTGGTGCACTTAGGAAACTATTATTGTTTTTTTAGCTATTTTTAGCAAGTTAATCCTTTCTTGCGCTCATAGTTACTCAAACCAGAAGCAAGTGAGCCGTATTTCACACTGGCGGATATGATGTCACTGCTTGATGTGCATAATATTATTATATAATAACATTGTACATGCAAGATTCATCTGTGTCCATAGCAAGATATTTTAAATGATGAAAAGAAAAAAAAAACTATAGGCTTAATTTTTAAAGACCTTGTCCGTGGTGAAACACAATTAAAGTAGGCCCTTCTTTGGAACCAATTCTTGCTCGTCAGCCATGCTGCACACATTCTTTATCACAAAAAACATCATTCCATTATCACTAGAAAAATATACATTTTCTCAAGATCACAAGAAAATGGTAATTTGAAAAAAATGCTGGTTTATGTCCTCTTTCGATTTCAGTGGGTACATAAAGTTTGTTGTTTTTATTTTTAAATCAAGTTGCTAACTGGTTAGAACAGATCAATTACATTTTTATTTCAGGATCTAGTCAGATTCACTGAGACAGACTGACAAAGAAGTTGGATGTATGCAGGTTGCACTGAGATGTTATACAGGCTGAAACTTCTGTGTTTCACATCGGTCTGTTTTAGCAGTTTTGAAGACTTTGAACACCCAGGCATCGCATCATTGACAGTTTGTTCTGTTATAATTATAGTATTATGTCGCACACTTGTAACTGGGCTTTCGCCGGAAGCTCAATCAAGCCACACTTATGCCTAGTTGATTCTGCTCCAGCACGGATATCTGTAATGTGCTATTTGCCTTGTACGTTGCATTTGACAAAAGTGCCTACTAAAAAAAGTAAATGTTTTGAACAACTTCAGCATAAGCATGATCTCCAAGCCAATATATATTTTTTTAAATACCTACAGCTGAGACATTACCTACTGAATCATCAAGAATGGGATAGATTTTGCAAACTGCCATCCAAAATAGAAAACCTCTTTATATTAGTAATTAAAGGAACTATTAAAACCAAGATTATATTGCATATGTATAAAACACTACAGGAGGCTTTACAGGACAGTAGTATAGATATTAAGGAAAAATGGGAATTGGAAATGAAGACCATAATCTGTGATAAAAACTGGCAGAAATCATGTAGAGAAGGACATAAGACATCAAATAGCCGTATCTGGAGGGAATTTAAAGGGAAAATTAGAATGAGATTCTTTAAAACCCCTCTATGTCAAAATCAGGAAGTACCTCAGACCAATGTTAGAGGGGATGTGGTCTTGTGGGAGATCATACACACGTATTTTGGGATTGTCCTGCATTGACAGAATACTGGCAGAATATTCAAAAAGAAATAAGAACATGCTTAGATATAGAACTACCCTTAGAACTATCATACTTTATTTTAGGGTTATTACCAGCAGCCATAGAAGACTCTAATCAGATACCATTATTGCAAATTCTTTTGGCCACATCTAAAAAGATGATAATCTCATGGCTGAGACACCATATTACAATGGAAGGAGAAGGACAAGGAAGTTTACTTTATGCAAAGCTGTAAATGACTACAGAAATATTTTTAACAAAATGGTCTCAAATCACCTCCCATTTCCTTCTGAGTGATACATGTGATGAGAAAGTGAGATAATTTGGGTGGATCCCTTTTCTATATATCAGAATAGTACTTTATTGTGGATATTTGAAATCACCCATAAACAATGACAAAGTGAGAGAGCACAAGGTCTGTTCCTTGGGACATTTGTTTATTCTATCTCCAGATATCTAGATGTACCTATTGTAAGACTGCACCTTGTGAAACAAAATAAAAACGAAAAAAAAAAAAAAGTGTATGGCTGCATTGCAATTCTTGCAATGTCTTTGACGAGCTGACAATGGATACAATTGCAACTGGTCATATCATCCACCATTAAAAGCCTGAGGTTAGTCTTCAGCATACCACTACTGACCATCGCAAGCACAACATGGACACGCTAGACAACAGATAGGATGGAAGACATGTCACTTGACAATGACAGTCATGCAGTCTAGACTTACCTACAACCATCTTGGCAAATTCATCTGGAAAGTTCTTCTCCAACCACTGCCTGCACTTGGCTGGTTCGGGCATGTACTCACAGTACTAGATGAAGAGGAGGAAGCAGGAGCAACTTGTCATATATGCAAATTCCAAAAAAAAAATAAAAAATAAAAAGGCTGTCCGCTATCTAAAAACAATTAGTTACTGGAAATCAACACCAACACGGCAATTTGTGTTCCATGGGCCTCCTTACCAAAGATGGCTAACAACAAATCAGGAATAGATCCCATGGTGCAAACAAGTCTTTCTATCACTATTTTCCACAACCGTTTAACAACCCAGCAACTGTCCGACAAACGTGCATTGGCCTGTGGAAGTTGAGGATCAGGGTTGAGCTGGAGGGAATTTTTACCTTGTAGCGACTGACACTTAACTGGGATGGATGCACCTGCTCGGCCATCAGGCTTTTAAACTGATGCATCATTGTATGTTAGCAGGATTAATTCTCCTCCTTTCCAGAGCTGGATTACTTATAGATTCCATAGGTTTTTGCAACTTCAGACACAGGAAGACCAGACTCCTTGTCTTTTGTCTTTATACATCCGAGAACCTTTCTTTGATTAATTTCTCTTTTTGGTGCTTGTGTAATCGTTGGGGTAATATACTAAAATGACTTATGGCTACCACAAAAGAGGAAGTTATTGCACATACCTCTGTTGGCAAGGAACATACTAAAAGAAAAAAGGGGGAAACGTTATTGCAAATTTTAAAAACTTCAAGACACTTTGCAAACATCTGCTGAAAAGCCATCCAGGTAAAAATCTTCCAATTGTTTCTAATTCCAAGGTGACAGTTCTACCCACAGAACCATAGTATCGAAGCATGCTACCAGAAACATTCACCTTTCTGTTTCTGAACTACCACAAGACTCACATATTCCACCACTTAGTGCATCTTTGGCTAGCAGGTCACCCTCATTTAAAACAAAATAAGAACCCCCCCCTTGGTCAAAGCCATCAACACCCTCAGGCCCACATTCTCTTTCACAGTCCATTTCCCGTTATAAAATAGTATATTAACAGTGTTACCAGGATTATTTGGTGGTTACAAGTATTTACTGTCAACACTGACTGAGGACATGTTCAAAAATACATTTACTGCACACTGTTAATCTTACCAATAATTAGACACATAATATTGCCATAGTAATATGACACGTAAAATTAGGCTTCAAAGCCCCTGGTGGCGACTCCACAATAATCTCCTTCACTGCTCCCATAACCCCATTAAGGCACCTGAACACATACCTCCGCAATAGAGCACTTTCAAGGGGTACATGGTGTCTGAGTTGCCAGTTCTGCGTTCTGCCTTGTTCTCTGGGGAGCCCGATTCTGCATTTTCAGTAGTAGCCATGATGTAAAGTCTGAGCAAGAGAGATACATTACCACATTTAAGTTTATAAAAAAATAAAAGATAAAAAAAAAAATCAATATCCACAATGAGCCCCTCTTTTAACAAAATAACTTTTTTGTGCTGATGGTGGAACTGTTGTTAGAAGTCCCAGGGTTCCTTTGGATTTATTCTTAATCTGATACATGGCCCCATCTAGTGGACAGGCCGGAGACAAACAAGACCGTTGCAAAGCTTTCACAAACTAATATCATATCAAGGACTAGAGGGCAAAGCATGAATTAACTATGAATTTCAGTAGGGCATATTTCAAATATCTATAACGGTATAAGGTTTAGCGTGTTTCTGACAACTGGCTAGGCTAAGATGACATGTAAAAATCATGCACCATACCGCTGGTGAGCAGACAATATAACCTTTAAATAACTCTCTAATTGATTAATTTCTGTGCAGTGCTAGGAATATATGCAGCTCGTTTTGCTGCTATCACATTTGTAAAATTATCCTGCAAATGCATTTAACATTAACCATATTTTAAATGATTACAAAAAAATCTGCACTGAGGATCTATTCAGTTAGAAATAATACATTATTTTAAATTAACCCATGTCGCTAGTATGCGAAAAGTAAAGACCTCTGCTAATTTTAATAAGTGTTCTGATAAGTTCCCCCCCCCTATATATCAAGGGCCTGCTGATCTATCGAGGGCATAATCCAGTAGGGCCGTCTCCAGACGGAGCCACATTCATTTGGAAAACGTGACATTGGATATGCAGATCTCCTGACACATCCGGCCGGTCAATTAGAAATCCGACTTAATAAATCATTAATATTTTTAAAATAACATTAACTGCAAGTATTTAGCTAAAAAAATGACCACATTCGTGATAACGCACCTCGTCACCCTTCTAAGCCATGTACAACGACTGGTAGTGCAGTAGTCAGCGACGACCCTACCTTAACAATGACTGGCAAAAAACAACTAATATAAACTCAGAGTTAATGGTTAGTGCTCCTGTAAACTAAACACATTTATATTTAACTAGATGACAGTATTAAACTGAGAATAAACTTTCTTGCTTTATTACAACGTCAGGTGTCTTAGCTCGCTAATGTACCAATGGGAGTCCATCCGGCGACTAGCATTCTTTCCAATAAACTAATAACAACGAGAGTCGATTTTGTGGGGGGAAATACCTACCCTTTTAAAACAGCCTTTATATTACGTTCTGCTAAATAAAAAAGTAAGCATTATTGTAACAAGAAAGAACTGCGGTCTAAGCATCAACGAGCATAACTCGCACCACTCCTCCCCCGGCTAGTGCTGCTTGGGTCCTGTTTTCTTGAAAGAAACGTTTGGGTCGACATCATGAGGCGTCCATTATAACGCCTGAAGTAAATAAAACACTAATACCCATTTTAACTGTCTTTATTTAAAGTAATACACATTGCATTTTGATTAACATTTTGCCATTATTATTTAAAACATATGTTAAAACGCATAGTAAAATATTAATATATGAATTGCTTAATTTACAAAAGGCGCGTACGTAGTTGATGATCCGACACAGGCAGTTTATTTGGTAATATATTTAAATATTACTTTTGCGATTTCTGTACTGCACTCTTTGTGACCTTTCAATTTTGTTAGCTATTTGTTTTTTAAGTGAAACGGGAATTATTATTATTATCATTATTATAGCTGTAGTATATGCGTATTTTGAGAGGTAAGGTTTTATGTTAACAGACAATTCAATTCAGATTATACTTATATACTGGAGTTGTACAAGTTCTAATTTTGCTTGTTGATTGGTTGTTTATAAGTTACGTGATCATTCGTTTGTCTACCTACTGTTATATTGCTTCCCTAGATATTAACTAGAAAGTATACTATATACTACTAGAAAGTAGAATAATTATTCTAAATTACGTTGAGAATAAATGCTTGTTAGAAAGTAGCTCAGTGTCACATTATAGAAAAAATGCTGTAAAATGCATCTATTGCATATGGTTTCCCGGTATTACCAGTGTACCACAGATTTACGTAAAACTGTATTTCGTTGTATTAATTTTAAGTGGTTTTAATTTAAAGGTTTAGTACCTAGATTTATTCCAAATTTAGAAGTTCTATAATATATAGGTAAATAATGTGACGTGTTTAATTCCGCATATTCTAGGCTTAGCATCGTGAAAATGGTGCAATGGAAAGAGATAATGGAACAGAACCCAACAGAGATGAAACCACAACTCGCAGTCTGGCACATGGTAAGATGTTTTTCATCTTTCATACTTCTGTTCTTGGGTATCCTACAATTATTAATAAAATGACGTTTTTCGATAATTTCAAGTCTAAAATACAATATCATATGAATCTCTTAGTAAGATGTCTGAGCTAAAGCTTAATCTTAGTTGATTTTCGGACGCAGTAGCCATTGCAGATATGGTTAAGGTACTCAGCTAAATTGGTAAGCTCCTAGGCTGATGTATGAACAACATTCAACCGTTTCAGGTGTTATGGGTAATGCTGTCAAACGGGTAAATAATGTACGTGTTAATATTATATGTATCTTTTAGTTCGTCCTATGGACCCCTGGCACAGCACCCCAATAAAAAAGGTAAGGTGGTCATTTTGCTCAGATTTTTGTTTTACTTTATTTGATTGTTTTAAAATGCTTTTATTCTTTTTCCTGCTTTAAGTACATCTTTATCATATGATTTAAAATAACCTCTCCTGGAGCCGACACCTTATCGTGGTGGAGGGGTTTGCGTGTTCCAATGATCCCAGGAGCTAAGTTGCCCG
>JAODKE010000043.1:36888483-36902704 GCA_026779605.1 Mormyrus hasselquistii
TATCCCTTAGATCCACCCCTGCTAGTCATAATGAGCTTATGGCTATCCCTTAGATCCACCCCTGCTAGTCATAATGAGCTTATTATAAATTCAGAGAGCTCAGTAGTATGCTTGGTATAAATGTCCTTAAATGCCTCGTACCCTGTGATGGACTTGCATCCCGGGTGTCCCCTGCCTCATACCCTGTGCTTCCTGAGGTAACTTTAAGGGTAATTTTTACCCTGTGTGACATGAACAGTTATTAACAGTATTAGAGTATTTTTATTTTTCAATTTAATACTAAAATAATGTGAATTCTATTCTAAACTGGTTGTTATTATAATTAATATTTCCCCTAATTTAGCATTCTCAAAGGTGAAGTGTTCTTTAAGCATTTCTTCACAGTGAGAGCAGAGTGCTTCCTGTGTTCGACATGTTGGTTCATGCTTCATGGCCCAGGCCAGCTGCGGAAATGCAACGTGGTCATCCAGGCCCTCACCAAGCGGGTGCGCATTGCGGAGGCACGCCAGCGGGACAGCCAGCGGGCGCTGGAGGGCAGCCGACACGAGCTCTGCCAGCTTGGGCAGCAGCAGCAACGCTTAGCCGGCCAGTCCGAGGAGCTGCAGGTATGGCAACGTGGCACTTAAGTGAAGTTGCTTATGTGTACAGTGTAGCGGCGCCTATGTTCCGGGTGGAGGGTTAGGGGTGACCCGCTGCTCTGTGACTGACAGGAGAGGAACCAGACTCTGAACGCCACAGTGCTCAAGCTTTCCTCCCAGGTGGGTCAGCTTCAGGCTCGAGAAGAGGAGCTGAAGGCCACGCTGATGCTGAAGGTGAGGCTGGGATACTGTGGACGGCCGGTTGCAGTGAACAACTATTTAGTGCCATAATTGCTTTTTATGTCATATGTCATCCTCCTACACTGACCTGATTCTCTGAAGGCTTCTTCTCACTTTACATCACCGCAGCCCTGTATGAATTATTATAAAAGATGGATGAAAGCATGCAGTTATCTTACAGTCCAGTTTATTTTTGCAGTTAACTCTTTAAATTCTCTAATTAGACTTTCGCTTGTGACTGGTCCGTTTGTAGTCCTGTAATGTATTCTGCCCTGTTTCTGGGCTGTAATCCCAGCGTTACAGTAGTTTCGGGTGCAAGCCTTCTGCAATGTAATGCTTTACAGCATTCTCCTGCACTTCATCCTATTGGCCACAAGATGTCAGTAAATAGCTCTTTACTACATTAATTTGTCCTGTTGCCCTGGTTCAAGTTTCACTTACTGGAAATTATATAGCACATAAAATATATAAATTAAACAACTTTATTGATCCTCGTGGGGAAATTTTTTTTTACGCCTCCCTCAACTTGCTCTTTGTAGAGCAAGCTGTCCGTGAAGGGCAGCCACCTGTTGGGGCGCCCAGGGAGCTGGGGGTTAAGGGTCTTGCCCAAGGACCCGCAGACATGCTGAGGCTGGGTTTGAACCTGCGACCTTGTGATTACAGGCACACAATTTAGTCATTTGTTCAGTCTTTTTTGGTAAAAGCTGAATCTGTGTCTTCACTAACATTACACTTACATATGTTATGGTAATTCACAAACACCAGTGTACTTCAGGTTTTTTATGTATATTTGTGTGTGTCATTATTTCACTGCTTAGTTGGACCTGGTGATGGTTACGTTCCAGGTATTGTTGTACCAATGGCAGCCATTAGAAAGGATCATCATCGCTTCATGTCTGTTACAGCCTCATCAGTGTCACCTGACCCATGACATCACACACCTGATATATGTCTATGGGGCTACCTCATTTCGCCATGATGTTATTTTCATTGCTGTTGTCCATGTCACAATTCTCAGCATGGACCTGGGCACTGAAAACTGCGTCTTCCCAATGGGAAAGGTGCCACTTGGCTTCAGCCTTGAGGCAGCTTATGTGTTCAAATTGACAGAATCAGCTTACAGATCAATGAATTATCAATGCATCACCTCAGTCTGTCTTAGTTCTATGATGAGATCTTGTCATTGGTGTCATTTGGCATGAGAATTTCATTTCTTTTAAAATTTCAGCTTTTATGCTGTATTTGAGTAGGACGCAGACATGACGGGGGCGACCAGCCGCATCCTGGAGCTCACAGGCAGCTTCCGCAGGCTGGAGGCCGCTCTGGAGGAGTGCCGCTCGCGGGAGGCCAAGGCGCTGATGGAGGCAGAGAAACAAAGATGTGGTCACAGGGAGGCCAAAAACGAGTGCCTCCGGCTCCGGGGTAGGCAGAAGCTCAGGCTCCGAGGAGGGAAGAGCCGCACGGCTGTCACACACGAAGGTCCCCCGCATGCCTGCATTTGCACAGAAACTGCCATGTCATTCAGCCTTCCTCGCAGACTTGACAGGGATGTTAGGAGCAGGGTTTCATTTTCAGCGCCTGTAATTTTCCTTCCCCCACTGCTTCTGCTCATGCAGATAATTGAAATGCACCCCCCCCTCCCCTCCATTTTTGCAAAACAGGTCATGCTTGTGTAACAACCCCGAGAGCTTAAACCCAGAAGCTGGCTTGTGTGCTGACTCTTGCACAAGCACATCAGTCAGTCATTCAGACGTGAAAATTTTAAAAATAAGTCATCGTCATCTCTAGGGCTGGTAACCTATATACATGGCTTGAATATTTAAAAAAAGATCCACTGCTCTTTATCCCTGTAGGCTGAAAGAGGGTTAAAAATGTGCAATTAGTAACGTTAAGAACTCTCTGGCTACGTCTGGTGTGTCTGTGAATTTATTTGCTTTTGTAGCCCAGTGAGTTCCCAGGACTCCGTCGTTGTGAAATAAGCACTGACACACGAGTGAATGGAACCCACGCTCAACCAGAACTTTGTCGTTTGATGCTGCTTCTGCGTCATTCGGGGGCCTGCGTTTACAGAGAACACCTGTGCTCACGTTGGGTCCCATGTTGCAGAAGAGCTGCGGGAGAAGATCTCAGAGGGAGACACGCAGGGAGAAGAGCTGTCGCGTCTCAGACGAGATAGCGAGCTGCTGAGGAACCAGCTGTGTCTGCTAGGTACGAGACCTGGGTACGGAAATGTGGGGCTAGTTTAGTGGTGGCTTAATGGTTAGGAAAGACCATTGAAAGATTGCAGGTTTGAATCCCTGACCAGTAAGGCACCACTGAGGTACCCTGAACAAGGTACCCCCCCCCCCCCCAAGCACTGCTCCCTGGGTGCTGAATTAGCTGCCCCCTGCTATGACATCACATATGGGTAAATGCAGAGGACACGTTTTATTGTTGTGTGCTGTGGTGTGTCAACAATGACCAGTGATTGTTAAATTTTAAATTAAGGTAATGCTAATTGCTAAATGCAGGCGAGGTCTTGGGGCTGTCTAAACCAAATGGAGGCTAACAGTCAACTTACATATAACCGAGGACTTTCCAAAAACTGTGGTGTTTGGCTCAATGGGTTAGGACACCGCGCCTGAGATCAAAGATTGTAGATTCAAATCCTGTGGTTAGCAGGCTGATTTTGCTGTTAGGCCCTTGAGCGAGGCTCTTATCCACTAATTGCTCCAGGGATTGGCTCACTTTTGTCCTAGGTGACTTATATTGGGACAAACGCTTCTGCTAAATAAATAAAATGCAATGCAATGGTTCAGGCTAATGCTAGATGCTGACCTTGAGCTGTCCTGTGAGTATCTACTATGAGGAAAGCAAACCAAGCTGAAGCTAATGCTAGTCAGGAAGTGCACTGGGGGCCTGGGGAATGTCCTAAACACACGCAAGCTAAACCTCAGCCCTGAACGCAAATGAGAGCCCGAGTCTAACCCAAAGGCAAACTAAAGCTAATCACTGGCTGCACGTAACTGAAACTAGATGCAAGCGATAGCAGGGAGAGGTTGACACTAGAGAAGCCACTGTAGGAGATCAAGTAGTAATGCAGTGTTTGCATTTGTTCACCATATCAAAATAAGAAGAGCGGCTAGAGTAGAGTTAACCTGTCGACATTCCTACAGTATATCGGAATAGAAAGTAGCTCTGATCTCGAATCTCATTGAGAGAGCAGAACAATTCGGCCCAAATGAGGCCAGCTAGTGAGATCCAGCACAGTGGTCTGTTGGAAAGATGAATGTTTGCAAAAGTCTTCATTGATGAGATGGGTAATATTTGCCGTAAACACGTGTATAGTTCAGTCATTCTTCTCGGTTGAATTTAGTTTTCATTCATCTTAGCTACAGTTTGGCCAAAAAGTGTCTTGCCTCTAATTCGTTTTTTTCATCATTTATTCGTTCATTAATGAAATTAAGTGTTTTAATGGATTTCTAAAGCTCTTGCACCATATACAGTTACAGACCTGTTTTTACATCAAGAATGAATTTACTTGTGAGTGATATCACTTACACATAATATGTGTTTGCACACCTCTCGTCCCTGGGGGGTGCACTTAGAAATAGTGTCGCCATTGTTGACGAGGGCGGGGCGGGGACATGGCGGG
This sequence comes from Mormyrus hasselquistii, assembly GCA_026779605.1. Lineage (NCBI taxonomy): Eukaryota > Metazoa > Chordata > Actinopteri > Osteoglossiformes > Mormyridae > Mormyrus > Mormyrus hasselquistii. The sequence continues at coordinate 36,892,936 of JAODKE010000043.1, forward strand.
GGAGGAATGCAAGAGAGCCGGCTCATGCCATGCTGGGGGAGACTTCCTCCTCTGGGACCCTATCCTTCTCGACCCTCCTGCCTCTGCATTCCTCCGTGTGGAATGTGGCACCTTCCGTGCAACCTCACCATATGCGAGAGCCCAGTCTGAGCTGCTCTGTTTTATGTACGTGTCTGTCTGCTTTGGCCAGTAGCAGAGCGATTACTCACTTCAGTCAGTAAGGCCTTGTAGCTCCCCATACAGCTCTTATTTATAACAGCTTCATCAGCATTCCTCCTTTGGGTCTCAGGGCAGCCTCTATGCCACTTTGGCTGATTTATGTCACTTTGCTTGACTTGCTCGTCTTCTGTACTTAGCTTTGTAGCCCAGCACGCTGGAGATCAAGAGCCAGCCACCCTCACTGTGCTCACCTTCCCTCTGCATCCCCCCCCTCCCCCCTTCCCCCACATGCAGGGGAAGAGGAGCATAGGAAGGAAGAGCTTCTGGAGTTAGCAAGGTCCAAGAAGGAGCGCACAGAGTCACAGCTGCGCTGCCTGCGCCAGGTAACCTCACCTCCATTTTTATTGGTCGATAATGTAAGCATCCATAACCTCATCTCGATCTTTATTGGTCGATAATGTAAACATCCATAACCTCATCTCCATCTTTATTGGTCGATAATGTAAACATCCATAACCTCACCTCCATCTTTATTGGTCGATAATGTAAACATCCATCCATCTTCCAGTCGCTTATGCAGAATTGGTTCAGGGGTGAAACGAATGAATGAATTTCTTCAAATAATTTAATAAATATTGTTAATTACAACTAGTTTTGACCCAACAGGACTTTTGCTCTATCTACTTCTTCAATATATAATTTATGCTCTATTCAATTTGCTTGTTTTACTGAAACCTTCACATTTGGTGCTGACTGCAGAGGGACTTTGCTGAAGTATAAGAACTGACATAACAGCTCTAGTTTGGTGATTTTATATATATATATACACACACACACACACAGTGTATTATACACACGAGTATAATTTGTTCGTAATCCAAAACACTCGTATATCAAAGTGAATTTTCCCATAAGAAATAATGGAAACTCAGATGGTTCGTTCCACAACTTGAAAATATTCAAATAAAAACGATTAATACAGATTAATTGAGACAGCTGCCCCCGCAAGCCGACCTCTGATTAAGCGGGACATGATGGATGGATGGATGGATGGATAAAGGAAAAATACATAACAAATTAACCTGCACTTTACCTTTGAAAAAATTGTGGGTGGTGTGAGGGAGACGGAGAAGAGGAGGGTTATTTTGCAGGACGACTTTCTCTATAACTAACGGAATCACTGCTATCTGTTGGCTCACTGGAATCTTTTGCTTTTTGTGCGACATTAGCAAGGAACCTACCCAATGGCAGCCGCTTTTGCCTCCTTTTCAACTTCACAGAATTCTGAACATTGCATTGTCGTCAAGCACATGCATTGCTCCCACTGCTACACCCTTATTTGGGTGGTGCTTTTCTACTAAATTTTGACTATACGAGTGAGGCACGCTGACTGAGACCGAGCGTGGGACATGATTACCCACAATCCCACAAGGAGAGAGAAGAACTATCGGCTCGGTTGTCAGCATGTGGCGCTAGGCAGACAAAGCGTATACGTAATACTCGTATTGCAAGACCTCGCTCGTTTATCAAGTTAAAATGAATTTTAACTGTGTGTGTATGTATGTGTGTATATATATATACATACACACACACACTGTACTTTTTGGTGTACAGTATAAGTCGCTACTTCTTTTCCAAAATTTTAGCCGTGCGACTTATAGAATGGTGCCACATATATGTAGATTTTTCTAATTTTTTGTACGCTGGCTACGTCATTTTAAGCAGTATACATTAGGTGTAACTCGCCTAAAAGGCAAAAAGGCATTCTTTACATAACTCTAGATGTAATCTTATTAAGACAAATAATTCCGTAACTCAGATACCTAAACGCGGAGTCCCTCCCCGCAATGGGAAGCGTTCGCTTATTAAACGTAACTGGGATCATATTAAATGTATTCTAATCCTTTATTTGAATAACAAAAACTGCTCGATAACTATTATTATGGCCAGAAGTGGCTGAGTGGATCAGCTTAGCATGGGACACCATAAGCATTGAAACAATAACATCCGGCTTCAGAAAGGCAGAAACAGCGGGTGTAGAAGGACAGGAAGAGGAGGAAGAAGAAGAAGACAAAGACATTCAACACTGGGATATTCTGGCAGCGATATCACAGCTATTTGAGAATGAGGACTTTGACGGCTTTACTGACACAGACAATTAAGACATTTAACATTGAAAATTTGAATTAGTAGATTTTTGATTCATTTAAACTGCCAAAGCCATTTTTATCAATAGTGCTTTAGTGGATGAAAACCTATTTAAATATCAAACTTTTAGTTTATGTGTTCCTTTCTAGCCGCGACTTATACAAAGTAGTGACTTATATATGTTTTTTTCCCAAATTTTTGGGGTTTTAGGTAGGTGCAACTTATATAAAAAAGATGGTACAGACACACATGTTATACATTACCATTCAAAAGACTGGACATGCCAAGCTGCTGCCAGCGAGAGTGAAAGAGTATCTAGTCACATGACCTGGGCACCTGACCCTGGTTATGGAGGAGTTTGACCAGAGAGTGAAGGAAAAACGCCCAGCATATATGTGGGACTTCCTTCAGGACAGTTGGAGAAGCATCTCAGGACACCTCCTCATGAAACTGGCATAGAGGAGAAAGTAGGGTCAACCAGTTCCTGGAGCAACTGAGGCTAAGGGCTGTGCTCAAGGGCCCAATGATTGCATCACTCTGTCAACCCAGGGATTTGAACTGGAAGCCTTCTGAGTCCCAACCCACAAAGCTGCTCCCCCAGCAAATTAATTGTTTTTTGTTTTTTTGGTCAGTGCATAAATCCATAATTCCATACAGGATATGCTATTTTATAGTTTTTATGTCTTTACAGTAATTCTATTGTATAGAGAACAGTACAACTAAACCTTGCTATGATACTCACCAATTAGCCATAATATTACAACCACTGAGAGGTGTAGTGCATAATATTGATGTCAAAGGTGCCATTATACATTACATAAATGAACAGTCAGTTCTTGAAGTTGGTGTGTTGGAAACAGGAAAAATTGGCGAGCATAAGGATTGTGACATGGGCCAGATTTTGATGACTAGACAACTGGTTCAGAGCATCTCCAACATGGCAGGTCTTTTGGGGTGTTCCTATGCCATGGTCAGTACCTACCAAAAGTGGTCCAAGGAAGGCCAACTAGTGAACTCGTGACGGGGTCATGGAAGCACAAAGCTCATTAATGCAAGTGGGGAGCAAAGGCTATCAGGTCTGTTCCAGTCCCACAGGGGAGCTACTGTAGCACATATTGTTGAAAAAATTAACTCTGGTCATGATAGAAAGGTGTCAGAACACGCAGTGCATCACAGCTCGCTGCATATAGGGCTGCATAGCCGCAAAGCGGTTGGTGTGCCCTTGCTGGCCACTGGCCTACATTGGGCATGTGAGTGTCAGACCTGGACCATGGAGCAATAAAAGAAGGTGGCCATGTCTGATGAGTCACGTTTTCTGTTAAATCATGTGGACTGGGAGCGTATGTGTCATTTACCTGGGGAAGAGATGGCACCAGTATGCACTATGGGAAGAAGGCAAGCTGGCTGAGGCAGTGTGATGCTCTGGGCAATGTTCTGTGGGGAAACCTTGGGTCTTGGCACTTATGTGGATGGTACTTACACATGCCACCTATCTAACCACTGTTGCAGACCGAGTACTCCCCTTCATGGCAACTGTATTCCCTATTAGCAGTGGTCTCTGTACCCCCTGCTACACTGCCAAAATTGTTCAGGAATGGTTTGAGGAATATTAAAAAGAGTTGGCCTCCAAGTTCCCCAGATCTCAGTCTGATCGAGAACGAGTGAAGATCCATGGAGGCCCCACCTGGTAGCTTACAGGACTTAAAAGACCTGCTGCAACGTCTTGGTGCCAGATACCACAGGACACCTTCAGAGGTCTCGTGGAGTCCATACCTCCACGGGTCAGGGCTGTTTCGGCGGCACGAGGGGGATATACACCATATTAGGCTGGTGGTTTTAATGTCGTAGCTGATTGGGTATATACAGTATATCATTTTTTTCTCAAAGCACTCGTGGCCTCTGCTAAAACACAAAGCTTCTCAGATGTAAAAAAAACATCAAATGTATATTGGAAATTATAATTTGGCCTCATGCTTTTCACTGTTGGGTAAAAATGCATGAAGATTCAGTATGTAGTACGCCAGCAGCACATCTCCAAGGTTGAAGGTTTGATTCCTCCTCTCTGTAAGGAGCATGTTCACCCCATGTTTGAGTTGGGTTTCTAGCCGGGAGTTCCAGTTTCCTTATGCAGCGGTGGGGTCGCTCTGCCATGCAGAAACGCGGTTAGGTGAAATGGGGCCTCTAAACTCTGTTAGTATGCATTCTCTGATGGTCTACTGTAACTGGGTAAGTGATTATGAGAATAAGAATGCTACTGTATATATTACATACTTGCTTATTGGATTAACAATATATGAAATGAATGGATGCGGGGTATTTCTGAAAAATAATGAAATATAATGAGAAATAGAAAATAATAACGGAAACGTTCAGATTAAATAAAAAATGAGGAGATACACTTTCCCACAGTATGAGTTATTGTTTAGTCAGTTATAAAGTGTAATAACAGAGTGAAAAGACAATTTATTGAAAGGTGAACTTTGTGTTTTATTTTTTAATCTGTATTTGTAGTAAATTAGGTCTTCCCGAATAACGTGTGATGTTCCACACCTCATTTTGATGCAAAGCTCGGGACAATTTTAGCCCATGTACTCTATACCCCTAAACCGAACCAGACTGTCTCATACCAGATCTGCGTTGTGATCTTCAAATGTTTTCATTTTCTCCAATGGTATGCTGCGATTACCTTCAATAGGGCTTTAGGCGGAGCCCAGTCCTGTGGGGCAGTGAATCCAGTCTATCGGGATGCCTAGACACTAGCATATTCTGATGTCTGGCTCCATTCCAATGGACAAATCCAGTCAGGTGATTGCATGCTGACTAAAGGCTTTGCCTTTTGGTTTATAAAGGTAACAGCTAAATTGTTAACCAGGCAACATTCCATTCCATGGCAGTCTATATTTAGGTCAAGACCTGTCTGCTTTTAATGATGGCTTGCATGAAGTCATTAAGAGAACAGAATTTAATTATCCTGCGAGTATTTAGCTTAGAGTGGGATCTGCAGATGTAAATTTACATTTAGAATGTAAATAAAATGTTTATGATGACGTCATAAAAGTCATGTAGCTTGGAGGGAAAACTATAAATATGTTGGGTGGAGGCAGATTGACATGCTCATCTGTCTGTGTGCAGATTTGTGAAAATCAACAGAATGACTTACAGTTTCTTCAGCTGAACCTGGACTCGGCTCAGGAGGCTTTGCGACGCCAGGAGGATGTGGGCCCGCCGGAGAGGTGATATGCCGCACCCTCGTACCGCTCGAAGAATAAAGTCACACCCCAGGTTCCTCACTGAATGGGCCACCGCGCCTCATGTCCCTGCTTTGGGATGTGTCCCCGTCAATACAAACAGCCCTGCCTTACAGGCCATCCATGGGCATCTCTGATGGGATTAGGCATGAGAAATGCATGATTCCAGGCTTGGCAGTAGCTGACTGCAGTGCAGCAAACATGGAATTGATATGGTGGGCTCAGTAGATACCATCTTATATTCCCTGGCAGATTAGCCATAATCCCCCAATCACTTGAGAGATTTAGGGCTTTAAATACAGGAATTAACAGAACAGGGTGATTAGACATTAGTGTGAGTAGTCTTAACAAGCCGGTCTGACCCATAGGCAAATTTAAATATTAAATATTTCTTGAAGGATATCTTCTGCCTTCTGACAACACAGGAATGCTTGTATGCACCAGTGACCTTCCTATTTTTGATGCACACACTCTAGTAGTGTTGCTATTGTGTATTCTCATTGACTGTGTCAGAACTGTCATGCAGAGATAGCTGAAAAATGAAAGTGTTTTGTTCTTTAGAAAATTTCCTTATCAAGTAGAGAATTGCGTACATCATATGACACCAAAGCTACAAAATTGTCTGTACTGAGAGCAGTACAAACCCTTGAAAAACATTCCAAACGTTATATACATTCTTTCACGGGGGGGGCTTTTAATGGATGGTTCTGAATTTAACATTTGTGAAAGTATGGCATGCAGAAATCATGCTGTAATTGCCATATTTTTGATAGCTTTTAAGGATGTGAAGGAACTTTTTTTCTGCCACATGGCAAAGATACTAATGTCTCTGCAAAACTTAGGATATAAGAAGAGACTCTTTAAAAGTTGCTTCCACTCAGACTCATAGTGGCAAGAGAGTTGGGAAGTCTGAAGGGCATCTTGTCAGCCGAGGCAGCTTTCCGTGTCTCAGCTGTGCCTCTGTTTGCAAAAAGAAATCCTGGTGCAGAGGCAGGGAAGGACAGGTCACATGTAGCCTTGCCAGGGAGTGGGAAGGTCAGAAGGATGAGCCTGTTCTGCTGGTTACTCGCTCTACGTTGAATGTCCATAGGTGACCCCCCCCCTCACACACACACAGTTTGTGCTGATTAAGAAAACCTGTAGACTCCCATCTTGCTGAAATGCTGAGGAGAGAGAGGACAGAGAGCCTGGCTGTGTGTGCCAGGGACAGCAGGGAAATCTAAGCTCTGACTTAATGGAGGTGTACAGCAGCTATAATAGTATTAACTGCCATTTCTTAAGCTTAAAAAATGTATGAATAGATATTACAAAATTATATACATGTCTTTAATATAGAATGTATAGTATTGTGTAAAATCTAAGAAAAATATTTAAGGCTATATATCTGGGTAGTAAATAGCTTTCTGTCCAAAAATCTATTTACCCTTATAACATGTGCAAATTAACAGTAACTGAAGGAAAAAATAAATGATTAAAAAAAAAAAAAAAAAAATTATGGTTTTCCAGAAGGTTACTCATGTCTTGTTGGATGGCTAGATGAACACTGTTTTGGTTCCCAAACCTTTCGTCAAAGGCACTACAACCTTAAATTTCACAGTCTAATTAACTTAATTAATTAACTTAATTACGTTTTTCATTAGCAAAACAAAGTAGGGTAGTGGTCTAGTTACAAAATACATGTGTGTGTTGTAATGTTGCTGCAAATATTGGACATTAGGAAGAGGTATTGAAATGGCTAAGTTAACACACTTTGACGGACATCATAGTTTTACACCGAGTGGAAGATCATTTAAACATCATTTTCTTTGACTGCCGTTGACTTTTGCTCAGTACTGTATGTAAAAACATTTCCAATGTAGTATCCCAAAACGGTGCAAGGCATTTGTATCTACGTTTCCATGTGTATACACAAACACTGAAGAGCAACACCTCAACGAATCACGACAAATAAGCACAGTCACCTGACTCTCCCTCCTGAGACGGCCCAGCGCCCACCAGCCCCCATGCTCCAATACACAGACGGGTTATTTTAATGTGCAGGAGTCATGCATCTTCCCTGGATCCTGTTTTTCCATAAGTAGCAGTCTTTCTGCATTCCTTTAAAGAATACACTGGTTAAAAAGTGAGTTTTCTCTGAGTGTTTACTTTTAAAAACATTGCTGACCGCATTCCATTAGTGTAGCTCGTACATATCTCACATATTGGCGCCTGGTAATGTTTGCGAATGACCCTGCTGATTGGGTGGTTCGAAATAGTCTGAATGAGGCTGTATTTATAAACCTGCAGTCTTTCATTCCAGTCAGGCTGACTTAAGCTTTCTGGACCTGAAATGTTTGGACCTGTCCAAGAGTGTGCCTCTGAAAACAGAGGAGCAAGGGTCCATGGGAAGGCTCTGTCACGTCAGTGGCCCCGCCCAACCAGGGAAAGACTCCAGGGCCGACTTTGACACCCACCAAAGAACCAAACCCAGTCCTCCTGATGACAAAAGGAAGCCTTGTCATGTAATTACAATTTCCATTGTCTACAAGTGTCTGAAATTGCAAGCATTCAATTAATTAATAGCAGCCACATGGTAAACAATGCTTTTTTGAAACTTAGGGTGTGGATTAATTGTATTGTATAAATATATTAGGTAAATATTTGTTATCTGGGTGCTCCAGCTCTGTAGGCACTGAGCTGATTTTGATGATGTGCTCCAGTGCTAATACCTGAAACTGCATTTAGTGTTATCCTTTTATGCTGCTTGGTGGAAACGCCTGGCGGGTCAGGAGGCTTTTGAGATTTCCTGACCTTTGACCTTGTTGGCAGAAAGAGCACAGCTCCCCCACCAGCCGCCTTCAGCAGCTGCTGGCTCAATCCCAGGAGATGGTGGCCGGTCTGGAACACAATACGTGGTGCCAGGCTTGCCTGAGTGAAGGCCCTGTATGCGGCCCTGCCCATGGCCACAGCCGCAGTCACTGTCGAAGCGGCAGCGGGGTTCCCAGGCAGGTACGTCCCTCATCCAGCTTTTGCTCAGTCAGGGTCTCCATGCTCCGCTATTAGGCATTACAAGGGATTAACCAGAAGTTCGTTAAACACGGACAGAGTCACTGGCGCAATCCAGTCAACTGCACCAAACACTAAACATCTTAGCCTCTTTCTCAAAGTCAAGATGTATTATATTGCCTGGTGAATTTCAGTGCTGTTTTATGAACGTCTATTCTGGCATCATCACACTGTACGTGTCCAGATGCTTCACATTCATGTTGATATTGAATATGAAGGTTACATACTTAATATATTTCATTAGAGTTTCTCCCTCTCCATTACATCCGCTTGGTTTTGTTTATCTGAGCTATGCTGTCACGCTGAGTATTGTCATGTCAATATCCATGATCAAACTGGTGTCTTGATCTTTGTAAGCATCTTACTGGGGATCATCCTTATAATCGTCTTACATCAGAGCATTGTAATATCAATTTTTGCTTCTCTTAAAGGTATAGATGAGTATTTTGAACATAATACTTTTTCATGTCAGTCCAAAAATGTCTCACCATATCCAGTACTTAGACTCCATTGTACTTTGTTGATCTAGATCAGTGTCATTTTCACAAGAGCTGATACTATGAAGTCTTTGTCTGTTTTCATATGGCAGGCAAACAGAGAAATAATTAGCTCAATACCAGTTTTACTTTTGATGTGTGGTTGCCTATCAGCATTTTAAATGTCTGCGGAGGTGTGAGATGCTTCTGTTCACAGTGGAGTGACTTAGTGTTGTTTGCAGGGCAGCGGCCCCCAGACGAGAAGCAGCCTTCCTGCCCCCCCTCCGTCAGGCAGCTCACCCGGGAGCAGCTGGCAGCAGCAGAGGTGCCAGGACTGTGGGGGGTGTGTCCACACCACCTCACCTGTGAACGATGCAGGCAGTGCTGATTCTGCGGAAAACTGTGAATGAAGACTGGGAGCCACACCACCCCCCCATCACAAAGCAGTAATCACCATACCTGCTCACTGGAGTAGTAGCAATACAAACACTGAATATTCAGAATCAGAATACTTTATTGATCCCTGAGGAAATTATGTGGTTACAGTTGCTCCCGGACAGTAAGAAAATAATTAACAAGTTAAAATACCAATAACAAATAATACAAATATTACAATACCAAAATTACGAATGGCTCTAATACAAGGAACTCAATATACAAACATCATATATTATTTAAATATGTTTTATACAT
>JAODKE010000043.1:36921203-36932673 GCA_026779605.1 Mormyrus hasselquistii
GTTAAGTTCTCCCCAAGCGAGCTTGATGGGCCGAATGGCCTCCTCTCGTTTGTATAGTTCTTATGTTCTTATGAAAGTAAGAATGAGTCTGATCGTAATCTAGCTGACTGGCAAAGTAAGAATTGCACACGCAGAACATGCGATGTTGGTATTAATATCGCACAGCCCTCTAATATGCAACGTTGGTATTAATATCAGCAGGCCCTATAATATACAGCTATTTTTTTAAAAAATTCTGCCTCGTGTTGTGATGTCATTCGGAGCCGGTATGGTTTTTACAGCAGTGGAAAATCAAAAACCAAAAGTAAGGTACCTGGCGCGTTAGAAAAGCGCCCTTTAAGGAGAATGCAGTATGATGGGATGCCCAAGACTCTGGGGAACTGTAGGAGTGCTTGATTTGATCCAACTAATGTAATATATTGCAGAAGAACTGTTGTAATTTTGAAATGAGATCACATAGAGGTGTTAATTTATTAAAATTTCCCATTTAATATTTCCTGCTCATTTGCACAGCCAACTAATTTTACTGGAGCGATTGCTGTTAAGTACCTGGGTCCCGCTCTCCTGGGGATCCTCTAACTGTTAGATGTCCTGCTGTCTTTGAACCTGCCACTCGGTCAGAGTTTGGTGTTGTTCGGGGGACAGGGGATGTTTTATGAATGAAGCCACTGGGTCGCTCTCCGCGCTGCGAGGTGTGTGGGGGGGGGGAGGCTGGATCGGACAGAGGGCTTGAGTGTGCATTCTGCTGGTCTCATTCTCCTCAGATTCTCTTTCCTTTCTCTAGAGGGGTTCCTCTATGGATTCAACGTGTCTGCTTTTTGTCCCAAACAAAAGAAGCTTCAGTGTAGCCAGCACCATCTCCCAGGGAGTGAAGGGGGAATTGTGGGAAGTCAGATCCAGCCCCCGTTTCTCACGGGGAACATTATCAGTGTGCACAATGGGGCCAGGTATCCCTGGAGCAGGTACCTGAGCGAGTATCCATTTCCTGCTGCAGATTCCAGCTCACCGTGGAGGTGTTTGATTACCTGGACTACGAGCTGAAGCTGGCTGAGACTGGTGAGTCACCCGAAAGGAGAGGAAACCCATTCCACCCGTCTGACCAACCCCAAAAGCTGGTCCTGGGCAGGGCCGGTGAGAGGGTGGAGCTTTTTTTTGACATGAGATACTAGTTGCTGGGATCTAAATATGGGCACAAACGGATCATCTGTCTGATTCCTATTAAAGATATGGCCACCTAGTTTAACGCTGCTACCAGCAGTCAGTATGAGAGCGAGGCTGAACATTGCTCTCAGAATAGGAAGGGAATTGGAATTACCCAGTTTCCCAGAGTCCTCTGGGGTAGAGCACATTTATGCTTCATGCATAGAAACTGTACACACCCCCTGGGAGAGTTTGCAGATCAGAGCAGAGTAATTTGCATAAGTTTCTATCTGGCAGGGCCCCACTTGTCTGCCATAATTACTTAGTTTTGTCACCCCGCCAGAAATAGACATTGAGTCACTGGTGGTTTAACACTGACGCAATAAGGGGAGTTAGGTCATAGTGCAGGCAGTGCGCTCATACGGTAGCTGGTGAGGGTCAATGTCTGACTAGCTATTAACCTTCCGCTCTCTGTCGCTTCTCTACCCACAGTGATGCGGCAGCTGAACACATCCATCGCCATCTCCACCACCACCTCAGGACAGTGTCGCCTGGCCCCCCTCATCCAGGTCATTCAGGACTGCAGTCACCTCTACCACTTCACTGTCAAACTGCTCTTCAAGCTGCATGCCTGTGAGTGGTCCGGCTTCCTGTCCCCGCCCACTTCCCAGTCGTGTTCCGCCCCCAAGACCTGAAGGCCACACTGGCGCATTCTGACCCTTCTGAACTTTTGAGAGTTTGTGCATATGATTAGTCAGAACGGCGAATACATTTTTTTTCAGGATCTTTTAATTTCTCAGTTGGAATCAAGAGGTGGGGCATTAACTGCCTTCAGAAGTTTTATTTACAATGTTCTTTGTTTTTATATTTATTGCACATTGGACCTGTTGCTACTATTCTTTGATTCTTTCTTTTCTTTTTGTACTTGTATGCATTTGAAAATGCAAATTACGTCAGCGACATTTTCAGGATGCCTTCGTTTACCTGTTCTGCTGATGACTGGTACAGCCGAGTTAACGTGTGAATCTCCCTTGGGCCTCAGGTCTCCCCGCAGACACACTCCAGGGCCACCGTGACAGATTCCACGACCAGTTCCACAGGTAATTCAGCAGCAAAGTCACTGCAAGTGAAGCCTGTTGTGTAACACAGCCCAGAGGTTACTGGCCAGGTGCAGTTTGCAATATATCCCTTAGGGGGCTGTCTTGTGCAGTTACTTGGAGTCGGTCTCGTACGGTTGCTAATGATATTGCAGGGACTGGCATGTGCTACTGGGGAGATCCTGTCTCACAGTCGCTGGTGGGCTGTTGGAGGTCCCCAGTCTCTGCTTCTCAGTTTTCTTTAAACCGCTAACAGCTGTTCTGTGCAGTGAGTGAGATCTTAGTACCGTTAGAAAATGAATTGTTTCATCGAGCATTTATGTGCGTAAAATGGTGCATATACACCCACCTGTGCTTTTCAATGGGCTGGGATCCCATCTGTGGAGTCCCACTGTTCTGTGATCAGATAAAATCAGCAAACCCCTGTACTAAGTGGGCACAGAAGATGCATAGGACTGATCTGATCTGCCTTTCACCTTTGACCCTGTGTGGAGTTTAAGGACCGTTTGTCTGCCTTCCAGCCTGAAGAACTTCTTCAACAAAGCCAGGGACATGATGTACTTCAAGAGGCTGATCCAGATCCCCAGGCTTCCCGATGTGAGATACGACGGCCCTGGGGCGTCTGGGACGAAGTCCCGCGACTTGCACCCATCCGCCGTTTCTTTTAATCCCAACATTCGTCGTGTTTCAGTCCCCCCCCAACTTCCTGCGGGCGTCGGCGCTGGCTGAGCACGTGAAGCCCGTGGTGGTGATCCCAGACGAGGAGCCGGTGGAAGAGGATGACGGCGAACCGCTGGTGGAGGTCAGCGACAGCAGCCAGCCTGTCCTGCAGAGCCAGCCGCAGGTTCGCGCTCCGCTCCGCCCTGCTCCGCTCCACTTGGGTGGTACGGCGCCACGTCCAGCCTGCCCGTGTACCGCTCTGACTGGCTAATGGCAGGACTGCAGGTCGCGGGGCTATGGAAACCGCACTCATTTCACTAAATAGACTTTAAACACAGCAGACATATTTGCACTGAACACAGGCTTCTTTAGTCTGTAGCTTGATTTAAGACGTCCTTTTTGTTATGGATTTAACGGCACCTAGAAGGTATTTCTGGTAATATGCTGTTTAAGACTTAAAAATGTTTAAAAGATAAGATCTGAAGATAATAGTACTGTTTTATTGAGCAGTTTTGTTATTGGCTGAGTCAGTGCTGAGCTGTGTGTGTCTGTCTTCATCAGTGGTTTTATTGTTTCCACTGACGTCTTAATTTATTTTTGATAGCTGGACATATTTGATCGAACGTTTGGACCCCCCAATGGCGGTTTTGATGAGAGGTAAAGATCACCGTTAACAGATGGATGTGATATTGTTTATCTGAGACGGAACCTTTCCTTTAACTTACAAATAACTAGGGCCGCCACTAATGACTATATTTTTCTATGGATCAGTGGATGAATCTCTCGTCTATTTTACTGTTTGTTTGGTTGATTAATCTAAATGATTCATTTTACTCCAGAAAACTGACATTATTTTCTCCCACAATTTGATAAGCAAATTAGCAGTATGTCTAAAAAATCAATGAGGTGCATATGATGACGCCCCAAAGGTTAGTAATCTGTATAAATTCGGCATATCCTTACGCTTATTAAGCTGTTAGCTGAAGACCCTATGCTACAGTCTTGGTAAAACAATAAATACTGAAATCAAGAAAGGAACAGTTTAGCAACCACAACCTCCTTTTTAAAAGAGGACGTATTGTGGTTAAACAGGGTAAAAAGGTTTTTTTTTCTTCTTTTTTTTACTTAACTTTTTTATTTATATATAAATAATTTTATTTCATATAGCATATAATTTTTATTTCAGTTTGCAAATTATCTTTTATTGTGTCCGTTTTAGTTTACAATAATCTCACCAAGCCCATTGCGCGCGCGCGCACACACACACACACACACACACACACACACACACTGCCACCGTCAATCCGTGGAGAATAAGCCCAGATTATAGCCTAAACATTTTCCCTGACACTTATTCAATGGCAATTCTAATGTAGCAGGCAGACAATTTCATGGCTTTAATGATAAGTGTATTTAGCAGCTACAAGGACAAAAATATTAAAAAGCTCTCAGTTATAAAGGTAATTTAATAAATATGAAGACTGCACTTAGGTAGTTTTGCTTATTGTGGTGATCCGAATAGATTTCCTCTGCAGTGTAAAACCACCTTTTTGGTTTGCGGTAATTTGAACTACTCCCACAATTTCATAGTGATATTCAGGGAAAACATTTGTTAAAATGAATTGTAGCATTTTAGAAATCATAATGGTAACTTTAATTAAAATAAAGTCAATTTTAAAATATTGATGTCTACACGTTTTTAGCGTAGACTACACTAACTAATCGTGGCAGCCCTACAAATAACTAGTAGCATGTGGTTTAGTTTTCTCCTCAACCATAGTAAACACACCAGGCTGTGAATTCTGGGTAACTTTGCCAAACTTTAAGTTTCCCAGAAAATTTGTGAACAAAAAAACATCAAAAGGATTAACATTGTTAGACACTTTTAATCTATAAAAGCATACATTTTTAATTTTAGTGATGTGAATACTGTTTAAGTCAATGCTGAAAGGATTGTCATTGTCACTGTAAGCTGATGATAAGGGTCGAGGTGATGGTGCAACACGGTGGGTCTCATTCACCAACCATTCTTAATTTGTTTTTCTTAAGTTACTTGTACGGTTTTCACAATGATTTTGGCATTCATTAGTGTTTTCTGTGTTTGGGATTGGCCAGACATGTACCTGGCCTAATTAGTAACAACTGGCACAAGCTTTAAATTCACAAGGACAATGAGATTCATCATTGTAGGAGCACATTTGTGAACAGTTCTGCAGTTTGTCAGATTCACAATGTGTTCTTATAGACTTTCCATAGGACAAACGTAAGAGAAATCTTGGGATGATCTTGGTGAATGAGGCCCATTGAGGGTGGGGCTGGGGGGTCTGTCTGACCTCAGCTTTGTGAACCTGCCAACAGAGACGTACAGATCGACAACCTGAAGCGGGAGATCGAGCTGCTGCGGGTGGAGCTGGAGAGGATCAAAGCTGAGGTGAGGATGAGCCCTCCCCCCTCCACGGGAGCCTCTGCATGTGTGTGTGCAATAGGCTCCCCCCTCTGCTATGTTTCATAAGGTTCAAGAGGTTTATTTGTCGCACACACAATTGTACACATACAGCATGTAATAAGATGTAGGCCTGGTCTCTCCGGGCAGCTGTGCATAATAAGAGAATAAGAACATGGAAAAGAAGAATGATATAAAATATAAAGATAAGATCATAATTGGGGGGGGGATGGTGATGTTAGGGAAGCTGAGGGCTGCTGGGATGTGTGACGGCCAGACCATACCTTGCCAGTGTGGAATGTGACAGAGGGTGTTGGAATGGAGAGGGTGCGGCAGAGCAGCACAGGGGAGGGGGATGCAGGCCAGTGTGTCTGCGCTAGCTTAGCACCAGCCTTGCTGTGACCTTGGCTAACCCGCTGTGTGTCCACCCCCCACCCCCCACCAGGCCCAGCGCTTCATCACACAGCTCAAGTCCCAAATCAACAGCCTGGAGGCAGAGCTGGAGGAACAGCGGGCTCAGAAGCAGCGCGCCCTGGTGGAGAACGAGCAGCTGCGCATGGAGCTGGAGGCCCTGCGCAGGCAGAGCGCCGAGAGCGAGGGCCTGCAGGCCACCTTCATGGAGGCCGAGAGTGAGGCCCCGCCCCCTGCAGCACGGACACCTTTACTGACGCTGTGGCCACGATCGCAGATCCTTACAGACAGAGTGACTGGACTGTAGACTGACTCTAACACAAACATTGGCTTTAACTGATTCTAACACTGATACAGACACTAACACTAAATCCAGCACCTACACTAACATTAACTCTGATTCTGACAATAGTCCAGGCTCCAACAATAACTGCAGATGAACACTGACACCAGCACCGGAGTTTGGTAATTCAGGTTCAGAGAGTAAAAATCCAGACCAAGATTTAGTTTCGACCAACCAGTTGAGCATAAAGAGTCACAGCCACTGAGTATTCAACTGGTTGGTAGAAACCAAATCCCGGTCTGGAGTTTTACTCTCTGGACCTGAATTACCCAACAATGACCAGCATCTACAAGCAGGACTGACGTGGGGAGCAGTGCACATGCTAATGCTGACGGCATCTTGGGCACGGGAGGTTTGAAGTCTGACCCTCAAGCAGTTTTGTCTGGCCTGTGAAATGGCACGGTCCATCAGGGCCAGCATCGTAGGGGTACTGGGTATCGTGGGAGTAACGTAAAGCCACGCATCTCCCCGTCTCCTGCTAGAGCGGGCTCAGGCCACAGAGATGCGCTACGCCAAGCTGAAGGAGAAGCACGCCGAGCTAGTCAGCAGCCACGCCGAGCTACTCAGGAAGGTGAGCCCCAGCTGACCTCTGACCTCTCACAGCACCCTATCCCCTGCTTCCATCCTCTGTCTGACCGTGCTGCTCCCTCGCTTCCCCTGTCTGGACCCTCTGAGTGTCACAAGTGCACCTGCTTCTTTCCATTCAAATGTTTACCCATCTACAGTTTCATTCTGTTTCTTAAACTGTACTTGCGCTTTTACTCTGTTTCTCTGTTTCTGTATATGTGTCTCTGTTTGTGTCTGACGTTTTGTGTGTGTGTGTCTGCCTACCTGCATGCACCTTCAAACACAACCTTTTGAGCATTTGGCAAGGGGGTAACTGTGGAAGCATGTGGGTGAATGGCTCTCAGGCGCCCGGCCATCTTTGTTTTCGGGCTGTAGAGCGCAGACACGGTGAAGATGCTGTCGGCCACGCAGCAGACGCAGGAGGAGGTCGCCCGCACCAAGCAGCAGCTGGCCTTTGAGATCGAGCGCATCAAGCAGGACTCCGACATGAAGGTGAGCCTGTCGGTCCCTCCCACACTCCCCGACCGCCCCCTCCTCCTGCCCGCTGGGGTCCAAGCCCCCTCATTCAACGCCGCCATGTGTCTGTCTTCATGCAGCTAGAGGAACAGAAATTCGAGATGGACCGACTGAGGCGGGAGCTGGAGGAGAAGAGGAATGAGGTCTCCCGCATCCAGGGGGCGCTGGAGGGCAACTTGGCGGTAAGACCACGCCTACTGACTGCTTTTATGGGGAAATGGGTGCCTGTTAGTGGAACCAGAACCAAAATTGGACCAAAGAGCATTATGTGTATGTACACATACTTTTAAATCATCGCAGGTCGATCGCCTTCCAAACAGAATAAATAGCAGTGTAGCATCGCTAATCAGCAGCAATAAAATTTTCCAATGCCCCGCTGTCATGTTTTAGTCGTTTAGTGAATGTTCATATGTCGTTTTTTTTTTCTCTCTCTAGCTTTTGTTTTGCCAAAAAAAAATAAAAAATTGAAGCCGCCTTTTTCAGCTTAGCCAGTACCCTCCGGGTTATTGGAGTTCTGCGGTACACGCTGACGCACACAGACGCACGCACACACACAGATGTGTAAAGGGAGAAGCTGTATTCAGGTTCCAATGCCTAGTATCTGCCGTTAGGAACCCCGAAGCTCAAACCAGCAGACCTCAATAATAGGAGATGATTGAAAATGTTTTTTTTTTCTCTTAATTTAAAGCAGATGAAGCTGCAAAACAGCTATTGTTTTGCATGTGTTTTGCGTCGATATTCCCGTAAAAAATTGCTGAAGCGAATGTGGTGAAATTCCAGGTTTGAAAACAATAAAAGCAACCCAGCAGTGGGCAAATAACAGAGGCTTATGGTTCAGCCCTCATTGATTTAATCAGCTGTCAGATTTCTATCGGAAAACATGCAGACGCGTGAAACTTGAAAGCCTGACAAGTCGCATGTAAATCAGACCTGCAGCTCCTCCTGTCCTATTTGTGGTCACTTCGTCAGGCTGTATTTCGCGAGATCAGGCCTGTGTCACTTCAGTCAGTGGACGGCTGTAATTCGGGGATTCCCTGGGGATGGTGGGCACCCTGCCGGTGTTCTGCTCCCCAGCTTGTTCCACAGCAACACCGTCTGGCCCAGTTTCTGTGTGTCTGCGTGGCAGATCTTCCCCGATGGACTCGGCATGCAAATTGCATGCAAACCGCTGAGCCTTATCCCTCAGGCAAATCCGTGTCAAAGGCATAAATAGGAACTGAAAGCCCCCCTACCCCCCCCCCTCCCCAAACAGCTTTGGCCCATCACCCTTGACACACCCTAAGGCGGAAAGTGCGAGTGATGCGTGAGGCCGCTCGGGGCGTGTAACTGATCAGGGCATCGGGCGCTGGGGGTGTCCCTGGGTGTTCTGGAGCTCTAATCGACATTCTGCCCCCCCCCAAATCCCCCAGAGGAGCAGAAAACAAATTTTGTCAATTAATTTACATTAGAAACATTTCAGCATGTAACATCAGCAGCACAGAGTATCTGGCTGCTAACTAGCTAGCTCACATCTTCACAAGAAAAGTATTAAAATGTAATAGTATAATAGTAAACAATTGCCAGCATCACAGGATGCAACCAGAGGTATGTATGTCACTGTAGGTTCCCCCCCCCCTCACTTTTTCACAAACCCTAATAAAAAAGTGCTGTACAAAAAAAATCGATCCATCAATATATCCCGATATTTCCTTTCATGATATACTATATTGATTACTAGCTCCAAAAATCGATATTTCTGAGGGGGAGAATCATGCAAAACACAAACGGACGTTTTGGGATCACCTTGGAGTCGCGCTATGTGATCCCAAGCCGCAAACATTACAGAGGTCGCTGCGCCCGGGATGTGCGAGGAGGTAACGCAAGCTGTAAAAAAATCTCTTCTTTCTGCAGCGTGCGATACTTCGCGAGCCACTGAATCACCACATTGAGGATTGGCAACTGGTTTCCCGTGTTTTCACATGTTTCAATTGAGTTATGTTGTTTCGGCTGAATTATTAATGTAAAGTGATTTATTAAGACCACCAAGATCATACACAGCAACTTGCATTTCAGCTCTGTTTTTACATTTTCAGTGAACTGTATCGCAATATGTACATCATCACAATATATCTTGATTTAATTGTATCATGACCCGTTTATCGTGATGCGTATCGTGAGGTCTGTGCCAATACCTACCTCTACATAATAGGGCACCTTAGGCCCTGTGATGCCTATAGGGCAGGTCGCCCCTGCATGGGGCTGATCACGGCATTGGCCGCCCGGGACGTGTGGCTGATTTTCTACTGGTTCATAAAGAGAACCAGACCAAAGGACCCCCTGCCAGGCCACAACTACATATCCTGTCCTAAGTGGCCAATATGAAAACAATAACTGGTACTCCTCTTGATAAACACAACTCATTGCACTTGATCAGTATGTTTACAGGCACAGCTTACATAGGTTAGTTATAGCTCAGCTATGCTATTTAAATTGGACCACTGTCCTTGTCCCAGCATACATGCACGGAAGAGGAATCGATTTATTGATCGAGGTACGTCTGACTCCGCTACAGTAGGTGGCGATATGACTCCTTTCAGCTTGTTGGTATTGGGCTTTTTCCAGGTGACCTATTATGTCACAGGTATAAAATTAATGAAATAGTAATAATTCCATTTGTCCACGTATCTGACACAAACTTTAATTGCGATTTGGTTGTAAGAACAGATATAACAAGATCAGGACAGCATAACAAGAAAAAGTATTTTGTATAATATACTATGACAGCATGATATTGGAAAATTTTCAGATATTGCAATGTGATTTTTGATTTTTCAATTCCGTCTAGAAGTTATTTAAACAAAAATTAAGGATGAAAATGATTATGATTGAGAATGCGTGCAGTGCTTCTGCAAAACTTCAAACTGATTTTTAAGCATATACTAGATAATTTTGAAAATGAACAATCAACAAAATGGCAAAACTCATTAAGTTTGCTTTTCCCCTATGACAGAGTAAACTCCCTGCGCTATAATATTCATACCAAATTGATGGTAAGAAAAAGATCTTAATCCAGCTGACTAGTGATGCAAGAATTGCATGTGCATAACATGCAATGTTGATATTAATATTGCACGTTGTCCAGTCCTACTACACCCAGTCGCATTATCTGGGTGTTTTAGCCCGACTTTGAGAAATTTGGTTTAGTACGATTTCAGTCAGATTAACATTTTTACATGCACTTTAAAAGTGTGGTTTTAGTCGGACTAACACGGTAATTTGATTTTCTTAGTGTGCATGTGAATGTAGTGACTGAAATTAGCTGCTAGTGGTGTTTCTCCCCGACAGCCTCTGCTTGTTCCTAATCATGCCGAACCACGATTCCATCTTCGTTTTCCACCCGTCACGCTGAACGTTTTAACTCTCTACATTTCTGCTGACCTCAGCGAGTTGGAGGAAAGTCTTCGATTTTGTTCAGGAATCGCTGTGTTTGTGTCCCGACTGACGGCGACCCGTCACAAACTGTGTGGCTGCGTGTGCTACAGGCGGGCCAGAAGCTGAACAGCACCATGGCGGCGCTGCAGGCGGAGAAGGAGGCGCTGCTGCGCTCGGTGAGCGAGCGGGAGGCCGAGCTGTCCTCGCTGAGGCAGGATGCGCGGCTGCAACAGTCATCCCTGCAACAGGAGCGGGAGCGCAGTACCCGGGAGCTGGGCGAGCTGCAGGGCAAGCTGCAGGAGAAGGTGGGTGGGGGGGCGTCAGGTCACCATCCGTCGGGTTGCACCGAGGAGGCGCTGACCCCCCTGACCCCGTGTCCACTTCCCCACAGGCCAGCAGGGAGGAGCAGCTGCAGCAGAAGTTGTTGGAGGAGCAGTTTTGCCTGCTGCAAGGCACCGTGACGGAGGCAGAGGCCATCATCCAGGACGCCGCAGCCAAACTAGACGACCCCCTGCATGTGCGCTGCACCAGCTCCCCGGGTAACCATAGCAATACTGACCTGATTTATAAACATCATTCACTCCGTTGTTTGCACAGCAGGATTACAATGGCGTAGCAGAGGTACAAACCGAAGGGAGGCTCTGACTGCCTGCATCTGCCCCCCCCCCCCCCCACAGATTACCTCATTACCCGCGCTGAGGCCACTTTGGGCTCCATTGACAAGGTGAAGCAGGGCCACAGCGACTACCTGAGGAATATGGGAGGTACGGCGTCCCTGCTCCTCCCCGCTGGGTCCACCTCAAACGTGCGCGGCCCCCCGCCCCCCCCCCCCCCCCCCACCCCCGCCCCCCGCCGGGGGGGCGGGGTGGGGCCGGCCGCCCG
>JAODKE010000043.1:36933462-36944639 GCA_026779605.1 Mormyrus hasselquistii
ACTCAGAGTAGAGCCGCTGCTCCTCCACATTGAGAGGAGCCAGATGAGGTGGCTCGGGCATCTGCTTAGGATGCCTCTTGGACGCCTCCCTGGTGAGGTGTTCCGGGCATGTCCCACTGGGAGGAGGCCCACGGGAAGACCTAGGACACGCTGGATGGACTATGTCTCTCGGCTGGCCTGGGAACGCCTTGGGATTCCCCCAGAGGAGCTAGAGGAAGTGGCCAGGGAGAGGGAAGTCTGGGTTTCCCTGCTGAGACTGTTGCCTCCGCGACCCGACCTCGGATAAGCAGGAGTTAATGGATGGATGGATGGATGAATTTCCATCAAGAACTGGAAAAATTGTAGGGTTTCAAGATGTGTTTATCCGATGTTTTTTTTTTTTTGGCAGAATGTAACTATTTACCTTTGCTCAAACACTTACCGTGTCCCGACTTGATGTGTGCACTTGTGGTCTGTTCACGAATCCTTCATAATTTTTTCTTATTATTTCTATTGTTATAGCACATAATGGTTTGTTTTCTGCTGCTGTTTATCTTTAGGCTGTAAGAAATAGATTTTCTTGGTGTGGGATCAATAAAGCCTTATCTGATTTTATCTTATCTCACTTCTGTTGCTCTTGACTCAGGTGGCTGAGTTGCTGGACACCTGGATGGGGCAGTACCTCACTTCTCATCCATTCCTAGCCCTCACCCTGATGGTGTTCCTCGTCATGGCCACATTTCCGGTTGGTCTCTTCCTTATGTTTGCTGCCGCCACCATTCTTGCTGCCAGCATCGGGGCTGTTATACTGGAAGGTAAATGCGTAAGAGTTGTTGCAACTTTCATTAATAAGCATTTAAGTCGAGAGACCACTGACTGGCAATTTATTTGTTT
Organism: Mormyrus hasselquistii; assembly: GCA_026779605.1. Taxonomy (NCBI): domain Eukaryota; kingdom Metazoa; phylum Chordata; class Actinopteri; order Osteoglossiformes; family Mormyridae; genus Mormyrus; species Mormyrus hasselquistii. Next base: position 36,934,336 of record JAODKE010000043.1, read on the forward strand.
GTTGGCTTCCTCTGCAGGTGTGGTTCTCTGCCTCGGAGGGGCTGCTCTCCTGTGCGTGCTTTGCTGCTTGGCTATTGCCGCCTTCGCGGTGTCTGCCTTCCTCACTGCCGTATACGTCATTGGGTCCACTGTGCTCCACCTGTATTACACCCACCGGTATGGTAGGACTCGTCCATCTGTTATTCGAGTTAGTACCTGGGTCAAGAGAGGCGTAGAAGGTGGAGTCATTATTTATCGTAACCAGAGAATGCTTTGGATAACTATTCATCTGCAAGTGATGTTGAAATCTCTTGGCACGTGTGAAGCTCCTCACGGCTCTGTAAATGTTTTGATCCCACAGCTTTTTGGAAAAGGAGGAGCTGCCACCAAGCCTGGGTACAGAGGTGAAGAAAAGTCAGTGAGCAGATTTTGAGACACATCATCCTGTCTCCAACCGGGGCACCGTCCATGGGCGTCGCAAGAGCCCTTTGACTGGGACAGGTGCCCCAGTGAAATCTCATAATCAAATCATATGGGTAATGGGGGTTGGGGGTGCTGAGCCCCGTTAGAGCCTTATACCTACTAAGCCCCAACCAGCATCTTCTGCTGGACCCATGTGTACTAGGCCGTTTTTGACTGCCGTTTCACAAGCAGGAAGTGACACGCACTGAGAATTCTCAGGAGCGCCCCACTGCCACGCCTACGTTTACCCAGCTTCACAGTGTGATGTAGGTGTGAAGTACTTCTGTAGGGTGGGGGTTATTGCCATTTATTTTCACAAACCTGAGGCCAGAAACAATTTGGTGGGTAGATAATTATAGAGATTTTTTACATATATAACTAGTGGATTTGTTTTCAAGTTTTACTAAAAGGTTATTTAAATATAATTGGAAAAGCCAGTCAGCGTTATTTTACAGTATAGAACAGATTATGTACCATTATTTTTAATGTAGTTTTCAGGTCAAGTACATAGTGATATGGGGTTCAATTTCTGAATGTGCTGTGGAATCCAGTTCTACTAATATAAATCCAGTATGTGGGAGTGTTGATATGAGATCAGCAGTGAGGAATGTCAGGGATTCAGCCACTGCACCAGTGAATCTTTGAGAATGTCATTCACATTCATTTCAGACAGGATCTGCAAGTGTGAAGAGGTTTTACAGAAGTACAATAAAGGAAAGAACAGAGGCATTGCAAAGTGATATTGAAATACAGCCAGAACCCAGTTCTTGTTTCATATCATTGTATGCAAATGACACCATAACTGAGGTTTAAAACATTAAATGTTTGGTCCTCAGATTGCATCTGCTACGACGACTTAACTGCCATGCTTTGAAAATTGTGTTAGTAAATTTTTGAGAAATATTATGGGTGCAAGACATTTCCAATAATGTTTTGGCTGCCGAGTTATATTTCAAGGGATTGTTTTGACAAACAAAATCTATAAATTGCTTCTCTGATTACTTACAAACTCCATTTACTTGGCCTGGTACAAATTAAACTCCTGGAGCTCAAAACATTTCCCATAAAATCTTTATTGGAGGTGATGCCTCAGCGTAACATGCAATGTACAAGAAACAAACAAACAAAAAGCTTTGTCAAAATGTGGAATCTAAATAATTTAAAATTAATTCATCACAAACTTCTGGGATTTCAAAGAAAATGCATAACTGTCCACAAATTGGCATTTTAGTGTCCCCACTTTACTAATTTCTGCATTCATAAATTGACCGGATGGAAGTACCAACCTTCTTCCTAGTTATCCCAGTAGGGGGCACTAAACTCCCTTTAAGCAACTTTGACCAAAATCCATCAATTTCATTCGAATCAACCAACTCAACATGAACACACTAACAGACCTAATCATCCATCAACAATATAGCAGTCTTCAGACAAAAGTCACAAGCATCTGGACAACAACCAAAGTCACACACCGTACACCCAAGCCTGACATTATGCGAAACGTCATTAAACATTTCTAACTTCAACCAGCAAAATTATCGTGACACCAGAGAGTCTCCAATCAAGGATTCCAGAATAGCAGTGAGGGCTGTTTTGGGTCAGGTACACAATTTTTTTTAATTTTTTTTTAAAAAAAAAGCTATATACAGCAGGAAACCCAAATGGAAACAAGACTTTGATGCAAAGACATTTCACTCACACATTGATGGGGGGGGGGGGGGGGATTCTCAATCTCCATCCTGATAAAGCACAGACAGACTCCTCCTGTACTGAGGAATGTAGAGCTGAGCTCCATGAGTGGGGGCGAGGAAGTGAGTCTCCCTAGGATTCATCAGTCAAGGGAATCTTTACCAGGCCCCCATATCAGGTGAGACAATCAACTGACGGAAAGAATAAGATAAATGACTCCAAGAAACCTAAAATGGTCTCAATTTAAGCACGTCACGTTGTCACACCTGTACATTTCGAAAAGCATGTTTAGCCAGAGTGCACCTCCTACATAGAAAACCATATTCCCCATTATTTTCTATTCATTAAAAAAAAAGAACTAATAATAATATAGGTAAAGATGTAAAAGACATCCGAGACAGAAGACTGGGGGGGGGGCATCCCGGTTTCCCAGCACTGCGGGCCGATGAGACGCAAGTCATCCTGCCCTCCTCCTCCGCTGCCCTATGGCAGTGTAGTACCTTGACCACACAGCCTCCCCCCCCACCCAAATCCCGTGGCTCTGCTCAGAGTCGTTGCAGCGTGACCGGGGAGGGGTGGGGGGCATTTATGCTGGAAGGCTCAGCTTCTTCCCCTTCAGCACTGTAGAGGGAGCAGAAGGAGTTAGTCAGCAAAGTTAAATTAATTAGTTCTCCACCGCAGGAGTATCGCAGGTTACCAGCTCGCATGTTTTGATGCGCGATGCGGCACTCGGCCAGACCGCAGAGCTTTCAGCTTCTGATCCTTACTAATAAATCTAACACTCAGCAGTCAGCCCTGTCACAACTGAAGTGCGTACCATTAGGTCACAATCCTTATTAGAATGGAGGACCTCATATTTAGTGAGGGAAGCAGATTTGAGAAATTTTAAACCAGGAACCAAGCTATCCATATAAACAGAGTGGTAGCTCATAGATTTGGAACACAAAGCTGCCTGCATTTTTTTCCCCTCCTCCCAACAAGGTCAAAGTTCATTTAGCAAAATGCATTTTTTTTTTTTAACTACTTCTGCTTCCTGCGACTGCAGATGTGAGGCTATGCCCACATGCACCCACCTTTGGTGATATACAGGTAGAAGAAGTCACAGTAGAGGACGGTCTGCACCAGGCCGGCCACGACAGCGATCAAATCGAAGAAACCCTCGAAGTAGAAGCGCCAGATCCAGTTGAAGAGATAGAGCGCGCGGTACAGGCCCAGGAAGAACAGGTAGTGTGTGGTGATGGTTTCTGCTTCACCCGTCTTGCTGATCATGAACAGCTGGGGCAGGATGGCCACTGACTCCAGGTAGATGGAGAAGGTCCACAGGATCTGTAATCACAGTGGGCATGAGGGACAGTGTAAAAATCTTGGGGTCCTAGGGGTGCCATGCTGAGAGAGCTGAGATTTCTAAAGCGGGGAGTGTCAGAATGCATGGGACTTCCTGTGAGCGGAGCACATGCATGGTCCCTTCATCAGACGGCCATTTGAGCCACAAACACTGTCACAACGTCATGTGACGGATCTTGGTTCGTCTTGTTTTAAACATTGACAAACTTTTTACAGGTTTAAAATACCATGATATGCAATATTTGGTTGGTTTTGTTAGAGAGAACCAAAATGAGGCTCTTTACAGTTACTAAGCACTTTCAATTGTTGCTTCAATGCTCGAATTGTTTTTGTCTTTGTTTTGAAACTTCTGCATGTAATAATGAAAAATAAACTATAGGTATTCAGTATAGATTTGGAAACAGGGAAGGAAACCCTGCATTTTTGGTTCGTTTTGAACATACTTGATTTTAATAAAAATGTTTGTGACATGCGATATGTGGCTTTAACAAAATGAAATACTACTTCACAGAAAACAGCAACACACACACATTGCTATTCTGCCTACAAATACTGAGATATGATTTTTGGTCCATATTTCTTCTTGTGCCAGCAGACACTGGGCCACAAATTTGTATCAATGCCGCCCCCAAGACCTTACACGAGGAAGCTCACCTCCATCGGCGCGAAGGCGTGGTTGATCAAGACAGCCAGCAAGGTCACTGGGATGAGGAGGAACTCCACCCTGAAGGTGTCGTGGTTGCCGTCGTAGGTGGCCTTGAACTTGCCGTAGATGAGGTAGACGGTGGCATACGCGCACATAATGTAAATGACCTGAGGGCAGAAAACACACATAATGAAATGACCTAAGGGCAGAAAACACAGGGGACACAGAGACGTGCAGGACAAGAGGGGCAGACATGCAATTGAACGATATTCTTGTTCTAAAATTATTCAAGAAAATTCAGTCTTTTGTCACAATAACACATTAAGTTACACTGTTTTAAATTGCAGCTAGTAGAGGTTATTAAACCTGAGGGGACATCTATGACTAAGCTGGGGGGGGGGGGGGGGGGGGGGGTGGTTCTTTTGTTGTGTGCAAGACAGCAATCAGCCACTGATTTAATTCTGTGGCACAGCTGTGCTTTACACAAGGGATTGAAAATGCCTGCAGTTATGCGTTTTCACTTGGAATCGAACCATTATCCTGTTAATTCAGCTGAGTAAATGAGCGAGGCCCTACCCACAAGCCCCTGTGTTATTTGCCCATCACTGGGTTTAGTCATTTTCTGTACCTGGGATTTCAGTACATGGCTTGTGTGATGTTTTTTTTTTTTTTTTTTTTTAAATGGGAACCCCACTAGCAGGAATGCGAGGGGGGTCACGCCTCTCCTTTGCCTCTGCCCCTTTTCCCAGGGCTCACGGAGAGCTGCCGGAAATGCGCCACCCAGAGTCTGAGCTTCCTTCACGAGCTGAAGTCTAGGGCTTCCCTGCAGAGAGCCGATCCGGGCGCCGTGCGCCTGGTGGTTCAGCGCATCCTGCAGCTAAGCCGGGTGAGCTGTCGGTCCGGCCCCGGGGGGGATGGATGTGTGTATTTTCTGTCACAACTGTGTCTGTTCGGTGTCACAACTTTTAATACATGCTGTAGCGGGTTTGGGGGTTAGTGTTGCATTTGAATGAACTAGACATTCATGAAATTAGCGGGACGGTGTGTGACTGAAGGGTTTGGGTTTTATACTCTTGTCCAGAATTCTGTGGGTTCACATCGCATAGAACATAACAAAAGAAATTTACAATGAGAGGAGGCCATTCAGCCCATCAAGCTCGTTTGGGGAGAACTTGACTAATAGCTCAGAGTTTTTTAAATCTTATCTAGCTCTGATTTAAAGGAACTCAGGGTTTTAGCTTTTGCTACACTAGCAGGAAGACTATTCCATACTCTAACTACACACTGTGTAAAGAAGTCCCGCTTCTCTGATCTTCACTTGTACTTTATAAATAATAGACATGTAATGAAATTTAGATGCAGGTATACCATGCTTGCCGGCACTGTCAGCAGTACATGGCTAGGGTAGGGGAAATCCCATAATGCACTGTGAGGAAAGATGGCAGCCTTAATGGAAAACCGCCAAACGCAGGAGCTGCAGCCGAAGGGCCGAGACATCCGTGAGGAGGAGCTTGGGGACATGGTGGACAAGGAGATGGCAGCCACGTCAGCGGCCATCGAGGAAGCTGTGCGGAGGATTGACGTGAGTCAGCTTCCTGTCACTGAGCAGCCACAATGCCGTGGGAGCGATATCTGCACCGATAGTCTTGCTTCTGTAATGTGGTGGGAGGATTTAATTGCTGGCTATGTACTAAATTTATTTTAGTGGTGAATAATTTATTACACTCTGTTCAGTCATTTTTCATCTTGTGCCTGATACTGGTCCTGGTATTGTGGTTCATTGCTGATAAACGCATTACAGGACATTCCAAACTCAAAGTTCTGTTTTTCTCGTCAGGAAATGATGAATCAAGCTAGGAAGGACACCTCTGGAGTCAAACTGGAAGTCAATGAAAGGTCAGTGAGTCAACCTAAAAAAAGATAGTAATAACCTTAACTATTAACCACTTCCATGTGGTTTCAGTAGAGTAAGATGCTTTTATAAAGCACCGGTTGTCATAGTGGGGCCTCCCCAGGGGTGCAGTGATCGAGGTTTAAGCACAGCTGATCCAACTCTTTGGGGAAGGGAAAGTAAAGATGTTAATTGCTGTGAATTGACCTTGAGTGGTAAAACGTCTTATATTGATAAATTCATCTTTTTCTTCAGGATTCTGAATAGCTGCACAGATCTGATGAAGGTAAGATGGAGCCTCTGGACCAATTTAACAAACGACGCTGAAGGGCCTGAGAGTGCCTCACTCTGGCGTGTCTCTGCTGCCCCCTGCAGGCCATCCGCATGCTTGTCATAGCTTCGACAGACCTCCAGAAAGAGATTGTGGAAAGTGGAAGGGTGAGTTGGGAGACCCCGCTAGGCTCACTGCGTTCTCAGTATTCAGTAGCTGTGCACTTGGCATCCCTGAGATGGCTGGCAAATGGCTCAGATCCTCATCTGCCCCCTATCTCAGTACTTCCTCTGCCCACCTTGCCACTATGGGAAACCGCGCTTTTAGTTGCTCCGCTCCCCTTCTCTGGAACTTACTTACACCCACTATTAGGAATTTAGACTCACTTCCCTTATTTAAGATTAGACTCAAAACCCATCTTTTCAGGCAGGCTTTTATTCATGTGATTTAATTGTTTTATGTATTTTAAATTCGTTTTATTGTATGCTCTGTAAGGTGTCCTTGGGTTTTTGAAAGGCGCCCACAATTAAAAGGTATCATTATCATTATTAACAAATCCTCCCCCCTGCGCAGGGCGCCGCCTCTGTGAAGGAGTTCTATGCCCGGAACTCGCGCTGGACCGAGGGCCTAATCTCCGCCTCCAAGGCCGTGGGCTGGGGAGCCACGCAGATGGTGTAAGTACAGACAGATGGATGAAGGCGCTCGGCAGATGGATGGATGCCCGTAGACGTACAAGGCGAAAATTGGCTTGGGGGGTGGTCCGAGAGGGGATAGCCCAGATCCACTGAACTTTCAGGATTGCCCTGCTATTCTGTGCTGGTTTTATGGGCATGTCCCCAGCTTTAGAGCATTTTTTAACCAGATAAACTGTCCCAGTATCGACAGAAATCATTCCTGACAGAACAATATTCTTAATCATTCTATTGTATATCAATGTATTCTGTATATATTACAAATTCAAATATAGAAAAGGCTGAGTGCTTGAATAAGACCCCATTGTTACAAACCATGGGAATAATGTTTTAATGGTTAAATGTTCTCAAATGTGTCAAAGGATGCTAGGTTTCTCGAACACTTAAAACAGCGCAGCCTTGTTCATGCAATGTCACACCACAACACTAGAGGGCGCAGAATGTTTTTGCCACAGCACAGCCACACCCAGAGCGCAGATAAACATGCTGGGATTAATGTGAAATGATAGCCGACTAGCTGGATTAGAGAGCATCTAGAAGTTTAGAGTGTGACTCTCCCGACCCCCCCACAGTGAGTCAGCTGACAAGGTAGTACTGCACATGGGAAAATATGAGGAGCTGATCGTCTGCTCGCACGAGATCGCTGCCAGCACCGCCCAGCTAGTGGCTGCCTCCAAGGTGAGATCGTGTGTGTGTGTGTGTGTGTGTGTGGCATACAGCTCTGCTCCCTCACACCTCCAAGATGGGGGCCTCAAATTCCACCCCCACTCTTTGTGTGCAAAACTCGGTTAGATTGATACCGAAATGTTGGCTTCTATATCAGCTTTGATACCCTGGGTATCAATAACAAATCAATACTGAGTTGTTTTCCCCAGTGGCTGGAGTGCCAATCCTGCCACCAACCCCAAAGTTATTCCCTGTAAGTTGGAGGACGTCCTTATAGGGCAAGATGTAGATTAACATCATACCCAGGATGAAGCAGTTGCAGGTTAAGGGCCTCACTCAAGGGCCCAATGGAGTAGAACCACTCTGGGCATTCATGGGATTCGAACCAGCAACCATCCAATCGCTGGGACAGATCATTACCCTCGGTGCCACCAATCCACCTTCAAAATCACAAAGCTTTATTGATACAATAATGTTAGTTTTGTATTTGTGTTCTGTTTGTTTAGCCTAGTCTACTTTCTGTCACTGGGGAATGGGATTTGAATGAACTGGGATGCCGGGTAAACATGACTGAACAGAAACAGGAAACATAATAGCCATTAACTGACATCACTGTCGTGTGTCTTATGCCTGTTATCATGCACAGCTGATGGTGATTAACCTGCAAATCAGGTTGAGCGAGCGGCCGCTGCTTGCCAGGTTGCACATGCCGCCCTCATATAGCTGCATTTGCACGCCTGACACTCCATCTGTATAGCTTCTCTACACAAGAGTTACATAAAATGAGTGTGACTATGTCTCTCCCTAAAGCATGACTTCGGTAAAACCATTACATACTGTGACTTTTTTTTTTTTTAATGTATGCAGTATGCTTGTGTGATATGACAGTATCATCAGTAATACGGGTATCTGACAGTGAATTATTGCCTTTGTTGAGGAAGTAGGCAGAGTGACCACACACTTCAAACCTGATAAAATTAAACTAACAAAATTAAATTGACCACTTAAGTGTCACCTTGTTCATGCTATGCCTCACCACAACACTAGAGGGCGCAGAATGTTTTTCACACAGCACAGCCACATACAGAGCGCAAGTAAGCATAATGTGACCAAGTGCATGAGTCATTTTAATAAAGACGATGACAGTTCTTTTAAAATGGAAGCTGCACTCTTTATTAATAGCCGCTATTGGTCTGCTACTAGCAGTGGCACAGACAGAAGCCAACAATTTATACAACACTCATGGTTACATGCTAATGAAACACATGCATTCCATAGCAAACATTACACGGTTAAGACATTTACTGTTAACAGAAAAACACAAATTCACCATTTACAGATATGAGCAGGGCAGAGCAAAGCATGCTGGTAACTGCATAATCAGTCCTTTTGATCAACACCTTGGCGTCAAATTGCCAGCCAGTCATGGACAGGGGGTGGAATCGGAGCAAAGTGTGTCAAAACTGTGATCGTGCTGATGATGAAATTTAAAACAATCATTTATCCTGATATTTTTCGATTAAAATATCACATGCTACTTTTTAAATATGGTCTAACTCTAGCAATAGAGATGTACAGCGCATTATAATCAAATATCGAAATTTGCAGAATGATAGTTATGGAACAGCGTTATTGTGAAATTTGCATGTTCTATGCATGTGCGATGCAAGGCCAACTAGACCTTTGCAGGGGTTCTAGGTAAAGCTTCACCTAACTTCAGTTTATGTATATTATTTTATTTATTCTTTTTATTTTGTTGGGGCCCCCTTGTGCCAATCGGACCCTGGCCAGCTGCCAGGTTTGCCGATGCCTGGATCCGGCCGAGTTTGCATAGGTTTCCTTCTGGTTCCCAACCTTCCTGCCGCAGCCAAATGCCCTCAGTGGTGGCTGTCCGTGCCCCACGATAGACTGACACCCTGTCCTGGTTGTCAGTATCTTTCTGTCCCATGTTTCCCAGGAGAGGCTCTCGTCTCACCCTGACTACCAGATAAGTGGTTGGATGGTGGATGGAACTCTTTCCTAAGTCTTCCTCCATCCTAAAATAAGCTGAGAAATCTCCCATCAATTTTAAAACTCAGTTCAGTTCAAATTTGCCAGGTACTGTAGTATTTTTCCAAGGTAACCTTTCATTTCGTGGTACGTTTACATTATCAGGAGCGAGTGTCACGTTGATAGTCTTGGTAACACGTTGGTTGTTAATGTGAAGGTTGTGATGTTTAGCCAGTCATGAGCAGAACCCTGGGGCAGCCTTCATATCTCTGTCACCGGGGTACAGGTGAAGGCAGACTGCAACAGCAGGAAACTGACGACTCTTCAGCAAGCCTCTCGCTATGTCAATGAGATGGCAGCCAAGGTGGTGGCTTCCACCAAGACGGGACAGGAGCAGATCGAGGAGAGGGGTGAGTGCCCCGAGTCGTGCCGCCCAATAAGGGCGCAGAGCAGGCAGATTCCGGCCAATGAGGAACCAGTTGGAGACCAGCCTGCAAAAAACATGTCTTGCCAGTAGAATGCAGTAACTTTCATTTTCCTCCTGTCTCAGATAATATGGACTTCTCAGGCATGTCTTTGATTAAGCTGAGGAAGGAGGAGATGGAGTCACAGGTCAGCTGTCAAAGTGTTTAATAAGTCCCTGTTTTGAAAGCGACACAGCCGCGCCCTCCCAAC
>JAODKE010000043.1:36953656-36967480 GCA_026779605.1 Mormyrus hasselquistii
GGCTCAGAGGGCAGCAGGGCGGCTCAGAGGGCAGCAGTGGGGCTCAGAGGGCAGCAGGGCGGCTCAGAGGGCAGCAGTGGGGCTCAGAGGGCAGCAGGGCGGCTCAGAGGGCAGCAGGGGGGCTCTGAGGGCAGCAGGGCGGCTCAGAGGGCAGCACAGTAGCCTCGTACCTGCAGAGCTGAGGATTTGAACAGTGGCATCCCTAGGGTTGCCCCCTCCCCCCCAATTGGACCTCTTCCTGTACCAGAACACACAGAATCCTTAGTAAAGCTTTTTGTTGTAGTGTAACTCGTTAATCATATATAACTAAAAGTAATGTAGTGACATAACTAGCAAACTTAAAATTACACGGTTTGCACCATTAAATTACAATATTATATGCACAGCGCATATTTACATTTAGCGAGTTTCATGTGGCTAAAATGAAACTATAGTAAGAAAACAATACAATTAAGTATCCTGAGTAAAAGCATCAAAAAACTACATCAACACTTATTTTTAACATTACACTTTACTGTTACAAACACGTTTTCATAATAGATAACAGCCCAAATGATGTACAAGCTGTAGAGAAATGCATTTGTAAAAACACTCATAGATGAAATAATGTAAAAATAAACAGGAACAAATAAACAAGTATTTCAGCACTTACCAAACATCTCGACTAATTCAGAAGTTGCCTTTCCTGGCCACCAAAGCTGCACACTTACGAATCACTTCATCGAAATCAATACCTTTTGCTAACACAAGATCGAGCTTCTTCTTCTTTGTCTTGATCGGCCCGTCGTAGATCACAGATAGTTCTGCATTAGTTTCAGCTTTGAAAAGCTCCTCTTACATGAAATTTTAAAATGACTGAAAAAATTAATTTAAGATGTAGTTATATTTCTAAATATATATCAAGAAATGTCAGTTTCTTCATTTAGTTATACATTTGAGTGTATAATCAGTAATTGTTATACATGTAAGTCTATTATCATATTTAACCATAGAATTATATGTGATAAATATAGTTGTAAATTGCTTTCATTTAGTATTTTTTCGATTGTTCAAATACTAACAACAAAAATGTTTTGTAAAATCTTTTTTTCATTGAATAAGCGTCCTTGGGTTGATGAAAGGCGCTATATAAATTAAAATTATCGTTGTTCAGTCGCAATATTAATGACCGAGTTGATGCAGCTTCTGGGAAGCCTTTTTTTATTTTTCTCCTCTTTTTCCTTTAATTTACTACTTCATTCTCAAAAATGTTATTAATATAGGTACATAGATACTAATTACCACAATATTGTATATGGCATGTACCAGAGAAGTTAAAGTCAGCAAAACACCGGCAACAACGTAAACAATTGATCATGAAGACACTACCACATGAATCGCAGCATCGCTGTAATTGGTTGATAATGACAGCTCTGACCGGGCGCTTCAGAAGATTCCAAAAGTGAATTAGCATGGAGCTTTAGACTTGTAGGAACGGAGGGGGGATGATGATGACTGGAATGTTGCTGATTCCGTTAATGGAAGATCACCGGTGTCACCTGGTGTGGTTTGCAACCCCCGAGTGATGCCACTGGGATTGAATGCCACCCTGCTCTGTGTGAGGGCTTTTTCCTCCAGGGTCTCTGGCTTCCTCCCACAGCCCAAAGACATGCAGTTTGGCTAATTGGCATCTTGTGCTCTGTGATGGACTGGCATCCATTACTGGTCCTGTGTCCTGTGCTGTCTGGAATGGGCTCCAGGCCTCACATGATCCTGATGAAGAAAGTCAGTTAGAACATGGATATGACTTCTTTTTCGACCAGCGACAATTCACATAGAACCTGGCCTTTGTGGTACGGAACATGAGCCTCTTATTTGGAACCTGAATGTCTGCATGCATCACCAAGGTTCTTACAGCAGTGCGTCGTTAATAATGCGTGCGTGTGGCGGTGCTGTGATTGGGTGAAATGCGACCAGATCCCGGTTTCTCGGCGCAGGCATGTCAGAGAGGGAACGGCAGGTGATGAAGAAGCTCAAGGAGGTGGTGGACAAGCAGAGGGACGAGATCCGGGCGAAGGACCGGGAGCTGACGCTGAAGAACGAGGATGTCGAGGCTGTAAGAGCAACATCTCTCTCCCTCCTCATAAATGAAAACAGAGTGGGAGGGGGGAGATGGCAACGGCAACAAAGCAAGTCACTTACCTGGGATGTCAGAGTAGTTTCTCAGTGTCGAATGCAGTCCAAGAAAATAAAATGCTAATGTAACCTCTGTGTGCTAATACAGTTGCCGTACTGACCTGACAAAGCAGAGCAAAGGGTGCTAATTGATGTGGTAGTGTGATTTTCGCAATCAACTAGGAGCGTCTGAAAGACCAGCGTGTTAGTAGTGATTGACTAGTTGTTGACCACTGCTATATAATAAATAATAAGTATTTATTATGTCATTAATATCATATACACAAATATAAGGTCCTTTTAACAGGAATATTCAAGGGCTTTAACAAAATCTTATAGTATAATATAAGAGTATATTCCCACCTGACAGCCAGACCATGATTTCCCTGTCCAGCTCCTGCACACACAGGCGTGTTTGTTTGTGAACACACGTGTGATCTTCCCTCCCCGTCCCTCCAGCTGCAGCAGCAGCAGAACCGGCTGATGAAGATCAATCACGACTTGCGGCACAGAATCACACTGGTGGAGGCGCAGGGCAAGGCGCTCATCGAGCAGAAGGTGGAGCTGGAGGCCGCGGCCCAGGCGCGACAGCAGGAACTGGCAGGTCTGCGGCAGGATGTGGCCAAGCTGCGGGAACGCCTGCAGGGGGCGCTGAGCCAGAATGGCGAGGAGCCCTCACCACCACCCCAGGTAAGCGCAACATCAGGGGCTTACAGGCTTGCAAGTTTACATATAAGGGCAAGTTAGCATTGAGCAAACAGGACCAGAGTCTACTGAAGACCAAGAAAGTAGCTGATTTCCTTGGACTTGTATTTGAAGTGTGTCTCCTGGTGGCAGAGGATGCAAAAGAACGCTGTATGTGAACTATGGTAACTCTCGCTCCTCTCCTAGCTACATGGAGTCAGTAACTGCAGTGTCGGCTGCATATATCTGGAGAGTCATGTTGAATCATAAGCTGACCTTCCTTGTCGACTCTTGACGACTCCTGATGAATCTCAGCTAAGAAATGTGCAGGAGTTTGCTGATTTTTTTTTTTTGTATTGAGTTGCATGATAAAACTAGTAGAAGTTAATGCAAAATACTGTTTATTATCATTGAAGGTGTTTTAGTTGAACAAGAAATTAGGGATATCTTTGGAAATTAAACACTCCCCAAATTTATAAATGGCAAGAATCTCTTCTTCCCAAAATGGGATGCCTGTCCAACAAAAAATGGAACTTCAAAAAACATCATTTTCAAATATCATTCCTGTTTTAGTTTCAGTTGGACTCCAGTTTTCCTTATGAGTGAGAGACGTGCTTATTCTCTTACAATTTCAACAAACTGAGAAATATAACCATTTTAGAAATGGCAGAACAGGAGGGTTAAACAGGTTTATATGGTGTCAGTCTAAAAAGACTGCTTAAGCTATCAGTCCAAACCGCATCAGAGACTGATTTGTGTTGTTACCTCAGATCTCAGAAGGGGCAGTTTCAGACCTTCAGGATTCCGATTGGGCTGAGTGCCGCACCAGTTCAGAATTCCTCTTGAAGGGCCCTGAAGCAGTGGATCGCCTTTCCCTTCCTGCTCGCTTTGAGAACAGGAAGCCGAAGGAAGGGAGGGAAAATGTTGAGGATGAGGAAGAGGCTGTGTTGCTATGGGTAACCGGTAGTGGCATCTCTCCTGGGTGGCACTTGCTGTGATCCTAACCCCCATGTAAGATGTAACGTTTTATCTTACCAGGACAACAGCTTTCCCTTTGTCTCCACCTGCACTAGTGTGTATATTTGTGTGCATGTGTTTGACACTCCCGTTTAACATCTGAATGGAGTGTGTGTGTGTGTGTGTGTGTGGTCTAAACCCCCTAACTCCCAAGGTGTGTGGCTTACAGTTCCATGAAGAGTGGTTTGAACACTAACCCATAGTGTCTGGGATAAGTTCTGGCCACATTGTGGCAGACACTCGCTTCCTGTGTTATCTTAGTGGGATGACATTTGTTCATTGAATGGATACCATTCATCCAGTGAAATTTTCAGGGCTGTTGAGGCTGTTGTGTTTCTGAATTTAACTAGACCTTCAACTGCTTGGTGCAGTATTGAATGCCTATGCTTTAAATCCAAGCAAGCATTAATAATTTTGGTTGCATATGACTGGAAGGTAGCTGGCGCCCCCTTGAGGAAGCATGTACAACATCAGTTGTGATCATTTTGTGCTGTTATAGTAACATGAGATTTTTTATTTTCCCTTTTGATGTCACCACTGTACAGAGACCAGCATGCTTGCTACCGTGTGACCATCAACATCTGAATGTCTCTGTCACTGAAATGACGTTATGATGATCGCTGTTGTCCACCAGGAGGCATTTCGTGAGGAGGAAATGCCAGAGGAGAAGAATGCCTTGGACTTGAAAGACCCCAACCGACCTCGCTTCACTCTCCAGGAGCTGAGAGATGTCCTGCATGAGAGGAATGAGCTCAAAGCCAAAGTGTTCATGCTGCAGGAGGAGCTGAGCTACTACAAAAGGTGAGACCGTTATTGTCTTTAACCCATTTACACAGCTGGATATTTTTATTCAGGGAATTCAGGTTAAAATACTTTCATTGTGTCCCTCCGGAGACTTGCCGTTCTGCAGATCCTGTCCTGCTTACTGGTAAACCCCCTTTTAACACCCTTTCAATCTCTGTCAGTGAGGAGGCAGAGGAAGAGACGGCCCCCCCAGTCACAACGCCCTCCCCAGTAATGCGGCCCCGTCCCAACGTTCAGCCTGAGTCTGGGATCAAGCGTCTGTGAGTACTGAAGAGAGCCATGACTGTTACAAATGATCAGACACAGAGACACACACAACGCCCTTTGGACCAGCCAGATAAGTCTCTGTCCCTGACTGTCCCTGACTGTCCCTGACTGTCCCTGCCACGTTTGTCGCGTGTTTTGTTATGACACTCACTGAAACTGGAATGCTGGTGGCCCGAGATGCTGCTCCTAGGGGTTAAACTGAAGGGAGACTCACTGAAGCGCTGCCAGACATTAAATACAGACCTGTGGTTTGGCAGGGGTGTAACGACGCAATCTACTCATGATTGTGTTCGATAGGCAATTCAGGGCTCGTGCTTCAATAAGGCAAACTAAGATCTCACAGTTCCTCTTTTAGGCATTTACATTTACAAAAAAAGCTGTTTTCAAACCCTTTCTTTTTTTTGTGGTTTTTCATTATTCTGCAGACTCTAGTGTGAATAGCAAAAATCTAATCTAGAGGAAAAACTGAGATTACGCCTCTACTGCGCCCTCTTGTGTTGACATTAGTAGACAATTTTGTGCCATGGGGCGTCGTCACACCCCTGCAACGGCTTCGCCATATTTTTGAATCACAAAATATCACCCCACAGTGTATTGTTACACCCCTAAATTTCAGTGACTGTTCTCCAGTCAGGAGCCCCTCCCCATTTCTCTCTCAGAGCTCTGATTGGTTAATTAGTAGACAAAGTGTTCATTTTGTCTGTGGCACAGACAGTGAAGTGCCAGCGAAGGTCAGACTGACTTCTAAAAACCTGTTTACCATTTGCTGAAACCAGACAATCGCTGGCCTACTGGGAACAGCCCCATTGTTTCTACAGTTACACAAAGATGTTTACAGTGTTTCTCAGCACTGAAGTGACATCATATTCCTGTCCCTCCTTGACCAGCCTTGGCCTAAGGCTGTAGATGCACCTTCCTGATAGGATTCCACCTTCTGGGTAAGATTAGCTAAAGTCAAGGTTGGTCGTCAAATGATTCAATTGCTCGTTTTCGACAGCAGGAAAATTTTCCATTTTTTGTTAACCAACTGCTAGCATTCAAGCAAAGACAAGACATCCACATCTAAATATATTTTACATTATGAAACTTTACAGAGGGTTTACTTACTTTTCCTCATGACTGTATATTCCTGAAATAGTCAAATCCAGTTAAATGGGCGTTATTGTCATATTTGTGCATATACAAATGACACAAGATGACATTCCCCCAGGACCACAGTGTGACAGACAGACTGGAAGTGACAGGAAAAGGAGGGATGCAAGAGAATTTTTAAAAATCTCAGGTCATAGTGCATAGATGGGCGGAGGTGGGGGGTCAGCATAATGTAGCCACAAAAACATTCAAATGAAACAATAAAATATCAGTATGCTGGCAATAGTAAATTGACCAGGGTGAGGGGGGAGGGGTGAGATGAGGTATTATAAGGTTTACAGAGGTGCTGTGTATAATCTATATGTCGCCACTGGCATGTACATAAACCACAGTCTGCAAGTCCACTGCGGATAAACAAGGTGGCAGTGACAATGGGTGTCTTTCCATAAGTTCTTTTTTGCCTTATTTTTATAGCGGCATGAAGACAGCTACCTTATTTTTACCATTTGTTGTTACCGTTTTTTACGCCATAGTAAATATATATGTCAAAAACTAACTTTACAGTGACTCTTGTACTTGGTTATGCCATTTACTGGCTTGGTAAAGTGATCAGGACAGTCCTGGTTTCTGGCAAAATCTAGGACTGTAATTCAGGGACTACTAAGTTATTCATGTCTATTATTAGTTATCATTACCACACTCTGGTAATGTTTGAGGTTGTGATACAATAAAATAGCTATTGTTAAAGATAAGATAACAATGTTCTGGAAAATAATTGTCATATTTTAATTGTTTATGTATTTCAGTTAGGGAGTTTCAGATTTTGCTGAAAAAAGGTGGCAGGTGGTATGATGCTGCTGTTTTGTTTGTATTGTTTGAACATTATAAATTTATTTGTGACAAATAGGGATGCAAATTCCTGGAATTTTCAGAGGAGGAAACATTCTATGAGAATTCATGGGAATATTTGGGAATTATTGAGGAATTTATATTTTCCTGTTTTCAAACATAAAAACTAAGCAGGGTCATAAAAAGAGAGAGAATCTGAAGTCATTTAAACTTAACACTTTATTAAACTTAACACTTTATTAAACACAACCACATTTCCCTTTTCTTGAACACAAACACATGTATGGATTAGTTGGGGAGACATTGATTAGTTTTCTGAACATTATATATCCACTTTTACAGTTTAATATTTAAAACAATAAAAATATTACCATGGCTTGGCCATCATACCGTCTGGTGTAGACTTTAACACGTGCACATTTAAGTGATAAAAGTAGAGACTGTCTATTACTATTACTATTACTATTATTTACTAGAGACTGCAGGTCGAATCCCCGACCAGCAAGGCACCACTGAGGTACCCTGAGCAAGGTACCGCCCCCAGGCACTGCTCCCCGGGCGCTGAATTAGCTGCCCCCTGCTGTGTCACATTGGCACATATGGGTTAAATGCAGAGGACACATTTCGTTGTTGTGCACTGTGGGGTGTCAACAATGACAATCGATCACTAAATTCTAAATTCAAAAGTAGCCAGAAAACCACAGTGCATTACAAATTCCCATCCAGAGATTTTCCACCCCTTTGCATTCCTAATGACAAAGACTACACAACCAGAGTTATGGGAAACGAAAAGGATGGCATGTATTGGTGATACTATGACTGATACACCACTGTCCATGTTCAGGAAAGCCTATTTCTGTTCATATCCCTTCATTGTTGGTGTGATAAAAGTTTGTGTTTTCCACCCTTTATACATTAATATATCCAGGATATTTTAATGCTGCAAAAGCCTGCCGTAAATTCATTCATTTCATATGAGGAATGACAGACAAAGAGGCTCTCAGGAAAATGTAGGAAGGCTTGAATGATGGGGGTTTCTGTAATATGTTTATTTTTACATGAAATGTTGTTGTTTAATAAGGTGAGTAATTAAATAAAGTGGCTCCCAAAGCTATCAGCTGTGCTAGGCCTGACCGTGCGGGAGGAAGGGTAGTTTCTTATGCGCCGTGTTTGTTCGATGCACCAAAGCCCTGCTCAGGCCCACTCTGTGTGTTTGTGTAGGTTTTTGGCTCACGGCTCATCTCAGGCCTTGTGATTTCTGTAGGTTTTAGGTTCAATGACCAGGCCACTTCAGTTGCTCCTCCTCCTGCACATTAATGCCATCATGTTCCTGTGATTCCCACCGCATCTGTCATCTCACTCTCGCTCACCTCTCCCTGTCTGTGCTTCTCTGGACAGGATATTTACAGCCATAATGCCGATGGTGGCAGCTGGATTGATTCCAGATGACCCCACTTTACAGCCAATCAGAAGACTCATTTCCTTTGTATGACAATCGTTTTTTTTTTTCTGTGTTGTTGCCCTTTTTTAAACGGAGCATTCTTACATTTTTAACTCACCCCCCCCCCTGCATGTTATTGGCAATTAGAGACACATGTCACAGATGGGGTATTCTGATTGGCTAATTGCTGGGTGTCTGCCTGTTAGCTGTAGAACAGCCTTTGGGATGAAAGCCACTCAGAATGACCCCATCATTCAGCTCCTGCCATTTCCTGGTGCTTGGTAGCAGATCTTGTGTTTCCTGCTTCCCTACGTGTTCTTCAAGCGCTGATAACCATGACAAGAGCCCAGTCTCAGTGAACGACGTATTAATGGCAATACTGCTGCAAAAAAGTAGTTATAAAATCCAGTCATAAACTGTGATGTAATACCTGATTGGTGGTAGATTTCATGTACAGTTTAGCATGGAAGAAGCCAGACATTACTGGTTACCAGTGGTTGTTACTGACAAACTGACACATTTGATAGCCTTCCCACTGACCTGGCCTGCTGTACTGGGACAGACAGACACTTCAATTAACACCCAACACTGGTGTTATGGTAAGCCAGCCCCCCCCCCCACTGAGGGCCAGAACACCATGGGGTTCTCAGCTATTTCCTACGATTATTCTAAATGTCCCCTAGCTATTTGGAATATTTCTGTTGTCCTTCACCACTTCATTATGGAAATTCCGATCTTTAGATGTGGGTGTGCTGGTTTTGGGAAAGGGGGGGTGGGTGGGGAGCCACATAGGAAAGACTGAGCACCCTGGTCTTACAGAAGGCTTTTTAATTGGTGCTTGAAAGGATTTGCAATGGATTAATTAGGGTCCAAGCAAGTAATTACAGCAATTATGTCCTGAGGATGACGGATGGGCACTGTGAGCTCACTTTGGGGTGAGGTGGCTCACTTTGGGGTGAGGTGGCTCACTTTGGCATGAGGTTGGCGTGTGTTCAGGTGCCCCTGCTCTCCTTCGGCCATCACTTTGTGAGAGACAGTCACCTTTGTGCGGTCTCTTCCCAGAAAAGTCTTCAAGGTTCCCTAGTAGAATGAAAACCTACAGACACTCCAAGGCACTAGGACATACAAAGAAGACCCTCAAGACAAGGGCGTTGGTTTTGTCTGAAAACATGTTTGTCCCTGTGCACAGCAGAATGGAAGCTCAACATGGCAGCAGCAGGCTGGCTGACTGACGCTCTTAACATAATGCAATATCACTAATCTGGTTATATGTTGACAAGAGGCTTCTGCACAGTACTTGCCCTCACTGTTGCTGTTTTCACAGTCTTTAGTAAATAACTGCTTTTCTACTTATTGCTTTAAAATAGTGGAATCCTTTGCATTTCATTTTTAATGGTTTCTAGTCGACTGCTTAGAATTACATGCGCTTACTTGCTTTTTTGGGTTTTATCATTTGGCTACAAAATAGTTAACCTGCCTACCCCCCTCTGCCCCTTCTTCTGTCCCCCAGGTTTAGCCTTTTCTCCCGGGACAAGAGACGGACCTCACAGAGGAACGTACGCTTTGAGGAGAGCATTTGGGAAGGCAGAGGCGACGTGTACACAGAGCAGGCCCAGGAAGCTTTGCAGCACCTGTAGCTGTGGAGCTCTATGGGTCTTGGCTTGACGGCCACATCCAGGGCCTGCAAGACTTAGCACTTGACATTCATACGCCTACAACATGAAGGGGAGCTTTCCCGGTCTGCAAATAGCCAGGTTGACCACAAGGGGGCATGGAGGATACTAACTGCTTTAGAATATTCCATTAGCATTAAATAACTCCCATCGTCGAGTCTGTTTGCCTAGTATGCCAGGTGGGGTTGTGCTTTATTTGGGCATTATGTACGTTCATCAGTGACTTGTACAGCATCTCCTTCTATTAGTACAAATACAATACAGCAATGAAATGGGACCTGACCCGTGGTTATCGTGTTGGCCTGTAGGAAAGCTGAGCATTAGAATGCAGCAGGGGTGCATTGTGGGAACACAAGACGAGAGAGGGGAAGTTTAAAGGAGCAAATGATCGCCAGGGGAAAAGTGGGACAGTGAGGGATTGTGGAAGTTAAGGGCGAGGAGCAGGAGAGAACCTCCTAAATGTGGGTCATCAGAAGGAGAGCAGGACGGAGAACGAGGGCAGCTTATTCAGCAGACCTGAAATGGACAGACGGTTCGTGTGGTATTTCAGCTGGATAAACAGCACGGCTCCCACTGCGCACTGCGGGTGGGCCACTGCGTGAGGAGCTTTAATACAGTGAGAGAGCAATGGAGCGACACGTGGCTCGACATGCACGCCATTGGGGTCTGCCCTGATCAGACCCATTTACTGCACTTGGCGCGAGGCACTTTACGCCAATTTCACCGGCCCTACCCACCCAGGTTTACATCAGCTACATGTGGTATACACTGGATTCCTGATTCTTCAATGTTGGTTTATGTTGAATACGCAGGAACCACCGTGTACAGGGTGAGCTAAAAGTAGGTTTTTATTTTACAGCGTCATTTTTAAAAGTAGATATACTGCTTTAATTTTACAGTTCTGATTGAGTCATATTTAGTCTCCGCTGTGTTTGAAATGTCTTACGTCACTGTTGATATATTCCTGCAGCCTGTCCCTGTCACTGTGACACACTTTAGCATACAAATCCCGGTTAGCATTAATGTCCACCAAGGTTTGCCAGATGAGCTCCTTCAATTTATCCGCCGTGTGGGGCATCCTCTCAAAAAACTTCTCCTTTACTTCACCCGAAGAAAACTCCACGGGTGTCAGGCTGGGTGAACATGGTGGCCAGTCACGTCGCCTGATCCACCGCTGTGGAAAGGCGTCGTCGAAACCGTATACCTACCTTTAAAAAAAAATTTGCAAAATAAAACTGTTACTTTATAAAATAGAACCTTTACTATGTAAAATAAAAGCTGTATGCCAACCTTTTGGCCTGCCCTGTATAAGGCAAGGTACTACCAAGTCCATCTATCAAACAACCCAGAGCCCTGGAGCCGGGGGGTGACGTCAAAACATTGGTTTGTTTTGAATCTCGAAAGAGGAACAGTCCTTTTGTCATTGTTTGAAAAACAATCACTGTAGTCAATACAGTCCAAAGGCATTTGTTGATGACACTTAATTAACGTTTGCTCTCCATTGCTTTCTCACTTTGCTTTTAGAGTTACTTCAAATGACTATTTTTGTTGTTTAAGCTCTTCTATCGTTTGTCTTGGGATATAATGAGATCACCCGCAATTGTCGGCCGTGTTGCTGGGGGGGGGGACTTGTGCCTGTGAATCTCACACAGGGTTCCTTTGTAACCCAAACAAATAAACTAATATAAGTAAATGAATCGCTGTTTGACCTATGAACGTTTTAAAACATGGACAAACATGAGACAGGGAATTGAACAATGTGGGAAAACATCTAAAAAATAACCCTTTGAAAGGGATTTACAGATGCTTTAAACTGTCAAGGTACATCATTTAAGAATGAAGCACTTTGATTAAACAGATCAACAGGCAGATCCATCATTTAAAGGGAATGTTTAATACTTGTACATCAGTCCAGCAGCACAGTAATCATGCCAGAACAGCCTCGCTACCTTTAGGCTTTCCTGAACCTCAGCCCAGCTGTGTTTTTGTTCAGTGGCTCAGTGTATCCATACTTACATATTTTGAAAACATCTGTAGGCTCCACTTCAACTTACTTTGTACAAAATAAATCTGAAGGCTATTTAAATTTGCTTTTCAGGTTGCTCAAGTGCCATCAGTTCTCTGTATAGAAATTTATTGACTGGCATTGATTTGTATTCAATTTATGTGCCTTGAAAATATTGTTTGCAAAAAAAATAACAGTATTGCTTCCAGCTGTGATTTTGCAATAAATATACCATGTTTTAATGTCTGTAGGTTTGTACTCATTGTTTGTGTAGCACCATATCAGCTGTGCAATAATATATGTGTGATTCTTCACTGAGGTCAGTTCACTATTCTTTGTTTTCTTTTTTAATAAACTACAAATTTTTGTTGCGCCTCCTCATACCAGCTACAGGGCATCTAGAAACTGTCCTCTGTAAGGAGCCGCCCACTGAACCGCAGCAGAATCTATTTGGGCAGCTGCAGGCTCAGTATGCTTGTAAGCCTTTCCTGAAACGTTACTTACTATTTTAAATGAAATCAAATTAAATTAAATGTGTCTCTAATTTATATAGTCCATTAATTGTATTGCAATATTTCAGCTGGACACTTTAGGGTTGTCCTGGTTACTTTGCTTACAGGTGTCTAACCCCAGGTGGTTCTCAATTCCGAGAACACAAAGGTCATACTTGTGGTCCTGGCATGACTGGTCTTGCTAACTAGCCTCCCAAGAACTGTCATGTGGTCGGTGTGGCAGTTCACTGTAATCAGTGCGTGCTCCATACCTCTCCTCCTCTGTTAAATTGCAGGGGAATTGGTGCATTATTATACTGCACAATATTGAAATGCTATATGGTTGCTGTTGAACCAACCTGATCAGACATGCTGTCTATTACTGTACCGGGGAGGGTCTGACTTTAGTTAACCACATGTGTTGAGTCAGTCCCTGGGCTAGTTCAGTGGTTATTAAACTGTCAATATGCACCCATCCCCTGAGCTCGGCAAAATGTGTCATGAGAACAAAAGAATTATACAAACAAGAAGAGGCCATTCGGCCAATCAAGCTCGCTTGCCCCCCCCCCATGTAAATTTTATTGTAGGTCCTTCTTGCTGGACCTTGGCTTTGTGTTGCTAATGTAATTGTGACCTTGGTGTTATGGTTGAGTACCAGTATAGTAGAGTATCTCCTGTTTGGTAAGTGGGCCAGGAAGGAAAGGAGTTGGGAGACTTGTTTTGTGGGGTCTCACTAGTCTAACTGAATCGAAAACGTTTAAGAACCATTAAGCTGGTTAGCGGAACATGCTGACTTTTGACTTTACGCTTCTTAGTTGAATTAGATATATCTACCGACCTCAGGCATTTCCTGAGCTGAGGCGATC
Source organism: Mormyrus hasselquistii (assembly GCA_026779605.1). Lineage (NCBI taxonomy): Eukaryota > Metazoa > Chordata > Actinopteri > Osteoglossiformes > Mormyridae > Mormyrus > Mormyrus hasselquistii. Next base: position 36,967,000 of record JAODKE010000043.1, read on the forward strand.
AAGCATGCAAATTTACTGTGCAGTGCCAGAGCAGCCAGGCGGCACTGAAGCCTGCAGTCCCTGTGCTGAGTAACCAGACAGCCTCTCAGTTGACTAGAACGATCAAATGTGCCAGTAGTGTACTAGTTTGTAGCCACTTGCAGTCCCTGAACCCAGATCTAGCTGACGTTACACTGTATCCGGGGGAATCATTTTGTCGGCCAAAAGTGAATCCTAGCAGTGTTGCTGCCTGGGATGAACGGGGGTGTTTCTTCATATGCGTACTCGTACCGTACTTGCGTTCTCACATACTCATTTTTCATCATTTTCCATTGCCAAAGACCAGTTCCACTACTAAGAACATTCCCACCAGGCTGTCAGCGATGTGCTGATGTTAATGCTCTTAAAACATCAAAGTACATGAGTGATAAATGGCAGGTCCTGGACTCGAATATCATTACAGAAAGTTTGCTCAATATCCAGCCAGTTAAGGTCTAAGTTG
>JAODKE010000043.1:36978343-36992466 GCA_026779605.1 Mormyrus hasselquistii
ACTTAATAAGAACATCTTTTTATTATTAAGCAAGCAAGCTAACGGTAGATGGTCAATGCTGAGCTAAACATGTTTAATGTTACTGACCTATCAGGATGCCTTTTCAGATGTCTGATAAGATTAGATGTGGTTGAGCCTGAATCTTCATATCACATATTTTGCATTGAGCACTTCTTCTATTTGGGCCGTCTTATTTGAAGTTTTTAAATCCAACGCTGATGATGAATGGCACAGCAGTCGACATGTTTGTCTCGTGTGTGGCGGCCGCGCAATAAAAAAAATATAAAATGTGTGGCCGCGCCCGCGCGCAGCAGATACAAGTCACGTGTTACATGGGCAGGTCATAGGTAACGGAGGGAGGGGAATAACAGCGAGCTCATCAGTTGTTTCCTAAAAATAAACATTGTTCACGAGTACCGCAGCTCGAGTCCGAGTCGAGTCTGAAGTCACTGTGTGTGCGACTTAAGTCGCACTGGAGTCCGAGTCTCAAACTCGAGTCCCCATCACTGCCATGTCCCCAGGTGAAGTGGACTCTTAGGGGCCTGGGGTGGGTGGCACGACCTCCTCAGGGCCTTAAACAGGTGAAGTGGACTCTTAGGGGCCTGGGGCGGGCGGCACGACCTCCTCAGGGCCTTAAACAGGTGAAGTGGACTCTTAGGGGCCTGGGGCGGGTGGCACGACCTCCTCAGGGCCTTAAACAGGTGAAGTGGCCCCTTCTTGGCTGGCAAGGACCTCAGACCACTTGGGGTGGTGTACTGAATATTAGGGCTTTCCCTTTTTCTTTCTCTTCCGGGCCTTGGTGTGGGAGCTAGTTGCGACACTCTCTGGAGATGAATGATGCACACTGGCTGAAGCTTCTTCAACGCCTGTAATTCTAGACTCAGGAGAGACCTTTTGGGGGAAGGCTCTTCTGGGCCTGAATTATGGGACTTGAACGAGGCCCAATAAATAATTTCAGAACAAATTCTGTTTTCCCTGTTGTATTGAAATTGCATTAAACCGTGAACCTAGAACCAAGGTTTGTGCAGAACCAAGAAGGAAAGGTAAATTACATTGCCAATACAGGTGAAGAAGTGACCACAATTATCCGAGCTTGGCACAGGTGCTCAGTCTCTGTGCCACTCAGCTATGTGGAGTACTGCTGAAGATCTTTAACCTGAGCCTCAGTTCCACGAAGGTCCCTGTGCTGTGGAAAATCTTTGCATACCAGGCCAAGATTGGCGTGGAGAATGCCATTTTCTACCTCGCGCACTGCGCTTTTAGCCACCTAAGACAAGCCGGGAACATCCCTTAGGATTATGTTCTTCGATTTCTCCAGTGCCTTCAACACGATTCGGCCAGCCCGGTTAGAACGTATGCACTTGGCTATGCAGGTTTATTCTACCGTTAGTCTCTTGGATCATGGACTATCTGATTGACAGGCCACAATATGTGAGGTTACAGGGCTGTGTGTCTGACACAGTGCAGTGTAGTATACATCCAACTGCAGGTACAACACTGAGGGCTGTCATCTACAGATTTTCTCAGATGATTCAGATTTATCAGGCAAGGGGAGGACATAGAATACAGAATGGCTGTGGACAGGTTTGTTGACTGGTGTGAGCGGAATCAGCTGCAGCTTAACATCAACAAGACAAAGGAACTGCTGGTGGACCTGAGAAGATCAGAGTCTCCTGTCACTCCTCTGTCAATCAAGGGGGTGAATGTTGAGACTGTTCAGGACTACAGGTACCTTGGTGTTCACATGGACAATAGGCTAGATTGGTCTAACCACTACCTGGGAATCTACAAGAAAGGTCAGAGGAGGATGCACTTCCTAAGGAGACTAAGATCCTTTGAAGTCTGCAACACTATGTTGCAGATGTTCTATGAGACTGTGGTTGCCAGTGCCATTTTGTATGCTGTGGTGTACTGGGGTGGCAGCATTAAGGTAGCGGATGCTAAGAGACTGAATAAGGTGATCAGGAAGGCGGGCTCTGTGGTTGGTGGGGAACTGGACAGCGTAGAGTGTGTGGCCGAGAGAAGAACATTGTCCAGACTCCAGGCCATCATGGACAATTCTGATCACCCACTTCACAGTGTGGTGACTGAGCTGGAAAGTACCTTCAGTCACAGACTCACCAGTGAGAAAGTGCTACACTGAACACCACAGAAAATCCTGCCTCCCCAATTCAATCAGACTCTGTAACTCCTCCGTCTGCACAATAACTTAATGCTACTACAATACTTGTGAAATAACTGATGCTACCCCTACCTGGTTTTTAACATATCCAATAAATTTACCTATGATTCTGTGCAATATTTTTATTTTTATGATGCTTGACTCTGTGATACCTGGGCAATATAATTAGAATGTGCAATGTTATTATTATCCATGATTCGGTGCAATATACCTTGACTTTTTCCCACAGTTTGAAGTCTAAGTTGTTTTTTACCAACAAGTGCAATATAACCACTAATGATATTGGTGCAATATACTTTTACTTTACTGTGCAATATACTCTTATACACTTTTACTTTACTGTGCAATATACTTGTCCTGTAACTTTTGGACAAAGGTACTTTAGACTCCTGTACAGAGAGTTTCTATTTTATTTTACTTTATTAGAATGTTTAACAGTGCTCCAATTTGTTTGACACTTCATTCCTATTGTCATACTTATACTGTATTGTTCATGTCTTTGTGTCTATTTGTGATTGTGCAGTGACAATGTGAGCAATTTCCTCTGGGATTAATGAAGTCTTCTGATTCTGATTTGGGTCTTGGCAATATTGGCATCCAGGGCCAATGATGGAGGGGGGGGGGAGGGGGTGCTGGGTCAAGAGAGGGCCAAAAGGGCCCTCTGACATTTAAATAATCTGCTGGAATAATATGTCTAAAAATACAATTTTGTGAAAACTTTGTATAGTTTTAGTAGCTCTTTTGCCGTGTGCAAAAACATGCATTGTGTGTGCAGTCTGGAAATGTGTCTGTGGGGGGGTGAGGGATATGGGGGTGGGGGCTGCCTTGGAGATCTTGTCCCAGGGTACAAACAAGACACATGGTGGGCCTGTCGACACCACTTCAGATTAAAATAATTCAAAGGCAAAAGCATTGATGCACCAGCTATGCTCAGCAGCTGCAAAAGTCTCGTCTGGATCAGAGGATTCAGGTCCCATTACTGCCTGAGCCGCTCAGTACTCAGTTCATTACTGCCTAACCTACTCAGTACTCAGTTCATTACTGCCTAACCTACTCAGTACTCAGTTCATTACTGCCTGAGCCACTCAGTACTCAGTTCATTACTGCCTGAGCCAACTGCATGAGTGCTGAACACTTTCAACAGCAAAATATGTTCTCTTGTGTCCAGGGATCGGTGGCAATTACATCTGAAAAAAAACACATTTTAGTGAATTATTTAGTTGGCGGGTTTGTTAAGTGTCAGTATGCTTTGTGAAAAATGTGTAACCAAACTTTTTAATGATGATTTTGTTTGGTAAGTTTATTCCTTGAAAGAAGGACTCAAGAATGTGAAATAGCCAAAACACACTCTTCGCTTGCTGGGTATGTAATACAATAGCATGCAGACATTTATTTATATTATAATGTAGTTTCCTTTGTGTCCTTTTATCAATGCCCAAACATTTTCAGTTAAACATAATCTATGTATACAACTTATATCAGCTCAGGATTTATGTAAAGAAACATGTTGCTGCAGTCATTTTTTTCTTAAATATTACACTTATTATTAAAAAAATATCTTTTTTACGAACCATAAAACAGAGCTACTGCCACCCTACCTTTAAAATGCATCTTCAGTTCAGTTTAATATAAATGTTTAGAATGTTATACTGTTCTTATGAAAAAAGCTATATATGAATTTCTGAAAGTATTTGAGAAATATTCGAAAAGTAGGCCTATTCAGAATAAGTTACACATTTTGAGTGTTCAATAGGAATACAAATCTGAATATATTAAGGACTGTATATTCAGTATTCAGCAACTAAACACTATTTTATAATATTCAGCACTGTGTGCAATGTCACACTGCTAACGGATAGCCGTGCAAATAGACGAGGACTTGTAGTGGCACTAAGGAGAAGCACTAAATGTGCGCTAGCCACAGACACATTTCATGTGGTTGGTGTGCAGTGTCCGTGTCAGTAGTTGACGACACGAATTTACACAAGAATTTACATGCATTAGGCGACACATGTGCAGTGACATTTAATAAAGCAACAAAACTGTTAACTTTATAACTATTATCTAGTAATCAGGTAGGCCTTATTGTTTTGTAGTAATCGATATTACATAATACCATTATTAAAGTCAGTAACTCAGTGTAGATCAAAACTGGAGGAAAAGATTGTATCAATGACTTATAGCAGCTAATTCAGTCCCAAACCCAGCTAGCAGTGCAGAAGGGAGGTGAGGAGCATTCGCTCCCAGTTCCATCGTGGCAGGGGGCCACTGCAAAAATGGCCTCCACTCGCCGGTGGGGGAATTAACCGAGTGCCCTTTTTGATAGCAGATGGTCTCGCAAAATTGGCTACAATTTATTGAGACCCCAGCAAATGTCACTGTGTGTAGGCATGTCTATATTACACTGTGGGGACCAAATGTCCACACAACGTAATAAAAATCTATTATTTTTTCGTTGTGGGAACATTTTTTTGTAAATTCAGTTTTTTAAAAATTAAAAACAAAAGTCTTGAATTTTGTCTTGTAGGTCGTCATGCTGGGATTAGGGTTTTTCCCATAGACATGAATGGACGGTCCCCCAAAGATACAATTAACACAAAAATGTGTGTGTGTGTGTGTGTGTGTGTGTTTTTCTCAATAATCCAAACCTTAATATAAACTTTCCCATGTTATCCGATTCCCGGTGATGGGGAAGGAAATATAACAGTTCATAAAACAGTACTTTTCACGTTTTTAGTTTCAGTTTTCGGAGAACATCACGTGCTTTTTCACCTGACGGCTCTCGCGGCTTCACCGGTCTCTAAGGGGACGGTGCAGGCGCCCTCTCGGTCGGTTCGGATCGCAAAGGTGCTGCACAGCCATTGGCCCGCGGTCACGTCACTCAAAAAAGAAAAGAAAAACAGAATCACCAACAGAAACCGGAGAAGGAAGTTTCCAAGTGGACAGTTAACGGGTCACTACTGACCATTAATCGAGGAAGATATTGCAATCACTTCTGCTTTAATAAACATAAAATAATCTGGTAATCTACAAAGCGTCACCCTTTGCCGATCTTTTTCGCACCGACAATGCAAGATGTGTCAGACCCAGCGCCCGCTCAGGCTTTTCAAAAGGACGCGTTTCAGCTCACGGTGGAAGACGTGTACGACATCTCCTATGTTATCGGCAGGGACCTGCTGAAGATCACCCAGCCGGCTGACGTGGTCTCCGGGCTGCAGTTCAAGATCGTCCGGGTGCTGGAGATGTTCGAAGCACTGGTGAATCGGTATAGCCTGACTGTGGAAGAGCTCAAAATGGAAAGGGACAATCTGAAAAGCGAGCTGGACAAGATCCTGGGTAACTGTGCAAACGAGCAGGGAACGGTGAGTCCTCCATCAGGGGATTTAGTGAAACACGGTAGTAAAATCAGTGGTTGGCTAAGAAAAATCCTATGCTTGCTCACTCTTTCTGTGTTTAGTGAAGGATGGATAATACATTGTTCGGGTGGTTCCATGTGCAGTATACACGTGTTTATTTTCCACAATGTGATAGTGAGGAAGGAGCATAGTCCAGTATGCAGTGAATAATTTAATCGAGAACATGTGAGGCTCTTAAGTAATGTTCTGGGGGGAAGTTGCTTGACTTTTTGCACTCCGACAATCCAGTTTGTTGTGTAAGCCTTCAGAAATGACATTGTTGTAAATGGTCTCACTGCAATAATCACGTTCATTGCCCAGAAATCGGGGTAATTCTCTTGCCAGCCGGGTCTCTTGTAATCAGATGTAATTTGAAAGTAGAACATTGTTAATTCTTTCTCTGGTAGAAAAAAAGGATAAACGTTTTATTTATACCAGCGCTTTATCTGTGATTGGACTGCATGAGATTCTTCCAACAAAATGCCCCTAGGTGGGTACTCACTCATTCTGTCCTGTAGTCAGAATTAACATTTCCTGATCCTTGTATTTTGCGGTTCCAGCAATTGCTGGGGCCAGACAAGCTTGTAGTGGACCTAAAAGACCCCAATCGGCCTCGTTTCACAATGGAGGAGCTGAAGGAGGTGCTGCAGGAGCGGAATCAGTTGAAGACCCAACTTCTTCTAGCCCAGGAAGAGTTGCAACTCTATAAAAGGTATGCACTCAGCAGCAACCTGCTATGGAAGAAAGGTCTGTTGAAAGCTCTAGGCCACCTATTTCTATATCTAGCCTTTATTTTAGTCTGGATAAATGCCCTTTACATTGATATGCAGGGTCCTTATTGTAGTTCCTCATCTGTAACACTTACACTATGGTGGTTTGTCCACAGTGGCGTTTTGCACCAGCCTGAATCATCTATGGCCGACATAGACCTGGAACCCAAAAAAGCAGAGGCCTCAAATGCCAAGATCGAGACGAAGGAAGGACTTAAAGAAGAGAAGACAACCATTCGAAAGCTGTAGGTTGTGTCGTCGTGCAATTCCCGGTCTGAGGAGCTGGCAGACGCTGAGCAAACAGGTTTTGCGGGGGACTTAAACAATGGCTTAAAGCCACCATCTACACGGCCTAAAATTATGCACCATCTGTGGCGTTAAAAATCCGGATGTCTTGCACTTCTGAAAGTAATTTCTGGATGGGGGGAATACAAAATTCTTGTCATGGTATGAAAATATTTTTATAAGGAGGTTGTTGACTACCGGGTAGCACATGGATTGATGTATTAAGACACAGACAAGGTTTTACATATACTTTTTATTTAGTAGATACTTATGTAAAGCATTGATTCTGGCTCCTGAGTACTTAAACATTTAAGAAGTGTAAACATCTTCCTCCTTTTCAGGTTTTCCTTCACGAAAAAGTAACCATCGTGAGCGCCAAGATTTCACCAAAAGTGACCTGGCCTGGATTTAACAGAACTGGATTTTACACGCACGTCACAGCCCACGGTGCAGGATGGCATCGTGTCAGACAAGGAAATGGAGCTTGCAGGACTTTAAGCTGAATGAGTTCTTCTGAAATCCATCAGCATACAGCCAATGTGCCAATTACCATTATTGCCTTGAAACTGAACTGAGGACAGGCCTGAAAGGTGGCTGGTGCTGCAGTGTGAGAGGCAGGACTCTCCTGGTAAGGTCCCCACGTCTGAAAAGGTGATACATTAACAATGGCAGTTGTGATGTCATTGAATGGGAGAAATGAAGCAGTGAAACCTACAATAGATCAAACAGATGATCAAATTTAATCAGTTCACTTTTGTTAGACCAGGCAGTGATTGACTGAGCAGAGTCATCCCCATATACTGTGGGGTGTCATTGTCCCAATTTTCCTACAGCTGGCAGTAGAGGGAGTTCTGTTCAAGCGCAACGGGCTTCACAGATGTCATTATTCCAACAAATATCTCCCGTTTATGGGTAGACTTTTAACATAGGTTTTTAAAAACATTGCAAATGGTTTAACTTTCACATCCAAGAGGCTCAGTCTGACTATTTATAGTGGGGATGGGTTTGAAGCAGCAATAATCAATGAAAGACACACAAAGTACCTACCTGGGTTGCCTCAACCACTCAGTGAAGACTGCAGTAAAATGCTTTGATGTACGGCAAAAAGGGTAACAATGCAGGTTAAGGAGCACTATTTTAATAAGTTCACTTGAAACATTTGGTTAGACATTTGACAGCTTTATGTGTGAGGTACAGCTCTTGTTCAAGTTCATAAAATAACCAGATTCAACACAGCAAGGAAGGGGTAAAATTCAAGATGAACTTTAAGCTACAGCCTAGGAATCTCATTCCAGTTAACGGCTTCAAAACATCCAGCTAATTTACACACGCCTTCTTCCTCAAGCGTAAATTTATTGCTAAGCATACCTCCTAACATTAAGATTGATAAAATGCAGAACGTGGTCTATACCCACCAGCTGGAGTCACTGACCTACCCGTATACAAAGTACATAAAAATTGCTTCGGAAAATTACCATTAATATTTAAAAGTTGATGCCATTACATTTGAAGGACTGCCATAACTTGGGTATGTGCTCCAGCAACCCACCCCACACAAAAAGAAAAAGCACATATGCTTTTACTAAGGCCATTCGCAGTTTTAAAATGGTCTGTAAAGGGAAAAAAAAAAAAAAGCTGATTCTCTCTTCTTGGAGTACAGCTGCTGATTGAGGAAAGGAAGGGTAAACATATGACATCAGTGTTTGAGCCAAGGGTGAGCCGCAATGGAATCCTTACTGCGATCACCGTAGTCGTACAAAAGCTCCTCCCCTTTCTCAATGTCTCTGGAAGCCACCAGTATCAGGTGAGGTATTCCATTTATGTTGTGGAGTTTGGTCTGGCAATTGCCATTTTTACTGTGGTTTATCAGCCTCCCCAGGCGATTGGTTTCCTTCGTGGCATCCACACTGGAGGGGAGGGGGGCAGGAGAGATCAGTTGGTCGGTTTAAGGTAAACATGCCACTACGTTAAGTGACGATTGGTCTCCCTAGCAAAAACACCGGCAACACTGGATAGTCAGCTACATGACAAAAGCATGCTGCACTAGTTCACTATTCACCGCCCTCGGGCATCTGGCCAAGTTAATATCTCAGCTGCAATAGCCCTCGAGTGAAGAGAATGAAATACTGCAGAAACACATTTACTTATCCATAATGAACATTAGACAGGGGCAGACAAGGGCGTTTGTCAAAAACCTACCAGTAGGTTTTGCTGAGATACTGGAAATAATACATGTAGCAGCCGGTGGCGGGGTCCTGCGCATAGGCGGCCTCCCGTGCTCTGGCGTCAGTGATCTGGAGCAGGTCCCCGTGGTACTCCACAACGTACTCCCCCTTCTGGAAGCTCCGCTCCGCAAACACACCCCGTCCTTTACCCTCAATGTGCTTCACCTGCCGATCACATCATGTGGGAAAGGCAGCCGGTTATTCCCCGAATTTGCCCAGCTAATATACTTTTTTTTTTTTTATATAAATACATGACCTGATCCAGACTGAACATTAATGCCCTTAGTCCAGGCACATCATAGGAGAGTATAAAAGAACTAAAGTATTGCACCCACTCCAGAAAACGCAGCCAAAGTACTGAATTGAGAAGCTTCTCTCTCTCTCTCTCCAGTGCCCACCCGCTGTGAGAGGACATTACCTGCATGCCTTCTTCAATCCCGTTCTTTATCAGGTGATTGATGCGCTGCTGTTCTTTGCACTGTCGACAAGAGTTTGGAGCATCAGCATGACTCGGAGGATAGTGCACACGCGCGTGTACACGCGCATGTACACACACACACACACACACACACACACACACACACACACACACACACACACACACCATTCAATGCAAATCTGGCTGGCTTAAGGCAAACAGCAGCTGCTGTGTGATCCTTTCAGAAAAAAGATTCTCTGCTTCATTAATGTAGTTAAAGCCAAGTCTGAATATGGACAATATGAACAAGCTCAAAGCTACATACGTATAGCTGGGTTAGCATAGGAATTTCAGTGTATTGCATTGTACACATTAAAGGGATTTTGTTTGTTCCCGGAGAAATCGCAATTTTAAGAAAGATCTTTTGGCCATGCATAAATATACGTACGTGGAGTACGTCTGGTGCTGTGAAGCATTTAGATGAGTGCAGAAATGTAAAGAAAAACAACAAAGATGCTCACAGCGAGACGGAGGCCACTGATTTTTTGCAGGCTTCATGATGAATTCCTTAAGGTAGCTGCTTTGTTTGGCCGAAGCATTGACCTTTCTGCATTAATTGCATCCTGCTGCCTTTCACCATTCTCTCTAGCAAATCAGGTTTTTGCTCAAGTCAGAACATTTGACTTGATCTGCATGGGAGCAGCCATGGTGTTGCAATACTTTTACACCAATTCACACAGCAAAACACAAATTTAGCAAGGAGTCAACTTTAGGGCTGAAAAATTTGCAATGGGGCAGAGTTTAGGTCTGAATCTATATTACACTAATAGAATTAACAGCAAGTTCATTACTGACTGCCACTAAACCCACTCCCATAGACCCTGGCACAAATTAACACATTTCAGATGAGCTGTGCATCAAAAGACAAAACATGTTTGACAGAAGCAAAGATGGGACATCCTGAAAAAGCAGCAAATGGATATCCCTACTTACCGTGCTGGAATCTTTTAATTCTGCCTAGAAATCAATACTGACCTTAAGCTCGCTTTTGCTCTTCCTGGAGCTTCTCCTTATAGGATAATAATCAGTGACCTTTCTGTTCTGGGTCTCCTTTCTTTCTGCTCTGTAGGAGGCAAAACAGTATCACTATCGATGCACCCCTACTATTACGGCGCTCATGTACTCGCACTGCACCAATGCCTATAACAGATACCACATGATGATCCATCAGCAACAGTTAAGCAAAATACATTGGTGGGGGGGTGGTTGGTTAGTTAATCAAGTTCAAATAATTGCTGTATCAATGTAATTCAATCATAATTACACATTCATTCAAGGGAATGGTCCAAACAAAATGTTTCAATAAAATGGGAGGGCAACAAGCGAACATTAAGCACATCCAGTAATCCAGTGCATATTTTCACTCACTCACTCACTCAAATCTAGAATCTGAGGAATCACATCAGCAGCCATGTTGGATGTAAATCACTTACGTTTTCAGATTAGACTTCTTGGGTTTAACCCTGCGCCGAGCAGCACAGCCAGAAGCAGGCCCGGGTTCTGTGGTGGAGCTGGAGGCTTCTCCCTGGGGCTCTTTGGGCCGTGGCTCCTCTGTCCGGCATGGGAGGCACTTTCCGCCCTCGTCGTCATGGCCCCCCCTTCTGGCAGTAGCAGCTGCTTCCGATTTCACATTGAGCCTCACTGCGAGGGTGAGCGGGGCCCACATTCACAGGTTGGGGAAGTGTTCTAACGTGCTGCAAGACCTACCGCTTCATTTCATAATTTATTTCGGAGGATGATTTTAAAGATACCCAGAAGTAAACAATGTCATATAGATGCTCATTTCTGAAAACTCTGGCCATCAACTGGCAGGACATCGTTCACGACGCTAACTCAGACCTGCTGAGTTACACTAGCTGTTTTGTGGTTTAAACACACATTTAAAAACAAAGACAACTTAATATTATGTGGCAACAATCCACATTCCTCAAAAGGACATCAGGGAAACTGCCGTCACTCATCTTCCTGCCTCCAAGGGAAACTGAATGAATGGAACACGAACAGGCCAGTTGTTACCTTCGGCTTGTCTGTCCGTTTCACTTTGGACCACCTGCTTCACAGAAACCTTCCCCTCATGTCCAAGGGGGAGGGATTTATCATGGAGTGGGGAGCGGGACTTGCCAGAGGTGAAGAATTTTTGGATCACAGACTGACCGTTATACAAGACGTCCTGCAAAAAGGAAACGTGAGCATTAACACTAATTGTGCACTATTGCGTTTAGAAGGATGATGCTGCAGACGTTAGGATACATCAACCTGCTAATTAAAAGTGGGCGTCTGAGAAAGGAAGTCATTAAAGTCAGCTTTGGTTACTCCAAATTGCCAGAATGATGATCATAACAGTGCACTCAGTGGTAAGTCTAAAGGGATTTAGTTTGTGCACAAAAGTAATACTCGATGCATTTAGTAAACTCTCCTTTATGCCTTGGAGATCAGGACATTTCAGTGACAAAACTAAAACCCTAAAGCCAATGTGTGTCAGGAACATGTGTGTTAGAGCTAAAACTTAACCACGCATGCATAAATGCAGAAACACAAATCACTTTATAAACGGAATTTTTATGCCAAATGCACGTGCAACTTCGCGTGCAAATTGCATAATTTCTACATGAAAGTTTGCATGAAATGGCCACCTAAGCATATTCGTTTTCCAGATCACTGACAGAGCCTCAGCTTATACGCAGATTCAAATTAATTCAGATTAAACAATTTACAGTTGTTAACAGTCCTGATATCGCCTATATTATATGATCAACTGTTTAACTTTAATGGCAATAATAAAAAGTGCACGTACCCCGTTCATTTCTGGTTGGTTTTCTTTTGTCCCCTTTTCTGCGATGCGAGGAGCGTCGTCAGCTTTAACTTTGGTCGAAGTCAGGCGTTTCTGTCTGCCTTGTACCAAGAAATAACACACATTCTTCAGTTGCCAGAAGGGTTTTCGGATTCCTCGGCCTACCGGGCACTCAGAAGTGTCACCGTCAGGGTGTTTTCCCCTCTTCAACAGAGGCAGCTTTTATCGTTCCTCCCATCCGCCATGTTTTAACTTCTGGTGAAGCACCACGTGAGCATTTAAAGGCTAGGACCCAGGTGGTCGCACTTCCACTACTATCCGAAAGAGGGCGACAGCCTGCCAAAGCGGCACAACACTTCAGTAGTTTCCAAAACCTACATAACTATACGAATGCCGTACCTAGCCATCCATTTACTGTGCTTGCTTGTGATTTGCAGGTAAATTTTAACGTTCCGTTTGGAGATGTTTGCAGAACAGCTGCCAAGTTTTCCAAGCAAGCATTCACATGTGTCATTCACATAATTGTGACAACCAAACACAACAGTTTAATAGGCAAAAAAATAATTAAAACAAGATATGATAAAATGCTAAAGCAGTGAAGCTAGCCACAAAAGCAGAAACTTTTGTTGGCGTCGCAGGGGACCGGCTGTCTATACTGCAAATCTAAAAGCCATGCTCTCGACGTACGAGTGGCTGCTTCCATAAGTAATATAATTACAAATAAAACCGCGGACGCAATAATTGTCCCTACGGATATAAATACTTACTGGGACTTACCTTTTGCCATTGCAACTACGAGAAATACTTGTCAGCTGAGTAGTCTGTAGGCTTTAAAGAAAAAAATAACCAAATGCTAACAAATTTAAAACATTTAAACGTACGTGACCCCAAGACCCTTTATAATTTCCTTTACCTTTACCGTGTTTATTACCATAAACTATCACTTCTTTCTCTGTTAGCTCGAAAAGGCATGATACAGATGCTCATTTGCACGAGCCCGTGTCTTGGGCGGATCTGGCCGTTTTAAAATCAACCTAAATGCTGATTGGTCGGAAGCCCCGCTGCTTCGATGTGATTTGTTTAAGCAGACAAGCGACGGATACCATGCCTCTGGTTTTCGCTTCCACTCCGAGTTTTATTTGCAGAAAAGAGCATGGGATTATCGTGCATGTGTTCATTCTTCAAAATTAAAAAGTGCAACAATATTATAGCTAGTTAAGTGTGGTAGCATATGATTTAATAATGAAAAGAAGGTGGCTCTTTATAAAATGGAATAAATTTCCCTTATTTACTAACATCGCATCGCTAGACAACCAGCAGCCGCACCGGAAAAGAAGTCGACAATTAACACCGTATTTAAATTCGGTTTGGGCATTCTGCCGTAAAAAATGTATGGTTACAACAATTATTAATCTGATTGATAATATACGGAGACACATTACATCACATTTACGAACCGCATCCCTCTTGCGGTGCAAAGCATGTCGGTAGCAATAATAATAATTCAATAATGCCTCGGTGCCACAATATGAGCGAACCCTATTTCATTTGAGGATTTAGGTAGAAGCAGCGGCACTTCTTAGGCCAAGCCTTGAACGGACTGTTGCCTTGGTTAGGCTGATAAGAAGATGTGTGGATATTTGATACAGCACATAACACAGAGAATTATGTGAGAAATCAAGTAAACTTTTGAAAATATATTTGCACAAATATTCATTTGAAGTGTTTTGATAGATAAAGGTGACGTAATCTAACAAAATGAAATTTTAACTGAAATCATTCAACAAAATTGAACAGAAATGTAATTTTTCTCTGTAAGAGTCAATATAGCTTTATTTTACTAGATTAGAAAATACTCAAAATTGCCTTGTTAAATCTGTGTTTAAGAACAATTAGAAATAACCATAATTTATTTATTTATTGCCCACCACCACCCCCCCTCTTCGGAGGACAACTATATTTTACATTAAATTCAAGTATACACAGTGTGGCTGCTC
>JAODKE010000043.1:36995247-37006365 GCA_026779605.1 Mormyrus hasselquistii
CTTGGCAGAAATGTTAATACCCAGATATCTAATGTTCCCCGATTGAAGTGGGATAGTTGGATTGGACTGGAAGTCACAAGATATTGGAAATAACCATAATTTAAGGTGAAAGTCATTCAGTCCCTAGATACACTTACAAGAAAAAGTTTGTGAACTATATGGAATTATTTGGATTTGTGAATGATTTTTATCTAAGTTACAATAATACACTCTTCTTTAGCAAGCAATTACATTTCCATATCTTCTTCCATTTTCCATATCTTACATTTCCATGTCTTCATTGCACAAATGGTTTAAATAATGAAGATCATATACTGAACAAAAATATAAACGCAACACTCGTGTTTTTGCGTGTGTTTGATCAAACTGCACATTTCAGGGTGGCCTTTTATTGTGGGCAGTCTAAGGCACACCTGTGCAATATTCATGCTGTCCAATCAGCACCTTGATCTGCCACACCTGTGAGGTGGGATGGATTATCGTGGCAAAGGAGAAGTGCTCACTAACACACATTTAGACTGATTTGTGAACAATATTTGAGAGAAATGGGTATTTTGTGTATGTAGAAAAATTTCCCGATGTTTGAGTTCAGCTCATGAAAAATGGAAGCAAAAACAAGAGTGTTGCGTTTATATTTTTGTTCAGTGTAGATCCGAAAAGTATGTCATCCCCTAGGATGATGATCCCTTGAAAAGTCAGTAATTGGATTTGGGTGCTCCAGTCAATTCAGGCATCAGTTGGACCTGCCCCATGATATAACAAAGAAAAACCATACAGTTTTTCTTAGCGGCTCCTCATGACAAAAATCAATTCAAGTACAATATGGCCTGATCAAAAGAAATTTCAGAGGACTTCAGGTGAAGAGATGTTAAAGTTTATAAGACTGGAAAGGGTTAATAATTTCTGAATTCAAAATACTTGGACCTCCATTAGTCCAGAATAAGATTATGAATGGAAGAAATCCAGTACTGTTGTAACTCACCCCAGCAGTGGGTGTCTGCAACGATGACGTTAGAGCACGGTAAGCAACACTGACAACATTCTATAATATTCCTGGGTCAATATTCCATGGAGGGATGAGACAAAACTTGAACTCTTTGGAAGAGTGCCAACACAGAGTGGCAAGCTGGAGGGGGGGAGGGTGGTATTTTGCCACCATCAAAAGTCACAAACTTTGATCTTCCAGATTCAATTTATCTATGCAGTTTCCACCTGTGCAACTAAACTACTTCCCCAGTACAAGATTCCTTTTCCCCATTTCAGGTGCATATATTACTTTCAAATGAGTGGTATGTTTGTATCTGAAATAAGGTTTGTAAGAGCTCTGTAATTTTTTTTATTGTATCTACGAAAATAACTTCTTGTCAGCAGTGAATGCTGATGATCCTCATTGGGTGTCCCCATCCCCTCCCTGGTGATGTATAAGAGGACTAATGACTCATCTTAGTCACACTCAGTTTGAGCTGTAGACTGGACTGTGTCATTGCTCTGATAACTGTGATGTCAGAAACAATGAACTTGCTAACCCATGACAATCATGTTTTGGCATTAAAGAGCATAATTCTTAATTATGGTAGGAATTAATGGAATACAGTGCACCTATATTTTCACTAAAAACTGAAACTGTTAAAAAAGGGATGTGTTTTAAAAAAAAGATGAGTTAGATATGTCATCATTCTTAACGTAGAGGTATTGTTATTCGCATTTGAATGTTTTGCAGCCTTGGATGTTGAGTATTTGTTCTGTACTTCTTAATTGACCTTTACATTTTCTATGACTTCCTTTGTAGTTATGGCTAAATAAAGTAATTATGATTTAATTATTTCAATGTATTACCTTTTGTGTGGCTTATTGCTCCATTGTTTTTAATCAAAAACACTTATTTTGATTGGATTGTGGTGCAAAATGTGTATATTGTTCATTCTCTTTGTTCAGTAATTCTTTTTAAAAAGCATGAAGACAGTTAATGTCCATTTCCAGGAGGTTCAGTTGCATATTTAGTGTGTAAACGAGCCTGTACCATCAATTGGTCATATGATTTGTACTCTAAAAAGGCTTTTAAGTCCTTTTTTATTTACTTGTTATTATGTGCTGTGTTTATGTGCCGTGTTTATTTTCACATATAGTAAGTTCTTTTCATCTGAACAAGGGCAGCATTGGTGAAGCATCAAGGGACTGAATTTCCAGTGTATCCTCATAATTTTATAGAACTGAGAAACTCACACGCATGTTAAGAATTACCAGTCAACCTTTTCCCTCCATTGATATGTCATGTATCCTCTGATTTGACTTTGCATGTTCCCCAAATGTCATGCAGGTATCTTCTATGTTATTTGGTGGCCCTAAATTGCACAGGTTGTGTGAATTGTGTGGATGAGTATATGCTTGCATATGCCCTGTGATGGACTGGATTCCTGACCAGGATGTACCCCTGCACTGAGCTGTATGATAGGCTCCAGGCCTCCGCAAGTGACAACCACCTGGAAGATTGATGGCAGCTTATCTGTAACCCTGTGCTATCATAAATATGTGCTGTTCTGGCTTTTTAAAAGAATTAAGGTCAACAGACAATGAAATATAGAAACCACAGAATCATCTGTCATCACATTAGTGGCTTACATCCATTAATGTAAATACCTACTATATGTCTTTATCGATAATTTACAGTTAACTCTGGACCGACATGGAGCAAAACTATTTTTGTCATTTAAATACAATAACCATCATTGTTTTCTCATATTAGCTAAAATGCAAAAGTGCAATTGCGGTACCATATTAAAAATGCATTTTTATCGTCTCCAGCATTGTAGACTGTCCCAAGTACTAAAAATAATATCCGAAGTAAAAGTTCTAAACACTTGGAATTGCGGTGACTTGGAATTGATCCGTAATGTAATATCAAGCGTACTTTTTAAATGACTGACATAAACGCTCCGTAAGACATCCTGGTCTACTCAACTTTATCATGTAGGCCTAATATTCGTTATTTTTTTATCATGAAACACCTGATCATGGGCAGTAATTTGACCTTCCAAACATGGCATCCCGATACTTAGCTGTGTCATTATTTACGTACAAGGAAACGGGTAAATCTTTCGTCATTTCCGGAAAAGGGGCCGCCGGTCACGTGAACAAGGCTTACTTCTCCGCTTCTCCGATGTGTTTAATATATGATAGATATATCAAGAATGGCATCTTTCATCGAGGCAACGCGTCCGGTGTGCTCACAGACGCTGTGTGAATGTTTTTGGGCTGCCACCGACGCGCGCGCTTGCCGGGGACGATTCTTTTCAGCTTCTGCCTTCGGGTGTGGGTGTCACGTGACCCGCACGCGGCCCCGCTCGCTC
Source organism: Mormyrus hasselquistii (assembly GCA_026779605.1). Classification (NCBI taxonomy): domain Eukaryota; kingdom Metazoa; phylum Chordata; class Actinopteri; order Osteoglossiformes; family Mormyridae; genus Mormyrus; species Mormyrus hasselquistii. The sequence continues at coordinate 36,998,595 of JAODKE010000043.1, forward strand.
GGAAAAGATGGCGACAGTCGGGTAGAAAGCAACGGAGCGCGACAGCAGCAGCAGCCGCAGCAACCTCGAATCAGTCGCGGTGACTGGAAGCCTCTAGATCGGACGGGTAAGTAAGGTTATTTTCCTCCCACACGGAGTCCGAGGTCTGAAGACAGCTGCCGGCCTATTTTGTGAGAGTTGAGCGCTTCTCAGTGGGAGCAGCCCGGCGCCCTTGGTCACTAAGCTAGCTGCCTCGAGAAGTAACGTTAGTTTTGTTTTTGTGTGGCCCGCTGAGAGGTGACTGTGCAGGACGGCGCCGACTAAGTCCGGGTGGGGGGGGACTGTGTGTGGCTCCCGAGGTGGCAGCGCACGGCAAGCCATGTTGTCACCTAGATGGCCCCAATTCCGTGATGTTTCTTTATATTAGCTTAGCTAAGTGAGATTTTTGTTCGGTATTGGTGCTTTTAAATTCGACGGCAGTCTTTTAACGAAAACCTCGTTTAATCCTTAGCTTTGGCGGAAAGTCCTGGGGCTACGCGGTTTGTTCATAGTATCTGAACTAACTCCTCAGGTTAGTTGATAGATGGTTAAAATTGGGCAAATTATCGCATTTATTGCACGGGGAGGCGATACTGCTAGTTATCTAGCCGATGGGCTGCATGCGTTAGCCAGTTAGCAAGGAGACTGTATGAATCACCCAAACGTATTTATTAGTTTTTATAATTTATTTACCCACATCTATAAGTATTTATCTACCTTGATATGCGGGACGTTTTAGTTAAATTGCGGTTCTGTTTAATTTTTAACTTGACACTGACTAACCGATGGCATCCGTTGGCTAATGGTAAATACCAGACAAGTTGTGGCCCAATCTTCAATTAGCTGGTCACTTTCTTTTCCGTTATTTATCAGGCTTGAACGGTTTAATTTTCTTCTAATACATCTGTACCAATTTGGCAGTTTAAATGTTGCCTTGGTAGCTAGGCACTGACTTCAAACCCGGAAGTTTTTGCATGCGAACACGTGTTTCGGTAGAGGTTATGACCACTTGTAGCCGGCTGTGAATGACCTTTTCCACATAGAAGGCAGAAAGGCGTCGTTTGTACAGTAAGAATTATTTTCATGGTGAAGTCTACTTCCGACTGTGAAAAATTGGTGGTGTAATGGGGTTTTTTTTTCTCGCGTATGATATATTTAAGGAATTTAGAGACCCGAAAGTTAAAAGCCTGCCACATGCTGGCTGGATTTGCTTGTAAAACTGTTTAATGTGTTTAAATATTTGTAGCAGTAAAAAAAAAAAAATGGATGGTTTGTGTTTTCCCTCCAAAAAATTTATATTTTGATTTGGTTTTGTCTACATCAGGAAAATGGATCCTGGACAAGACTTGCTGCTCGCTGCCTTGAGTGAAAGTGGGATCAGCCCCAATGATCTGTTTGACATCAGTGCCATCGACATGGCGCAACCCACCAATGTACAACAGGTAGTGAACCTGAGCTGTACTGCAATCGGGCAGATGAGCTGTACCGCTGTAGCTCCCTTTTTCAGTGTGACTGCGTTTATTTATAAAAAAAAATAAATAAATAAAAAAGGAGAGGGGGAAAAAAACCAACCTGGACCACAGGATAGGACTGACCACTATGGTGGAAAATATCTTAAAGGGAAATTCCACTACATTTTGGTAACGTTGATAACTGCCTTTGCATGCTGCTAAGAATCCACAAGAAGCCATAAGTGTTTTCTTTGTAGTTCAAGTAAGTTGCTAATTGTTGGCAGTTTCATACTGTTCATATTAGACATTTTTCTATTATGTACACAACACCATTCAGACACTGAAAACTAAAATCTAGACAGTGGGTTTCAGATGGTGATTGTTTTCCTTCTTATAAGTTTCCAAAATGTTTATTTTTTTGCAATCTCCGTTTTACATATTCGGGAGAGAACTTTTAATCATTATCTTTTTCCTTTTCAATTCCCTCCAGTCTGTTCCACTAAGTGCCCTGGATCTCGGCATGGGAGCAGAGGCGGGTGGGGTGCTGAGGCAGGAACCGGCTGTGCCCCCCACCCCCCCAACCCCTACAGTCACAATTAGGGTATGTTTTTGATTTTTATCGTGGCTAGTTTCTGTGCTTTCAAATGAGGATTATGTTCTTAGCTGGTCAGAGTCTTCTAGGGAATTAATATGCCTTTAGTACATTACTCTAAATAATGGTCCTGCAGCCCGTGTCACTTTTCATTCATATTTAAATTTTGTGGTATTAGGTCCTGCTGTATTGGGTGTGGAGGAAATGGTAATTACAGAGCTTTTCTAATGGTAGTATGTTCTTGCTGTGTTGGATGGCGTTGGTCTAAATATGCACAAACATCCAGGATCAAAAGTAATTCATTAAAACTATCATAAATATCAATCGTTTCATGTAATTCTCTTTATAGCGCAGATGCTTCCCCCTCTCTACTTCTGCTGAAATTCCTTCTGAGACCCACAGTATTTTCAGATCAGAGCTCCTCTCATTACGTGGGAAGGAAAACAGAGCTTCCAAAAAGATTTTTTTTTTTTTATTGTACCTGACTTTAGGAAAAGAGGTGCTTTTCTGAAGTGGAAGACGGTAGCGTATCAGGTTTTTAAGAGATTGGATTCACCTCAAGTTTTTATTTACTGTTCTGCTCATACATCAAGCCTTTCAGTGGTGTGTTTTTCTTATTCTGTGGTGAGCTGGTAGGCTGTAGGGTCAGGAAGGATGATAAGGAAGATCCATAGTGGCCTCACTTTGCAAGAAGTGTCCTGGTACATAATTTGAGGATTTAAGAGCCGTTTGGCATGGGATTAAGCCCAATGAGCTGTTTTATTGATTCATAAGCCCTTTTTCTGTCAGATGGTGTGTAAATGTTTATCTTCCCTGTAACCCCTGGTGGAATTGTGGGCAGCTGTGCTTTTTATCTGAACCGGGTGTGTATTTGATACTCAGTTTTTTTTTTGTACAGCTCTGTACATTGATGTGGGATTGAATCAAACACGTATACAACTCGTTGAGCTGTCCTCTAGATACTCTTATCCCTCTGTTTTCAGGGCCTGCTTTTTATTCTTGGGTAAATTTCATGTTTGTTGTGAATGGCATGTTGGCATGAATAATGCATATTCTGAGCTGTCTGATCTTTCAGCTGCTTTCAGAGCTAAACTCTTTCCCCTTTGCTCTCCTGTCACCTGGACGCCTGTAGAAGCCTCAGCCATCGACCACCACGTTTGTCCTGAACCAACTGAATCAGCTCCCATCCCTGGGGACGATAGTCGTGACCAAGCCATCTGTTGGCCCCAGTACTACTTCCCGGCAGACCTTAACTGTGGCCAAGGTGATCAACACGTCCTCCGCCACTGCGCGGGCCAATTCCACGGCCGCCACGTGCGAGGTGGTCCCGTCTGGCAAGGACCAGATCCAGCTGAAGGACCTTCTGAAAACCAGCAGCCTGGGTGAACTCATGAAGCTCAAACCTCCACCGAATATCGCCCAGCCTGTTGCCACAGCTACCAGTAAGTTTATCTGGATTGGATACAGTTGCTCTCGGGCTCTTTGCTTTGTTGGCCTTAATGGCATTGCATGATATGTGACCATTCCGGCATCATTCCTTGCCTGTTGGTGGCAGAATACAGACCTCTCTTAATTTTGACCTGAACCCAAGTGATACCTTCAGTTACCATGGATACGATTTCAGCTTGTCATTCTTTTCTTGGTTGCTTAGCAGCGAATTAATGTTCCCTATGGGCCCATATTATTGATTGAAGGTGTAGGTTGTTTTTTTGTTTGGCTTAATCATGCGCTTCTTCTTTCTTCGTATGCTGTTATATAATATATATATATTTTTTTTAAGACTTTTTTTTTTAACTTTTCCATGCATCACACTGTGACATTGTGTTCCATCTACTTTTCCAGAAATCATTCTGGTCTCAACCACGATGGTAAATAAAGCAGGTAGGGCGAGTGTTAGGGCGACGGTGGTGGTCACAGAGGTGCAAAAATTCATGCTTAACTGGGTTCATGCACCCTGGTATTACACACGTAAAGGGGAAAGTCTGGGGCAGTCTGCATTGATGCAGGGGTCTGCATTGATGCAGGTGAACAGTCATTTTGGAATCCTGGAGTTTCATGAAGAAAGTGGCACCTTCTAATATAAATTTGATTTCTTTGTCAACCTCATCCTTGCCTTGTTTTTTTTTTTTTCTCCCCCTTCCATAGCTGATTTGAACAACGGCTTGAAGAAGGAAGTGTCCAGCAAAGATGTGGCCCGCATCTGGGTCAACGACGACATCAAGATGAGGAGCTTTTCCCCCACGAATGTGAGTCACCCCCCCCAGCTCCTCAACTTTGCAGCTGTCTCTTATGTAAAAACCGTTTACATAACCTCCTCCCATGCTGAGGTGGGGGGGGGCACCTGGGTGTTTGTTTTCGTTTGAATAAATACCCAGCAGGAAGGCGAATGAGCTTAGTGGTGGCATGAAGTCGAATTAATTACGACACGTTCGATCCCTAAGAATAACGTAAACCTTTTTCTAGAAGGTCCATGGGATTAAGGAGGAGGAGGAGCCTGAGGAAGAGGAGGAGGAAGAGCTGGTGCATGCTGAGACCTATGCGGAGTACATGCCTATGAAATGTAAGAGTGCCTGCTGGCTTCTTCAGCTCCCGAGTGTCACACATATTTGGTAGCGATGCGTCTGAAGAAGTCAAGTTAGGTGTATGTCTGTGAGGGAAGCGGGGCAGCGCTGGGGTGAGGAACGGAGGATCAGGTCTAAGGGCTGCTAGGTCAGGTTCCATGTTAGGCTTTGCCTTTGGACCCTTTAGAGAGATTCATGCTGGATAGCTCCATCAAAGTATTTCGAGATTAATTGTGGATTAAGTAGCAGTGTGTATGAGTGCGTATGCTGGGGAGATGTAAATCAGCCCTGATAGTACCCTCCATCACCCCTCCAGTGAAGGTGGGTCTGCGGCATCCTGACCCCGTGGTGGAGACCAGCTCCCTTTCCAGCGTCTCCCCGCCCAACGTCTGGTACCGCCTCTCCATCCCAGAGGAGACCATTGACAGGGGCTGGCTGTCCGCCTTGCAGCTAGAGGCCATCACGTATGCTGCCCAGGTAAGGTCCCTGTCTGGATCTCCCTCCCACGGCGCTCAGCATCTCAACATGCTTTGCTTCGATTGGTGATTTTGTATCTCTGTCCAGCAACACGAGACGTTCCTACCGAACGGCGACAGAGCAGCCTACTTGATAGGGGACGGTGCAGGTGTGGGGAAAGGCAGGACCATTGCTGGCATTATCTATGAGAACTACCTCCTGGGCAGGAAGAGGTCCTTATGGTGAGAGAGCTTGTTGCTTTCAAGCCCTGATTCCTGTGCAATTTTTAGTGATGCGATTCATTGTAACTATAGGCTGTTTACTCTCCAGGTTTAGCGTGTCTAATGATTTGAAGTACGATGCGGAAAGAGACCTGCGAGACATCGGGGCGAAAAACATCCAGGTCCACTCCTTGAACAAGGTAGGTTGGCGAATGCGAGTCGAGCCGTTTTGGGCAGCTGTGTGAGTCTGAAAAACCAAAGCTGGCTATTTTTCCTTTGTGTCCTGCTGTTTAGTTTAAATATGGGAAGATTTCCTCCAAGCACAACGGCAGCGTGAAGAAAGGGGTGATTTTCGCTACCTACTCTTCTCTGATTGGCGAAAGTCAGTCAGGTGGGAAATACAAGACGAGATTCAAGCAGCTGTTGCACTGGTGTGGCTCGGACTTCGACGGTGTGGTATCCTTTTCAGAACTGTTCTGTCCTTGCCGGCAGTTTTCACGGGGCTATAATGATAATCTTTAATTTTTAATTTTTTTATCTTTTTGCCCGGTATGTTTGGCATGTTCCTTGAGTGACGTGTCAGATTGTGTTTGATGAATGCCACAAGGCAAAGAATGTCTGTCCCATTGGATCCTCCAAGCCCACCAAGACGGGTTTGGCTGTCTTGGAGCTGCAGAACAATCTGCCGAAAGCACGAGTGGTGTACGCCAGCGCCACAGGTAGGACGTTCCTCTGATGGAGGTGTGTGTGATGTGAAAGGCAGAGGTGAATACCCTGAATATGAAAGGAGACGAAACGATCAAGCGTGTTGCTGGTTCAGTGGCTCATATTAATAAGTGATATTAAAAGCATGATCAGTAATAAGGTCTGATTTTTATAGGGGTATTTAGCAAATTTCATAGGGGTTTGTTGCAACGGCTGCTCAGTGACAAGATGGTGGACCCCTCGCCCCTATTCTCACTGTGTTGCAGGCGCATCAGAGCCTCGGAACATGGCATACATGAACCGTCTTGGCATCTGGGGGGAGGGGACACCCTTTAAGGAGTTCAGCAACTTCATCCAAGCCGTGGAGCGCAGGTGAGCGGTGGAAGAGCTGGTGCTCCCTCTTAGCTGAGCTCTGGCCTTGGGCTGCTGACCAACTGTAAACTGATCCATGGCCATCGTAGTGTGTGTGGCCCCAATGGGAGGGATGGTTCCTTAAAAAGCAAGTACCGAGCAGAGTGATTGCTGTTTGACATGGAAATCCTCTGTTAAAATGGTGAAACAAGTGTTAAAATCCCTTAAAATTAATCTGCTACTTGTGCTTCCTGCATTTTCTAGGTCCTAAATGTTGGTCACACAATAACTTATGTAACTTGTGGCTTCACCTCTGTCATCCTGGCTTTCAACTTGAACATATGACTGTTAATTCTTTACACCTACCAGATGAGGAGTCCACTGAAATAGAATTTTGTTCATTTTAAGGGGCGTGGGTGCCATGGAGATAGTCGCCATGGATATGAAGCTACGAGGCATGTATATCGCCAGGCAGCTGAGCTTTGCCGGAGTAACTTTCAAGATCGACGAGGTTCCATTGACGGGCGATTATATCAGGATGTACAACAAGGCTGTCCGTTTGGTGAGTGCCGTGTGACTGTGGTTCTGATTTGGTTTCCGGTGGCCCGTTGGAGCCGGTCAGCATCTGAATGGGGGGGGGGTGCCATGTCTCTGCGCTTCGCAGTGGGTCAGCGCACGTGAGAAATTCCAGCAGGCGGCCAACCTGATGGATGCCGAGCAGCGCATGAAGAAGTCCATGTGGGGCCAGTTCTGGTCGGCTCACCAGCGCTTCTTCAAGTACCTCTGCATCGCCTCCAAAGTCCGCCGGGTCGTCCAGCTGGCCCGGGAGGAGGTCAAGAATGGCAAGGTACGGAGCCCCCGCTCGTTCTCCTGGCCGCAGTCATCGGGTCTGGCCTCTCGTGCCTGACGTCCGGCCTCTCTGCAGTGTGTGGTCATTGGCCTCCAGTCGACGGGAGAAGCGCGCACCCTGGAAGCCCTGGAAGAGGGGGGAGGCGAACTCAATGACTTTGTTTCCACTGCCAAGTAAGTTTAATCCCCCTCCCCACCGGCCAACCAGAGACGGGGGCCCTAATACCTCACATCTCGTATCTGCTGCTCTTCTCCCCTCTGTCATGAAATAATTCTAAATGAACAGCGGTAGGTCTTCATTTTTTTAGAATTATGTACATGTCATATGTAGGAATTTAGCATTGAATTAACAGAAGGTTGATACAATGCAAAATACATGTTATTTCACTGTATTGGAAAGGCTGAATACTGCAGGGTTTATTTAAAAAAAAAAAAAAAAAAAAAACTCTTAGTATATATATATATATATATGTATGTATGTATGTGTGTATGTATGTGTGTATGTGTATATATGTGTATGTGTGTATGTGTATATATGTGTATGTGTGTATGTGTATATATGTGTAT
>JAODKE010000043.1:37006465-37017470 GCA_026779605.1 Mormyrus hasselquistii
TGTGTGTATGTATGTATGTGTGTATGTATGTGTATATGTGTATATGTGTATACTTGTAGATAATGCTGTATAATGTTAGGCAGCCTGGGGGCTGTAATACGGGGTAATATCACACATTTGCACTGACAGTGCCTCTCATTTCACAGGGGTGTTTTACAGTCTCTTGTGGAGAAGCACTTTCCCGCCCCAGACAGGCAGAAGCTCTTCAGCCTCCTGGGCATTGACCTATCAGCCAAGAAAACTCCCTCCCCCAATGACAATGCAGCCACTGACCAGAAGGGCAAGAAACGGAAAGGTGAGCACGCGCCCCCCCGATAAAAACACTTCCCTGGCCGCAGTCCCTGGCTGTGCTTATGGATCCTATCAGCCAGACTTGCAGTGGGCGGAGACCATCCTGCCCAGGAAAAGGAGCAGAAACAGTACCATAGCGGAACCGGCAGCCAGGTGGCCCATAAGTTCAGCTGCCTTCAGGTCATGGTGTTAAGACAGTGTATTTTTGGGTGAAGTGTTCCATTAATGTCATCTGCAACTGAAAAAAATCCTCTGCAAATATTTGTAGGATGAAGGTCCTTTTAAATGGGGAAAAATGTGCAGTTACTGTGCGCGTATTCCGTGTAGATGTGCCAGCCTTTTCGGTTACTGTGCGCGTATTCCGTGTAGATGGGCCAGCCTTTTCGGTTTGCGATCTCCGCCCGTGCCTGATTGCCACATACTCGTCTCTGCTCCCATCAACAGCTGCTTTCGTTTCGCAATGCAGGTCACAAGGTGTGCGTTGCTTCTAGCTAAAAGCTGCGGGGTGTCTGCTTTGTCTGAGGCCTCTTGCCAAGGGGGGGGTGGGGGCAGGGAATTTTAATGTCCAGTTACTGTGTCTCGGTACACTGCTTGTTTCGTCTTGTTGCAAAGGCCCCCTAAAATGAGAAATGATATTCCATGTTTTAAGTTGGATTCAAAATATTACCAATTGCCTGTAGAAGTTTTTGGTGTTTCAGGCCTGAAGTGTGTGTGTGTGTGTGTGTGTGTGTTTTTTTTTTTTTTTTTTTAATTTTTTTTTTAAATATACAATATGTGTGTGTCTGATGTATAGGTACATTTTTATAGGTTTCGTTTAATATCGAGTGATCTATTAAGTTAATTTGGATATAGATTTTTCTTATGACTTAGTGTTGGCATGTCTTTTAAAGAGGGATGTTAGTGTCATGAAGCTCTGGGTTGAGCGCCATCCCTCCGGTGTTGATGTCTCCCAGGCCAAGAGTCCAAGAAGGGGGCGAAGAAGCCGCGGGTGTCCGGCGGCCTCTCGGGAAGCAGCTCGCAGGAGAGCGCCAGCGACTCTGAGCCCTCAGACAAGGAGGCCGACAGCGACGACAACAGCTTCAAGTCTGTCAGCTCGGGGGATGAAGACGACTTCAACCCCTTCAGGGATGAGTCTAGCGAGGATGAGGAAGATGGTGAGCACACACAGTTCTGATGACGCAATTAAACCGAATGTTTGCGCAGCCTCCGTTTATTGCAATATTTGCAATAGTTGATATTCACGTTTTAAAGACTTAAAATTTGTGTTCCATAAAAAAATCATTCTGTAATTTGGCCACAAGGCGTGCATGCATGCATGCATGTGTATGTGTTAAGCTGTTTGCTTCTGCTCCTGTGAAAATGGGCTGTTGCAGAAGAACTCATCAGAAAACACTCATCATGGCTGTGCTGTACGCTTAATAGTTTAACACTTAGTTACATTAGTAATTGCGCTAACCAAGAAAGAACTTGGCCTTGAGATATCGACTGAAGGGCAGTGCTTCAGCCCGGTTTTCTGCTGGGTGACTCTTTGGGCTCTCGGTTTATATTTGTGAAATGTGCTTCAATGAACATGTAGGGCTCTAAATTCATGCTGGACCACCTTCCTTCCTGTTTCTACCTTTTGAGTGAACTTGGTGGTTTTCGCAAGGTACTTGCATGACGTATTGACAATTAAATGTGTTAAGCACGTCTTCGCCACTGTGTGAAAGTATAGCACTTTAGCACAAAGCTCATGATTTGCATTTGTGCACATTTTAAGCCCCTGTTTGTGTTTGGTATACTCTGATAAGGATTGGCTATATCTTACCTAACGTAGAAGACCAATTGAAATGCATCATGCTGAACCCGACTAAATTAGCCTTGCTTATCTTTGTCAATTCAGCTGGATGATGGAGGAGAGTAAGGATTCATGATGTTGCAGCCATTCATTGGGTCTTTTCAGCAAAAGTGGCAAATGACTTCATTTTAAATTTGCAGGGTCCCCTTTTTCGTTTGGCCTGAAACCACATAAACTGCCAAATAACTAATGGACAACTTCTTTACCGGGTCACTCACCTTTGCTGTAGAATTTAAACGAGTAGCTGCGTTAATTAGTGACGTGAATGTGCCTGTATAAGATTGGATGTAGCCTGCATCTGTTGAGTCCACATTGTGAGATTTGTCGGTGCAGTTAACCTTATTGTAATTGCATATGCATGCTTATGATTATCATTTCAAAACATTATTGTGCATTCCAGCTGACATAACGTGGATTAACATCATCCTCATCATCGCCCAAAACCTTAGGCCTGTAATTGCTGGTGTCGAACTGTATGAATCATTTACTGCACATGCAATAAGCTACTAGAACCTTATTTTCGGTTCTTTTCGTTTATGTACTTAATTGCAATGGCAAACTCGTGTCTCATATGCGAGTCATTGACAGATAGTCAAGGGGCGAATGCTGCTAACCCCAGAATGCAAAACTACTTTTCTTTGATCTAAGTATGCTTCCCTATTTCCAGATCCCTGGCTAATACGAAAAGAGCACAAGAAAGGCAAGGTGAAGGAGAACAAGAAGAAAAAGTCCATTGACCCAGATTCTATCCAAAGTGCCTTGCTGGCCTCTGGCCTGGGTTCCACAAGACCTACGTTTACCACTCCTGTTACCAAAGCAATGTCCAGCTCTTCCTCCACTAATGGTCAGTGGGCCTGTGGTTCAGACCAGATCCTTTGAGTGCTTGACGAGAAGAATCTAGAAAGCCAAACTTTAGGAATCTTATTAGTGTGAAGATTTCCTGTAAAGTGAGGCAAGACTTTTTCAGTCTTCTGAAGTATGCAAGCGTGATGTTATGGCTATCTTTTTGGTTTGCAGAGGAACCCTGCTCTGATATCCTTGCACGGCTCTTGAATTGGTGTGTGAAGAGTCCGTCATTTGTGAAAACGAGTTGGCTAAATAGTGAGAATGGTTTGCCGTTTCTCAAATGTCCAGCCAAGAAGGAGAGCGAGAGCAGCGGCTGCGTGACCAGCCAGGATGCTGTGGAGTGTGCTCAGCAGATGAAGCGGCACCTGCTGGAGGAGCTGGAGGAGCTGGCTGAGGACCTTCCACCAAACACCCTTGACGAGCTCATTGACGAGCTTGGGGGTCCTGACAACGTGGCCGAGGTTGGCTCGTTATAAAAATTTTATAAATAAATATTAACATTTACAGACCCTGCTTATGGCTTTAGAAATGACTTGGGAATGGCAACAATCTAGCCAGCACTTGAAAGCATTGCTGTATTATCCATCTGAAACATGCCAAAAGTATGGTTAAGTTGTTAGCTCTTACCTGCTGTGATTTGACCCTCAAAGCATTCTAGGTTCTATCAATCACTAGTTGAAGCAGTACTGTTGCGCTTTCTACCTTGTGGATGGGGTTCAGGCTTGGCTTCTAATAACATCACACCTCATACATCATACCCCACAACTGCTATGTAGATGACCGGCAGAAAAGGCAGAGTGGTCAGCAATGACGACGGCAGCATCTCCTACGAGTCTCGGTCCGAGCAAGATGTCCCGGTGGAGATTCTCAACCTCACAGAGAAGCAGAGATTCATGGAAGGAGAGAAGGTGGCGCCCAATGCACTAGTGTCCCTCTTCACTTGTGATTTGGAAAAAGCTGCTCCCATAACTCACGAGTCGCTTCTCCTGCCTCACATCTAGAATATTGCCATCATCTCGGAGGCAGCCAGCTCCGGTATCTCTCTGCAAGCTGACCGCAGGGTGAAGAACCAGCGCAGGAGGGTGCACATGACCTTGGAGTTACCGTGGAGTGCCGACAGAGCCATTCAGCAGTTTGGTATGTTTCCAAGCAGTATGCAAAGTCAAGTCTTCAGCTTGGTCCCTCCTGCCTGATGATTCGCATGCATGTCAGTCCTCCTGTCCTTTGCTGTGCAGTCAGCGTACCGTTTGTCCGTCCTGAAGGGCTGAACAATGCAAGGAAGATTGAGCGTGTTGAAGTGTTGTTTAAAAAAAATGGTTCTAAATTAAAATGTTCTGCTTATGTGAGAAACGGCCCTGCCAAGTTTTTCCTTGCTGGATTTTGTAGCAAGTTCAGTGTGACTTTTTTTTTTTTTTTTTTTTTTTCCTCCCCTCAATTTTTCTTTGTTTGAAATGGTTTCATATTTTGGATGTAATAGGATTTTCATACATTTTTGTAGGTTGCGTTTAAATTATGTGGTTAACAAGCTTTGATTAGTCCTTAACCTGTGGGGGTGACAGGAAGCTGTATTGGTCTCTTGTTCTTTTCTTGCGGTTATAAAATCAGAAATAGTGTTATTAATTTACTGATCTGAGGCATGTAACGCGACACAAGTTGACTTGTTAATGAGGTTTCCTGAGACTTCTAATTTTTGGTCTTTACAAATTGTAGCTCATTGTTACACAGTATATTGTCATTGTAACATTTCACACCTAACCTGCTCTGAGCAGGTTTAAGTGCCAGCTTTCCACTTACAATGGGTGAAAGTGCCTCCCTTTTCCCAAAAATGTTCATCCTGTTAGTAAAAAATGTAACCTATATAAGACCTGCCCTTTGAGTAAAAACGAGGAATGGGCAATTCACTGATTATCATTCTTGATTTGATTCCAAGTAACACCAAGGTTTTTATCTTGGTACCAATATTCAGTACCTGCCCCTTTGTGGTGGATTAAATTTGGCAAGAGACAGGGGGTGCTGATCATAAAATCTGTCAAGCGGTGAAGGAGAGGGGATTTTAGTATTGCTTGTTCTGGCTCTAACTCTGGGTATGTAAACCTTACTTTGTGGTATATCCTACAGGTGTCTAAGATGTCAGCCTTATTTCGTTCTGCTTAAGCCTCTTTGGGTTGTATAGCCTCAGATCTGGAGAATTCTGATTTTAGATTTTGGTATTTTCCCACCAAGTGCTCACTGATGTGAAATATCTTTGTCCTGATAATCCCCCTTCCCTTTCCTATCTGAGCACAGGTAGAACGCATCGGTCCAACCAAGTGACGGCCCCAGAGTATGTGTTCCTCATCTCTGAGCTTGCTGGGGAGCAGCGTTTCGCCTCCATTGTTGCCAAAAGGCTCGAGAGCTTGGTAATTTGCCTGTTTTGTAAGAGATTGGTGGTGTTTTTTGGGCTTGGTATGCTGAGCATCTGTAAAGACGTGGGCGTGTCTGCTTAGGGCGCCTTGACGCACGGGGACCGGCGAGCCACCGAAACCAGAGATCTCAGTAGGTTCAACTTTGACAACAAGGTAATGGCGCTTCTCCTGTCACGGCTTGATGTTTCTCCTGGGGCTCCATTCCCTCTGACGTGCCTTGTCCCCCACAGTATGGTCGAAATGCACTTGAAATCGTGATGAAGTCCATTGTCAACCTGGACTCTCCCCTGGTCTCCCCACCTGCCAACTTTGATGGCGATTTCTTCAAAGGTATTGCCGTTGCTTTCATGTTACTTCAGACAGTTGTGTTTTTGTCAGAACGCATCGCTAAAGGGATATTTGGTCTTTTTTTTTGTCTTTCTCATTTGCTCCCCTGTGAGTTTTAGCTTGGAATGAAACTTGACATTAAACTTGAAGTTATCAACTTTTTTTTTTTTCTTTTCTCCTTTTGTCTACAGAAATCCGCCATGGTTTAATTGGAGTTGGATTAATCAATGTAGAAGATCGTTCGGGCATTCTCACATTGGACAAAGGTCAGATGTGGCTATGTGACTTTATTTTTTTAAGATAGGTCTCGCATTTACAAATTCCAAAATTGAGTCTCTGAGTCTTTTCTACTTGCTTTAACATGTCTTTTTTTTATGGGCAGATTACAACAATATCGGCAAGTTTCTCAACCGTATTCTGGGAATGGAGGTCCAGCAGCAGAATGCACTATTCCAGTACTTTTCAGACACGCTGACAGCAGTCATTCAGAATGCCAAGAAGAACGGTCGATATGACATGGGAATTCTGGGTAGATCAGCGTTTTCTAAAATGTGGCTTTTCCGCAACGTTAGCTCCTAGCCTCACTTGACGGTAGATTTTAAGCATGACATCTGGTTTGGCTTTCTTTCTCTGTCCTGTTTAGATTTGGGGTCAGGAGATGAAAAGGTTAAGAAAATAGACTCCAAGAAATTTCTGACCCCAGGTTATTCTACCTCTGGACATGTAGAACTGTCTACGGTAAGAGTGTGTTCTCTTGGATTAAAATGCCACACTTTCATTGATGTTAGTGCGTTGAATTCTGCAGGTGCTTGTGTGAGAGCTGCACCTTTTCCTCAAAAGGGGAAATGGGTTCTGTTACTTGATGGTGGATTCTTTTCCCATCTCTGCAGGTGAGTGTAGAGAGGGGCATGTCTTGGGAAGATGCCACCCACATTTGGGCCGAGCTGAGCGGACCAGACGATGGCTTCTATATACAGGTGAGATTGATGCCCGTTTGTTAAAAGCTAAGGTCGTCGACTCCATGTCCAAAGGCTGAAATATTCAAAATGTTCTGTGCGTTAGGTGAGAAACAACAAGAAGACTGCCATACTGGCGAAGGAGGTTAACGCCAAAAAGAGGCTCTTCTTAGTCTATAGGCCAAACACTGGGAAGCAGCTCAAACTAGAAACCTACGCAGATATTCACAAGAAGTGCAAAAAGGTGGGTGTTGGCTTTTTAGTTACGTTTCTGCCTGCAAGTGGGCTGTGAAGGCAACTCTCACTGACGTGCTTCTCCTCCCACTCACAATAGGTTCTTTCAGAAGATGCCAAGCAGCATTGGATAGACCAATACAATTCCTCAGCAGACACCTGCTCCCATGCTTATTGGTGGGTAACGACTTCGGCCTTCACTAATTCTCAGAAGCTGATGATTGACGTTGTTTACACCGTTCAGCTGGGTACTTTGCTTTCATTCATGGCCTATGTGGGTCTCTCGTGGGTCTCTACAGGCGAGGGAACTGTAAGAAAGCATCGGTGGGGCTCCAGTGCGACGTGGGTCTTCGCTGCAGGACCTACCACGTCCTCTGTGGTTCTGTGCTCAGTGTCTGGACAAAGGTGGAGGGTGTCCTTGCCTCTGTCAGTGGAACCAGTGTCAAAATGCAGATTGTTCGATTGCGAACTGAAGATAGCCAGCGAATTGTGGGTGAGACATTTACTTTCTGTTCATGCCCAAGCGACTGTCAACGCATGGTTTGTGCGGAATATCTTTTAACCGGATAAGAAACGTAAATGGACATGAAATGATAAATGGACACCCCTGCCCCACCCCCAGGGCTCATCACCCTGGTCATACATGGATATGCTCTTCCATGGCATGACTAGTCTCTGTCTGTGGCAAAATGTTTAGACTGAAACCGTGAAGTAGGGCTGGGCATATTAGAAGCCATATATCAACCTATTGTCATAAAATTTTGACACGATGTGAAGCTTCGATGAAACTGTCTAAGGAACACAGGCTGATGTTCCATCAATTAGTCACGTTTCAGAAACGAACGCATTTCCAACCAGTCGTATGATGTTCTTTTAAGAACAAACACCCTGCCCAACAAAGGCACAGTTGATCGAGTTAGCAGTGGACACCACATGCTACCCTTCTGGTAATATCATGGAAGAGATCACTCCCTCAGAGGAAACTTCAGGTGTCGGTGAAGAAAGTGACCGCTTAACCACACCATCATTTAAAAAAGGAGAGTATAGATAAGATGTTGCTGATGTGGCGGCATTTGGGTAATTTAATGTCTGACATGCAACAGACTGATGCTGTATGCTGTAAAGTCTGCTGGAAACCTGTACCAACTAAAGCTGGAAGCACTCAACTTATTTCCAGTAGAACATATGGAATGCAAGTGTTTACAGTGACAAACGGCAGTTAGGGTTTCCTATTTCAATTTAGAGAAATGCGGGATATATTGGGTCCTGTATTGGTTAAGAATGGGACAGAGCGTTCAATTTTTCATTTAGGGGGGTGGCAACTCCACAAGCAATCTCAAACCTGTTCATAAGATCAAGAATTGAGGCACGCAAATAAAAACCAGCCAACCAACCATACTGTTGGTGTATTCTAGTGTTGCGCTCTATGACAAGTTTATTTTTGTATGATAAATTTAGTAATATTAATTTGTTTGCAGTCTTCCTTATTTCATGTTCTGAATGTTTTTAATAATTCTAAAAAATTATAAGCAAAAAAGCAACCTTTAAGTAATGACTTGAATCATAGTGATAAATGTTGCTATTGACTGATATGAAGGAAGTTATTGTGATAAAATATTTAGCCAGATCATCCAGCCCTGCTACGTAGGTTACATTTTTAAATACCTTGTCCATGGCACTAATTGCTTTTTGATCACAATGTCCATCAGAATTCACCTTGGAGGTGATGCCTGCCCATTCCTGAATGGGCAAAGTAGCGATACCATATTAGGGTAAAATATCTTTTTGGGATATTTTCTGGATTAGCCAAATTGTACTGACATGTGACTCTGTCCCAGGCTTGATCATTCCATCGAACTGCACAGCCCCGCTCCTCAACATCCTCTCGTCATCCGATCAGTCCCAGCAGCTGGCCGTGAGGCAGCAGCAGATGTGGCAGCAGCTGCACCCGCAGAGCATCAACCACTTCTCCAAGACATAGTGGGGCGCCCTCCCTCCCTCCCGCCCGGTGCCCGGCCTGCGCCCCACGCTGCCAGCGTTTCCCGCCCAAAGAGTACTTTAAGGAGAGATCAGCAGAGTGCCTCACTCCTGCACGGAGGAGACTTGAATGAAGGAGTGGACGTTGGGGTGGGTTGGGGGGGGGGGGGCCCCCCTCATGTTCGTCTCTTTTTTTGGTCACCTCCCGTACTCTTACCTCTGCTCTTCAGCTTTCGTTTCGTCAGTTCCGTTCAACTTTTTGAAGTGCTTCAACTTTTATTGGTTCGTTTTTTTTTTTTTAAAGACACATTAACAATGCTCAGGGGTTAGTTTGACAAAACAATCACTCCCTCCCCCCCTCCTCCCCCAGGGACCCATGCTAAACGTAACTATAGAATGTGTGGGGCACAGACATTGACAAAGCATAGCACTGCTGGTCTCCCACTCTGTCCTGTTCCCTCCACGGAATCTCTCCGCAGCCTCGAGCCAGTGTAGAAGTGCGGTATCCGCGAGCTGCCGTCCACCACTGGCAGCGTTGCATGATTTGATAGACACGTCATTGCATTTAAGGACTACGGTGGTCGCATTAATGATCTACAATGGACCCTCCCTTCCCCTCCCCATCTGTGCAAATCTTGATGTGTCCCCCCCCCCCTTTTTCAACTGGAATGTCGTTGTCAAGCCTTCATTTGGCTTTGTGTTGATCTTTTTACTTTTCTATCAATGTGTTTTAATATTTGCTTAATACAAATACATTTCACGTTGGAGCAAAGGACTTTCTAATATCTTGATTTAGATGCTGTAAATGTCTTCATAGGATAGATTAATGCGGGAATGATGCATTGATGTAAAAAAATGTATAGTTGCATATCTTCCCCCCCCCCCCCCCTTTTGCTTAAAATGGATGTTTATAACAATGGAGGGCAATGTAATTTCATGCTTGCACGAGTTGCACTACTGATTTGTTGTACAAAGAATTTAAATCTCTTCAAGAGCAAGGTATTTAAATCTTGCACATGACCAATAAACCTTGAGAACAAAATCACTATTTTAATTTATTAGATGTTAGAACTATATGTATTTTTCCTCAATATTCTGTCTATGTACACGCTCTAAATGGGTTGTAACACATTCATAGGGTGTCGTCTTTGAACGTCATTATCCCTTCTCTCAAAAGCTAAAATTTCATTTGAAGCAGTGAATATGTTTTTGTTTATGGGGTTGGGGGGTGCCTCGTTTCTGAATGTGATTTGGCATTAAGGTCAGAAACGCAAAAAGGCAAACTGCAAGTGGTGGAATTTCATATTATGGGCACCCGAAACACAAATGTTTTCAGAATCACAGTGACCGCATTCAGTAATTGCCATTTCATTTAAACCTCATGGATTTGCATAGACGGATAGTCCAAGCTGTCGGGTGTCAGCTCTTCGTAGGGGAGTATATGTTACATTTGGGAAGCACAATGCACCGCATCGACAGGGCGTTCAAAGCCAGGGAGCCGTAACAGTGCCGGGCATTGACGAGCTGCGTGTCGTGTCCCTCCCTCCCTTCCAGCGGAAAAATTTAGCACGCAAGTCCAACGAATCGTCATGGGGCATAAAGAAAGGGGGAGGGGAGATTTACGCGACAGGAAGAGGTTAAAAGTGGCACACATCCCTCTTTGTTAAAAAATCAGAAGCAGAAGCAGCCCTCATGGCTGTGCTAGTGTCATTATCGCAGTATCGATACGACACGTTTAGTTTACAGGAAAGAAATGATGGACTTGTGCCTGACAGATGGTCGAATAGTCCACCTTTGAATTCCTTTATACCATGGCAATCAGTTTTTTAAATGATTTTTTTTCTTTGAAAATATCGTTAAGCGTCTGACGAAAATGAGATTAAATACTGAACAACTCACAGAAAATAACAGCTACTTGAGAAAAAGTACTGGTTCTGTTAGACTTAGTCATATGTGAATATTTATTCCAGATATTTAATATATCATACACACTTTTCTCGAAATAACCATCACATTAATGTTAAAATACGTGCCTGATTTGAGGGCGCTCAAAAGTGTGTGTATACATAGATATACATACATATGGGTGTGTGTGTATGTGCATACATACACACACACACACACACTATATA
>JAODKE010000043.1:37017491-37048945 GCA_026779605.1 Mormyrus hasselquistii
ACATAACAGAATGGCTGGAAAGAGATGTAAAGTTATCTGGACAGTGCGCAGTACCTTTCTGGAAAAACTGCTAAAACGTGAAAATAAAAAAAATATGTAAAAACTAAAATCAACAAAATATGTATATCAAATAAAACACGTATTGTCGATAATTTTACATGTATGGACGCAAAAATCTTTTTAAAATGTTTATTTCCCGAAACTTAAGTGTTTTATTTGTATATATATAGTGCAAACACGTTTTGGGTCAAAATGCCATGAATTTACCATTGTGATGATAGATTGCATTGTGGGTGTCAATATAAAGTGACGGCCATATTTGCCGGTGCCGCTCTGCTGTAAACAAAAAGTGTCTGAGAGAGACAGAGACGCTTCAGTGAATTTCAGGACATTTTTATTTGTTTAATTTATAATGTCTCTGGGAATGTCTTACAAACCCAATCTCCACCAGCACATTCCGGGAACTTCCGTGAATCAGGGTAAGAAAGAAATTTGAGCGTATTTTTAATATTTTCCGCGTTTTGTCGGATGCAAAAATTCGGTGTTGTAATGAATACCTGGGGAAAGCCCTTGTCTGTAGTTTTTGTCCAGTTATATATATAGGGTCAGATCCTGCGAGCTGATTCATATCCGCCATTATTACTAGTCATAAAAACCTTTTCCTTCTCGTTCGCCGGCAATGGAAACGGAAATGTAATCGCCGTTTTAAGTTATTTCGCGTTATCGGCTAGCCGGCTTGGGTCAATCGGGTGCGCCGAGATGCGTTTTTAAAATGTATCACTTTGGCTTTTTAATTCGGTCCGTACGGTTTCCTCCATGATCGTCTCCCTGAGCCCGATGATTGATCTGGATGTGGTACGCGTATTTATGACCCTCTGAGGACACCTAGCGTCAGACGGCCGTAATTACACCCTGTGCTCATAATACTGCGTATTATGCCGAAGGGCCAACGGGATACATACACGCTTAACGCACACAGCCAACGTGCACGGCCCAAGCACGTATATTAAAAGCCTGTCAGAAAACGGATTAACTGGGATCAATTTTTTACGTAACGCGAGTAGAACTTTTCTGTTTTCTTTCAGTTGGAAATATCCACTCTCCATCAACAAGCCTAGCAACCCTGCAGTCTTACAGGCCAATAGTGAATGACTATGGACCTCCATCTTTGGGATATTCCCAGGTACCGCAAGGCAATGACAAAATTTGATATATGTCGATGCTAAATATACCCTTATAGAGTAAAGTATAATAACATGTACAGTGCTTAACAAGTGAATTTGACAGTTTTTGTCTGTCTGTCTGCCTTTTTATTTATTTAGCTCCAGGGGTCTAGTGGAAGCCAAGTGCCTCAAAGCAAATATGCAGAATTATTAGCCATCATTGAAGAACTGGGGAAAGAGATTAGACCCACATATGCTGGAAGCAAAAGTGCCATGGAGAGACTAAAGAGAGGTAATCTTCCAAGAAACAACTTTCATAAATTACACTAAAGCAGGGTGTCTCAACTCTGTCCTTTAAAACCTCCAGATAGGCCACATTTTTGCTTCTTTCCAGCTGCAAGAACAATAAAGAACGATGAATACCTGGTTTAGGTGTGTTGGAAGCTGGGAGGAAGCAAAAATGTGGATTATCTGGGGGACCCCAAGGACTTGGTTGAACAACTATACACAAGAGAGACCATTGTTAACTATTTATTTAAGCCTTTATGCATTTTCTTAAATGTTATGGACTGGATTCCAGTCAATTGCAGGGCACATGCACTCACTGACACTGTCAATTTTCGTAATTACATTTTTGGATTATGGTCAGAAGCCGAAGTACACGGATGAAATCCACCAAAACATGCAAACTTTGCAAGCAATTTAGTTCTTTATGAATATTTCATTATTATTCAAAGATTTGCCATTTAGGACACACGATGTTTCAACCTGATTTGGGTCATTCTCTGTATTAGTAGATCTCTGAAAAAATAATCACGTTTTTGTTTCTTTTGAAGGTATAATTCATGCCAGGGGACTGGTGCGTGAATGTTTGGCAGAGACGGAGAGAAACGCCAGATCCTAAGCACCAGAAGCTTCGGATGTCTTTCCCTTTAACAATTCATGCGCCGGGCTGTGGAACGGCTTCCAGAAAATGTAATAATAAAATAACAATAATAATAATAATAATAATAATAAAACATGTTGATGTTTGGTCTAGGGAATGCGTAAACTGAATGCGGAAAACCAGTATAGGAGAGATACTTGACAAGAACCTCTTGGTTTTATATGTGTTCCCATTTGGGAATGACTGAATCTCTTAACTGCTTGTATAAATGAAAAGTTAAAAATGCATGTTAGGTAGTGATGTCCCAAAATGATTATAGAAACTGCATGACATTTACAGGACAAGCCTGTAGCCCGGGACATTTTAATGATTGATTTGGATCTTTTTAACACACTAATGTAGTTAACAAGTCAAAAAGAAGGATAGTGCCAAATACACTGTATCCCACACCAGATTTGGATAAACTGTTGTAATAAAAATGATTTGCATCTTTGTATGTATTTATTACTCAGTGTAATAAAACTTATTTTCATTAAAGTAACTGTACAGTGATTTTTTTTTATCCAATGCAGATGAATGAGTGTGTTTTATCTGGAGTTATTTTACACAGAAAACCATCACCAAAACATGACAGGTTTGATTCCCAGGAAGGGGCAGGCTCTTGTACCCTTCAAAGAGACAATTACATGGAGTCGCTTGACTAGTGTGGATTTTTTTTTCATAATATTCATTTACATTTGGAACAAAGCTTCCTTTTCAGTTTATGTTTGACAAATACTGGTCAAAGCCACATCTTTGCCAGTCAGTTAATGTGAAGTGTATAAATACATCAGCTCATTATCTCTAAATGCGATGTTCATTATTAAATAGAGATCTTACATGCTATTGTTTGTAATGTTCTAGAGTTGCTTGGCCTGCTTTCAACACTGTTCATTAGTACATTTTTATTTACAAGGCCACTCTGGTATCCCATTTTAGGTATGAGAAACAGGACTTTATAAAAGTTAGTGCTTATGTCTCCTTAAAACTTAAGTTTAGAAAATAAGTTTTTCTATTTTTTGCACCTGCTGCTTGGAATATGCCTACAAAATTAGATTAAACTCATGGATTTGGTTACCTTAAAATGGATTTAAAGAAATTCTTTTGAGTATGTTTTTTTTACTCTACTGACAATTTGACTTTACTCTAGTTTTTAGCTTGGTTGTGAAAAAAAAACTAGTTAAATGAAGGCTAACTGAAACTCACTTTACCTAGCTGAGTACTTTAGTTAAGCCAGTCATGTTATGTACCTTGCCAATTAGCAGAAGGGGAAGAACCTCCTAGGGACCGGCAGGGCCACACACACCAAACAGCTATACCTTCTGCTGTCCATATTTTTGATCTTCAGCTATCATTGTAAATTTTAGATTATTATATATCCTTTTTTGGGTCTGTAGGTCTCTGTAAAGAAGGGGGGACACATTTAAACATGCTGACAGTTTAATCTCTGCAAAGTGAACAGAAGAAATATTCATTATGCTTTGGATATTATTTTTACTTACAGTCTTAGAATGCCCTAACCCTTTGCAGATATATTTATATTACAGCCAAAGTAAAACAAAATGGTCACAAAATGATCCACTCTCTCCACAGCTGTTACACTCTGCCTAAGTGTTCTGCACAGATAATAAAATTTGGCCTAATAGGGAAAAATTCCAGACACTTCATGTGGTGTCTTCCCCCTGTTTGGAATCTGATAGGACGTTCTCCTTAAACAGTCGTTTCTTCTCCAACGTTTCCTTGGCCCTCTTCCTTTTCTCCAGCTTCCGCCACTCCTGCTCCTTCCTCTGTTTGAGGACAACACTGTCTTCACCTTTGTAGAAAATATCCAGCTTCTCCTGCATGATCTCCCGAGCTTTTTTCCGGTTCATGTCCACAGACCTGGTCTGGTGACACTGGAACAGAGAAATAGGAGAAGTTATTCTAGCTAATTATCAGAATTAAAATTAAAGATTAATATTAAAATATTTAAAACATCACAATGTTGATCAAGAGCCACACTCAGATGACCCAAAAGACAATGACAACAACTCGCAACCTATATAGTCATTTTCATATATCAAAATTTAATAAAGTTGGAAATACATCATAATCATTAGTGGAATCAATCTGTAGACCATCGCATTTTAAATTCACCTTTACCACAATGCCAGATGGGATGTGTTTAAGAACCACGCAGTTGCTGGTTTTGTTAGTTGCTTGTCCCCCTGGCCCGGATCCTCTGACGAACTGCTCTTCCAAATGCTCTTCGTTTAGGCTTTCGAGATCAATGCGGTCCTTTTTCCCAGCCGCTCGGATGCACGGCAAACCTACCGACACTGGAGATAAAAGGAGCCGCCCAGGAAACTTTAGCTCCCATGTCAGTGTTTGACCGGCCAGAACTACAAGTCGCGATAGTACATACGACGGCATATCGTCTTCTTATGGACGCGATTTTGAGACAATTATCATATACATTAGATTTCAAATATTTAGAAAACCAGTCAAATATTGACACATAATTTGCGTGTTAGTAACGTGAATATGTATACTGCGTACACGTTATGTCATATTCCACGTTAGGAGCAGTGATATACTACTGAGTTAGCCGTCATCGGTATAGGGAGTTATTGACATTTTTGGATGCAACCAACATGCAAGGCATGGAGTCAGCTAGCTGACTAGGTCTGCGGGTAGCAATGTCATGATACGCCACATAAACAGCTCAATTAGTCTCCGATTTAAGTCCCACACGATATGAAAATGTCAAAACAATCGAAGCACACGGCTTGAGTAGTACACTAACGCATAAACTCCAAGCCTTCAAATCATTGGTTGAACTACGACCTTACAACTTGTTGAACTTCCAAGCTTACTTCCGCCTTTTTCTGGGAGAAAATAGCCAATCGGAAAACTGGTAGTGTGTTTTAACCGCCTATTTTCGGCACACAGTGTCAGTCTGGATGGTCACTTCGTACAGGTGGGCGTTGCACAGCTGTCGAATTCACCAATCAGCTTCTTCGTTTCCGAATCCCGCCAGCCAATACGAAAATGCAAGATATTTTTCCGTTGACGGATGCTGAGGTAAAGACGTAGGCATAGGTGTTTTGCCGCCGTATACTTTATAGCTGCAGCTATGCGACAAATCTCTCGGTAAGTCGGCCTATACACACTGTTTGTCGGCCTTCAGCGCACTTGCGCGACAATGAGCCAATGCGCACGTTTGTCTGTATTTTAAAGAAGTAGGTGAAAGCACCAGCTGCACGAGATGATGGACTGTTCCGGAGCTATGGTCCCGCAGTCCAGATGGGGACTGATCTCCTTATGCAGCGTTATTTATGTAACTGATTGACGACACGCTGTCTGAGTACAGATGATGTGTTATGCGAATTTTGCTGTCTGTATTGGAGCGATTCAATTTCTGATCCATGGCCAGTTTGCCAGATATGTTGTCGCGTTGCTGTTTATTCCAGTCCCGTGATCACTGTCGCAGAGAGGCGCCTATATTTTCGCAGCCGTCAGATTTTGTTCCCGGCTTGACCCGTTTACTGGAGATTGCACATGGTATAAGTTGCTTTGCTTTAGGAGTTTTTTTAAATCGAGACAGAAAACATCACGTACTACTAGAGATGAATATGCAGTGCCTGCCTTCTGTCAGATCAGCTGGCTAACCGGTTTCCTCCAGGTATCAAATGCATCACCGCAACAAGGCCACCTAAGGATGTCCACAGATGATAGCATCTCCGAGGACGTGTCCAGTTCTGGGGCTTTGGGCCACGACAGTGTGGAGGAGAGTGGTGGCAAGGAAAGCGAGGCCTCCATCATCTCGCTTGAGGACTCCCCACCAGGGCTTGCTGGTCCAGAGGAGGAGCATCCCCCCGTACGGTCAGTCCGAGCCCTGCAGGGGTTCGTCCAGGCTGCCACTGGGGTTGTGAAGAGCCAGGATTCCTCAGTGCCAAAATTCAGTAGCGGACGCAAGAGCAGGTTTGTACGTTATGTGTATGTTAATCTGTTATATTATTCCAGTTAACGCTACCTCAAAATTTTAGTTTGGAGGGTAATAATTCCTACACATATTGCTGTGATAATTGATGAAAAGCTTCAGGCAGTAAAAAATATATAGAATACATATTGCCTGTTGCAGGAGTGTGTGTCTCAGTCCAGGCAATGACTTTAGCTCTGGAAAAAGTTTGCCAGCCATCAAGCCCAGTCCCCTGCAGACACTGACTGCTCTGGTGCAGGAGATCCAGAGCAGTGGGGAGACTGGCCAAGAGCTGTGGAAGGACAGTGAGGTGACACGTTTCTCTCTTCTTCACCTGTGGAAAGTCCAGAAGACTGATTTTGATTGCAGAGTTATTTAGGTTGCAGTGATGGCACACTGGTCCAGACTGCAGTGTGGGATCTCTAGTGCGGATTACAGAGTGGGTCTAGATTGCACTGGATCCATCCATCCATCCATCCATCCATCATTGCACTGAAGCAATGCAAATCCAGACTGCAGTATGGAACAGTCTCCATTTAACATTAATGTGTGATGTTAGTGGAATTATCAGAGATTTGTATTTATTTTGTTATTAATAAAAAGTATTTTTTTTTTTTTGTGAACTGGCTGTGTTCTAATCTTCCACTTGTTGCTCCAAGTTTAAAAATAATTAAAGCACATGTAGAACCTTTCTTAGATGTTTTTCAGTGCCAAATGCCACTTTCTCTCTTTGTCCCTAACAGGGCAGATGGTTACAGCTCTTCCAGCTCGTGGAGAAGCGATACCAGGAGCAGATCCTTGCTCAGCATGAACAGTATCAGTGCCAAATTCAGGTTAAGTCAAGTTATGCCCTTTATGGTTATTCATTAAGTACTTTTGTGAGAATTTAGAATTTTGTGAATTAAGGGTAGTGATAATTAGGGTTTATGTGTTTAGCATATCCTGTTTTTTTTTCTTTATAGCACAATAAGCAACTTAAAGTTGGACCTGTTTCTCAATCAGAATTTCAAAGGCTCATTGAAATTTTGTCAGACCTGTAAACCTTAAGCCAAATTTCTGACGACAGGAACATTTATGTTTCCTCTCAGAGCTGTTTTTTGAGAATCCTGGGATATACTGCAATCCTCTACTGGATTATGGGGGGGGGGGGGGGTCCTGATTTCTGCCTGGTGTCATGTCGGGGCTGTGGCCTCCATCTGAACCCCCCTGTGTGTTTTCACAGCTCATACAGGATGAGATCAAGGCTCTAGTCCAGCTGCAGGGCCAGCGGGTCGGGCCTCACGTCACCGAGGCTTCACAGAGCCACACGCCGGCTGGGTCCCCCCTCCTCGACCTTACCGGTGGCCTCCCCGGGGCTTCCCCTTGTCCGGGTGTGACAAAGCACTTGGTGCCCACCCAGGCGGAGAGCACAGTGGCGACATTACTCCTGAGCAGTGGCTACGGCACTCTGTCTGCTTCGGAGCACAGTTTCACGCAAGACAGGGGGACTGGTCGTGCCGGCGGGGCTCGCGGGGGGGACGACGACGGGCCTGGGTCGACGCTCTCGCCTTCTGCCCACGTGCAGGACTTGGGTGCGGAGGGTGGCACCCTTGTTGGAACGCCATCTGACTCCCTCCCGTCCAATCCCAGCCCCCTGGCTGACCAGCCAGATACCCACAGGTGTTTGTCAATTTCTTTCACAAAGACAAAACATTCATTTTTTTCTTTGTTTCACAACAGACACACTCTGCAGGGTAATTATCCCAAAATATATATTTTTAATATGTTCTAATATTTTTATAATTTATAAGGGCCCGGTGTCAGAAGTCTCCACAGCAGATCTTTTCATTGAGCTTAACTGATTGTATTGTTTAAGATATTTGTGGTTAAGGATGGTTTGACTGATGCAGCTGTGCGGTCCATTGAACCAAGCTTGGTGTTTATTTTTCAGCCCGTTGTTGACCACCTGGGCCCAGAAGCTGAGGCGCAGGCAGTGGAAGGCCGGGTCGGAGCAGGCCGGACCGGCTCAGGGGGCTCAGCTAGACGGGCCGGAGCAGAAGACGCACGATGGAAGCACGGATGAGGCAGACGACGTGAGTTCATCTCCTGTGTGCTCGTTTCGGAGTCGAACCCGTCCCGGTGTGTCGAGCTGAGTGAAACCCCGGCGGTCCACGTTTGTTTGCTCTTCATGACTCACTATGAGGGGACAGTTTCAGCAAATCGATCATTTCAGCTGATACCAATGCAACCTTAACACACGTCTGTTATGAACAAATAATTTAATCCACGTGTGGACACGAGAAGCCACAGTTTACTTGGTTACCATGACAACCAGTCTGTCTCTTTAACCAGACTGCAGAGTTGTCATGTCTTGGCATACATACATGGGTGCACGCATAAAAGATAACAGGTGCAACTTGCTCACTTCCTCACGCCTCGGAGGACCTCACAGAAGCTCTCACGATGCATGGGTTCATGGTGAACCTGGATGGGGATTTATGAGGCCCCAAATGCAATCTGAGATGGGGGATGCTGTGGGAAGGTCTTCATTGTGCTCCGCCCCTCAGTCGGGATAACGTAGCAGTGGCTGGGCTCATCACCGCTTGCCCCTGAATCTTGCCTCTCTCCGGTTTCAGCATCGACCTACCACTCAGGCCTCACAGCCCTTTCACCTGAGACGCAGTGACAGCCTGGCTTCAGAAATTTCTGGTAAAGTGCCTTAGATGCTGTCATGTGCAGAGAAAGACATATCTGCCTGTTATTTTTGTCTCTGAACTATTTAGAACAACATAAAAATATTTCAGAGAACAAAAATAGTTTGTTTTATTTTTAGTTTATATGTTATCTGGCAGGTGTTTTCATTCAAAGTGACTTACAAGCCAAAATATAATTTTACCTCTATGAGAACATAAAAATATGGAATTCCATTGCATAAATTGCAAAACGTTAATATTTGTATTGTAAATGAAGTACTTAACCTAATAATAGCATGTTAACTACTTGAACTGTTTCCATGGACCCCTATCCACGTTTGTGTGTGAAGTCTGACTTTTTACATGAATGTGGGGCAGTTTTGCGGAGCCTTGTGAAGTTCTACGTTTTAACTTCATTTGTCCCCTTGGTTGGATTCCAGGTCTCACCTACTGGAGGCTGGAGGATCATGAGCTGTATCACCCTCTGCCTGACAGCCTGGGCAAAGGGACATTCCATCTGGGGCAGGAAAACTTGAGAAGCCTGGTATTTTCACCCCGTACCCACCCAATTCCTCTCGGCAGTCTCGCTGCCAGCCAGGGTGACTGTCTTTTCCTCCTCCTCTTTTTCAGACTCCACCTAAGGGTCCGAGGCCTCCGATCTCGCTAACGGAGATTTACAGGAATCGCCAGAGAGAAGACTCCGAAGGGCACAACTGGAGCATTTCTCCCGCCTCCAGTACGACCACTGCTCAGGTGCATCTGGGTGGAGACATGATGGTTAAGATTTTGGTTTTGTAAGGTTATTTTGTTGGGTTTTGTTGGGTTATTCCCCTGCTTCTCTCCTTCAATTTGTCTTTTAAATGTATAAATGTGTTGTTTCCTTCACTGGCATGGTGATTATGTTTGTTTTTCAGCCAGTCCACTAACACCTTGTAAGGTATTTTAGCCTAAAAAAAGTTCACTGATGTAACGGAAATAACTGGCCATTTGACAGATATTGAGGCAGCATGCTTGTCTGCACACTTTCTGCTGCTTTTGGTGTTTGCACGATGGGTTACTATGAAACAGCCTTAAATGAATTCTGGGTGCCTTCCCGTGGCAGGTGTTGAACCTTGACCTCAACAAGACGTACATGTGGCCTTCGGGTAGAACGTCTGGCTTCACTTCGCCATCATGCTTCAGTGGACTACCGTTCTCTGCCCAGTCCCATGGCCATCAGCCCGCGGGTACCCCAGTCAGTCCGGACTCCATGGCAGAGGGCATCACCAGCCAGGACGTCATGGACACAGACAACAGCTCTAGCACCAGCAGCCTCTCTGGGGTCACACCTACCAGCCAATCCCCTGTCCTGCCCACATACAAGGAAGCTGCCTCTGCCACGGACCCTCATGGCTCCCATGGACTTGGCAATGGTCCACCACTTCCCAAAATGGACCCACTGGAACCTAGTCCAGCCACTGGCCGGTCCCTGGATGACCCGGTAGTTCTGTCTCTGTAAGACCATCCTGCTTCTCCGTTTAACTTGAAACAGGTCTTCAGTGGGTCATTGGTTTAGTTCTCCTTAGCTAGTTTTCTGGTCTTCCTCACCAGTTCTTTGTCTGTGTGATAATGGTTCCTCATCGGTTCCTTGTCTGTATGATAATGGGTCCTCACTAGTTACTTGTCTGTTTGATTATGGTTCCTCGTCTGGGTGGCAATGGTTCCTTTCTGGTTCTAACCTATTTGATTATAGTTCTTTGTATGATAATGGTTCATTTCCAGTTTCTGGTCTGTTTCATTATGGTTCCTTATCTATGTGATAATGGTTTCTCACCGGTTTCTTGTCTGCATGATAATGGTTCCTCATCTTTGTGATAATGGTTACATGCCGGTTTCTTGTTTGTCTAATTGTGGTTCCTTGTCTGTATGATAGTGGTTCTTCACTAATTCCTCATCTGTGTGATGATGGTTTCTCGCTGGTTGCTTGTCTGATTATGGTTACTTACTGATTCCTCGTGTGTGATAAAGGTGACTCACGAGGTCCTCCTCTGTTTGATTATGGTTCTTCACCAGTTTCTCATCTACTTGATTATGGCTCTTTATCTGTGTGATAATGGTTGCTCACTGGTTCCGTGTCTGTCTGATGATAATTCTTCATCTTTTTGATGGTACTTCATTGGTTATATTTGTGTGTGATAATAGTTCTTCATCTGTGTGATAATAGTTCTTCACTTGTTCCTAATGTTTAATGGTTACTCAACAGTTCTTCAGTAATTCTTCTGTTGAGTACTGGTTCCCGCAAGCTCCTTACCTTTACATCTGTTTGATTTTTGTTCCTAACCGGTTCCTCAGCAGTCCCTTGCTCCCCTTTCTCTTTCCCAGGGTAAGGCAGAATATGCGGGAGAAAACCTCACGTCATATTGCCAACCTGCGGGCATATTATGAATCTGAGTTAAACATCCTACAGAGAAAACTGGACTTGGCAAAACAGCCTGCTAACCTGGACTTGGAGAAAGCAAATCAGAGCTTGCTGGACAGGTATGAGGGAAGCAAGACGACATTACCTGGGCTACTGCCGCACAAACAGGTCTTTGTCTGCTGCATGGAAGAATCTGCCCCAGCGATATTTGTGTGCTACAAGGAAGCCAGAAACAATTTGCAGTTGATTTAAGTTTTTCCCCAGAAATCTCTAAATCCTGGGAGTACTGTTTTTGTTTTTTTGTAGGTCGTTTAGTGAAGTGAAGAAATAGCCTCATGACATTGTTTTTTTTTTTCTCTCAGTGGAAATTCCCCACATTAACTAATTAGTAGTTAGCAGTTAATGGAGAGCTGATGAACCTACATGCATTGGGGCTTTGTGGGCATATAGTTTGTTGTGTGCTTGAACATGTGTTTTTGGGCCTCATCCCCCTTCCTTGCTCGCTTGACAGATGTGAGCACCTGGAGAGGGCCCTCACGGAGGCCAGTGCCCGCATCCAGGAACTGGAGACCAAGAACCATTCCATGGAATGGCAGCTGGTAAGCCTGACCACCTTTTTTTTGTAACTACGTGTTCCTGGTTTGGGTACCTTACACCTTAAATGGAGCTGCAGTCTTGTTAAATGTGGGGCTGATCATCTGACGGCCAGCTTTGTGAGCAGTACTATAGCCTCGCATCTCTAGGGTTAAGGGTACAAGTCCCACCTCTGCTCTGTTACCCCGTTCGTCCTGTGTTTATATAATAGTGATACTTCATTATTATTCTGCTCTCCATTAGAGGTCACAGAATGTTTGGGGGTCCTAGTGAAGGCCAGTCACCTTGTGACATCCATGGAGGTGGAGGTTAAGGGCCTACAGACATTTGACTATTCTGCCGAAACTGGGCTCCAACTGGCAACCTGATCACGGGCACAGAGGCTTAGTTCCCCTGTGCTGTTCTGGATAGTTACTTTGACTATATAAAAGAACCACCAGTCTTGTGTTTGAAGGACACTGTGCCCTCTTTTGGTGCTTGTTAACCATAAGTAATTATGAAGTGATTATCAGCATGCTATTCTAGCTCTGATACAGTATGTTTGGTAATGTTTTACATTAACTGCAGCTGAAGATGCAAGGTGAATAATGCATTTGTTATTCACACAAAGAACATTCAGTACACCTTCATAATGTTTTCGTGGGCACTAATGCTGTCTGTCCCCCTCCCCCCCCAAGGCGGACTGGCCGACGCGGTACGAGGCGGCGTGCGACGCAGCCCGGTCCCTTCAGCAGCGGCTAGACGAGGTGCGCCGGAGCGAACGGGAGAAGGAGACCTCTGCAGCCATGCTCCGAGCCAGACTGCGACAGACGGAGGAGGCCCTGCAAGCCACCCGCAGGGATGCCGACGACACGGACGCCCAGATGAGGAAGGAACACAAGGCGCTGCAGGACGTGGGTGATGGCGGTCACGTCCCATGGGCATCGGCACTGCATCCATGTATTGTCTGTACACTGCTGTGTCCTCAAATATTATTTCTGATTTTTCAGCTCCTTGCAGACTATGAAGCATTAGACAGAGATCACCAGAGAACTAAGGTGAATACATGTTTGTTGAATATATGTTGTTACAGTTTTAGTGTTTAATTTTGAAACTGTACGTGAACCATCCTGTTTGTGTTTTGCCAGGAAAGTTTGGTGTCCGCCGAGGAAAGACTGTTTGAGTCCAACGCGGAGAAATCTGAGCTTAAGAGGTAATTACAGAAACATTGTTTCAACTTAAATGCAATTGGACCATTTTATTCGCTTTTTTGGGGTTGGTAGCTTGGAGAAGCTCAGGAGAACCTGGAGCCGAGGGAGATTGATGAATGTAATTAACATTGCAGCGTTTTTAGCATTTGTGGTAGGGAAGTTTGAGTCACCCCTCAGGCTAATGGGGTGTCCTTCGGGGTCACTGGGGGGGTGACATTTACTGCTCTCTCTCAGAATGGTCTTGAAGCTGGAGACGCAGATCAAGCAGCTGGAGTATGAGAACGCCAAGGCGCGGCACGTCTCCCGCAGCCAATCGCAGCCCTCTGGGGCCGGGTAAGGGGCCGGCGTGTCATGTTAGTGTGCCGGTCATGCGAGTGCATGCTGACGCGCGTTTTCAGTGTATACCGGTGTATACCAGTGTATACTGGTGTATAACTAGTGCTGGACGGTATACTGATTCATACCAAAAGCTGTTTTTCATTATCGTTATGATATGAATATTTCATATATCTTAATACCGCTTTAAATAGCCTACACAACGTTCGGAAAGTGGCGCAGCAGGAAACTGTTTAAGGGGGGACCTTTTTCACTGCTGCACCGCTAAAAATGAACCGTGAAAGATCAGAGACAGAAGATATGGCTGACGCTGGAGTTAAAAACAATGACACACTGGGGTTGTCAAAAATCGATCCTCAGATACTAATCGGTATCAAAAACTAGTATCCTACTAGATACTCATTTTCACCATTATTGATGCCAACAGCGCGCCTCACTTCACAGAGCACCACTACAGCGCAGGTGCGCGTGCATGCGCGCACACACTCGCGCAGCCCCTCCCCTCCTCTCAATAGCCGCCGAATGCATTTGCGCTGGTTAACACACACATTCGTTCAAAGCTGCTTTAGTAAAAAAAACGTAAAAGTGCCGTTTGGAAGTATTTTACAGATGAGCATGGAAAGGCTGCGGATGTCGATAAGCAAACAGTGCTACAAAGTTGTGGCAACGAAGTCAAGTAGCACGTCAAACCCGGTGAAGCATCTTAAAGACCGACACCAAGGTCTTGATGAGAATTTTGCGAGATCAGTAAAGCTCACATTCCGGGAACACTGAGCTATTAAACACTCCAAATGTTAACTTGGCCGGCGCACACCTTAACATTAGCCGTTTATTTAATATTTATCCTTTATTTTACCAGGAAGGTTCCATTGAGATACAAGATCTCTTCTTCCAGAACGAAGATGGCAACAAATAAGAAAAATAAGACAAAAGTTTCATGTACATATACACACACAGATGATTAATATAAACACAAACTAAAACACGTACGAATATTCAAGCTCTCTATAAACACCTAGAATAAATTTAATTTCTGTGAAACAATGACACTGTTCCTTAAGCTCAGAGTTTGAGATTTTAAACACATTCAGAGAAGGAAAGTCTAAATTCAATATATTTTATAATATATTCCACTCATGTGGTGCATAAGAACAAAAGGCGTATTTCCTCATTTCTGTGTGTGTGGTGGAGGCTGAAGGAGTAGTTTAACTGATGGACGGGTTCTGTATGTATTAGTGCGTAATGTCAGCAAACTGCATATGTACTGAGGTAATTTGCCCATTAAAGCCTTTGCAATAAAAACCAGGCAACGCATTTCCCTTCTAAGAAAAGGAAATCTATAGTTAGCCAGCAAGCATGTTAACCAATTGTTATGATTAAGGTAGTAGACAGGCGCAATGGCTAATAATAAAATTAATGTGGGAACAATGCAAAAACGTAAAACGTGTCATGTAAAATGTGGTAAACGGCCAGTCATACTTCAAAAAAAAAAAAAAAAAAGAATCACAGTTGTATACCGTGAAACCGATATAACTTTGAAAAATACTGTGATATTATACCGCCCAGCTCTACCTTTTAACGTACTTCATTTGAGGGGAAATTATTGCGTACTTGATGTAAGGTGCTTGCTCAAATATGCATTTAATATTGCTTCTATAAGAATGTTTGCATTTTTGTCTTTGGTTATGATAAATTTTAAAACAGTGTCAATTCATTAAGCTCAGCGTCCCCAAATTATAATCAAATAGCAGCACAGGTCACTGATGAATGTGGTTAAACTCACACTTACTCTTAAATCTCATTGTGTTAATTTTATAAAACCACAGTTATAAATCACATAAATTAGTCATCACTGATTTTGAAAGTCAGTAGTTTATCCACAACTTTTATGCATGAATACATTTTCTCAGATTGCCATTTGTATTGGCTTTGTGTAGCTGTTAATGGTTAAATGTACAGTAAGCCATGTATTTCATTATGCGGTGACTGGTGCCAAGACATCATGGGGTTGATGATGCATAAAGCGCAATGCCCAGCGTGGATCAGCTTGCATTGTTAACAGGCTCAACTCATCCGTCCAGCAGGTTTTACCACCACCCAGACCTCCTCGTCTCTCCGAGAAATGGCGCCACCAACCCAGAGAGCAGCCGCACAGAGCAGGCCTCAGAGCAAAGTGACAGGGACAGGTATCTGATTCGCTCGTAGCTGTGGGGTCTTTGTCTTCAGGTAACATGATCTGGCAGGTTTCTAAGATTACGGTTTAGAAAAATCAGTGTCTAAACTGGCCGTAATGTGATTTGTGATGCAATGGTATCCTGTCCATGGTGTTCCCCAGCTGTGTGGCCTGTCTTTCCTGGAAAACGCTCCTGGCATATTGTGACCCTGAATATTATAATTGGCTATTGATGGATGGATGGTACACAATTTCTGTAAGCCAAGCTGTTTCTTCAGGGAGTGTAGAAACTTAAAGCGGTTTGATTTCATACTCCCTTTGATAAAACAGTTGGTTCTCTTAATGGCTTTTACCTGCCCTGCTTGTGGTCTCTAGGGATGCGCTTCAGGGTTCCACAGGGGCCCAGTCTCCCCCACAGAGGGTGGGCACCCAGGACCGACCCCCAGCCAAGGATCCTGCAAAGAAGGACCCTGCCCCAACCCCAGTGATAAGAGCACTGCTCCAGATGGATGAGGCTAAGGCAGACTCTGCTGGCTCCGCCCCTGGTCACATAGGTATGTGGGGTGCTGGGATCTCCTCTGCATGCTGCCTTCTATCTTAATCTTAATCTTCCTCCTTTTTATGGGTAACCCCGGTGATGTTATCGTGTGGTGGACACTGCTGCTTTTTGTTTAAAAAGAAAAAAATAACAAAGGAACAGTAATATATATAGTCAGATTCTGTTGGGTTAGTAGGTCATCATACACACAGTAATGCAAACGGGGTGTATAGAGAACAAAAATGCAAACAATGTCACATAAGCAGTTAGCCCTAGTGTTGGACAAACCACTGATCCTGTAATAGAGGACTTAAATACGTACATAGGATCTAACTTCATAGTACATTGGCCCTATAAAATGCGAAATTAATTGCAGTAGGGAAAACATGGTTCCTCAACCCACAGCTGCTTTTTTTCTACAGTACTTGTGTTGTCTTTTGCTTTTTAAGGGGTCGACTGCCCTTTACAACAACAGATGTGCTCCAGGCCACAGGGGGGCAGTATACATCAGGCTCAGTAAAGGACTCATTTTATCAGAATATATCTTATGTTTGTTGTTGCCATTGATCCTAATTCTAAAGTCGATGCGACCAATACATCTTAAATTGCTCAGTAGCCTAGCAGGGGACTTTGTGGTCAGGTGGGGAGTCCTGTTCCGATCCGCTTCCCACTTCTGTTATACCTGGATGGACCACAGATCACATCTCATGAAAGTAACCGAAATGAAGCTCCAATCAACCGATCCACATGTCACAACTCACAGCAAATGTTTTCCTCCAAACTCACAGTATGGGCCATCCTTCTAGTCAAATTTATCCATTTAATTTGCTTAGTTCTTTTGTAAAGATTATGCTTAGCTATGCTGCATGATAAACAAACAACGGTTAACCACGCTTAACTAGGTTAACTGCCCCATGTACCCTCCCCTATAGCCTAGAGAGCTTCCATTCTGAAAAGGTAAACGCAACCCCAGACACATTAAGATAAAAATGGCCTTTTTTCCCCTGCATTTTGCACTTCATGGCCACCGTGCTTTTTATTGATATTTTTATTGACTTTAAACAGGAGAAAGACAGCAACAGCAAAAAAAAAACACACAAGTTTCTTTTTTTTTTTTTAACAAAAGATCTCAGTAAGTAAGTCAATTCTGTAAGAGTAACATACAGAAATCAGGTAACATTGTACTAGAGTATTATAGGAATGATGGCAATTTAGACATATTCAAAGAACAGTAATGATAATAAGGTGTTGAACTCTAAACTCGAGAACCTTTCCACATAATAACCCCATCCTCAATGCCAGATTGATTCATTAAAAAGAACAAGAAGACAATATTGTTTCCGGAACTTTACTGGGTTGTACTAATAGATGGATTCTGAGACTGAAGACTTGAAAAATACTCCAGGAAGGGTCCCCACACCTTCTGAAATTCTTTGCTGGTATCACTAATTGAGTAGCGTATCTTTTCGAGGCTTAGACAGGACATAAGGTCCCTCATCCATTGAGCATGGGTGGGTGGAGCAGCACCCTTCCATCTGAGTAAGGCTGCACGTCTGGCTAGAAGGGAAGCAAAGGATAGTGTCCGGCATTGCGGCCACCATGCTTTAGGGTCAGTTTCTACTTCACGCTCACAACGCATCCGCATGATAACCGCTGTGCATTTTCTGCGTTGATTCCATACATCGTCTGTGTGCTTTATGCAAGGAATTAACCCTATGTATACGTGAGATGCAGTTGGAAGATATTAAAACTGAATATTTTCAGAGGAATGAGAACAAAACGGCAAGCTTAGTGACCATTTCCTTTTTAAGAGTATCTAGTTTACCACCATTACTTTTGCATGGGTTCTGCAGGCATCATCATAATCATTTTTATCCTTGCTGTTTAAATCACTCACAGATATGTTTGTGAGACATTGATTTATTTAAATTTTTTTGCTTTATCAATATTACAATATTTAGCGCAAAAATGTTTTTTTTTTTTCGCCCTAATATCGAATACTAAGTACAAAATCCTAACTATTACAAGATATCTAACAACGTATAATGCAACATTCAGCAAAAAGTATTAAGTGATATGTGGCAGAGTGAAGTACTAATGCGATATGGAGCACTGGGTAGAATATAGAGAATGCGGCAGTAGTATTACAAAATTAACAAGTCGCTGTGGAGGCAGTGATTGTACAGCTTCATTTCATGCCACAACCACCTACAAATAAGTAAGACCAGAAACGAAGGAGCCAATCATGTTGGATTTCTCACACTGCCGCCCCGTGGACATGACCATTAATCTGCCAGATTGACGTAAACTACACGTGCAAGTATGAGCAGCAGCACTCTGCGTAGCAGCAGCACGCGTTACATGCATAGAGTATAAACCAGCCCTTGGACTGCATGTACATATATTTATTTATTGACTTTTTTGCAGGGCTGGGCAGTCGCCGGCCCATGGTGAGCTTTGTGGATAGTGACCGGCGGGAGCTCACATCAGAGCGGGCCACAGTCATCCCCAGGGCCCAGAGGAGCCTCTCCCCAGATGGCCCCCGTTCCTCCTCCCTACCCCCCAGGGGCAGTCAAGCTTCCGTGGCAGGTGGACACGTTTCTCTTGCTTCCTCCGCAGCTTGACAGTTTATGAAAGGTCTTTGAGTAAAGTTGCCTCCATGTTTTCCAATACGGATGATAACCATCTGACCATAACCTGAATGCAGAATCGGAGCAATATACCTGTATGTGTTTTTAAGGATACAAATATTATATATCCAAAATTTCCCATTGGGATCAGTAAAGTTTATCTTATCTTAATTATCACCACAGTAGTTTTTTCAGACTTTAATTAAAACAAAAGGATTAATTAAATGTCAGATGCCGTGTGCTGGTTGCTTTCTTCAAAAAACAGTTTGGGGTTTTTTCTGTTTGTCTTCAGCATCCAGGAGAGAGACCCTCCTCATGCCTATTTCGGTGAAATCCAGCCCAAAACGCTGTCCCACAGAGAACTTCTCCACTGCCTTCGGCCAATCACCTCCCTTGCTGTATCGCAGTAACCCTCGGTAACTGGCAGCACAGTACCTCCATCCATCCGTCCGTCCATCCATCCCCACAACCCTCAAAGAAGTAAACCTCATACATCAGCCTCAGAACTCAACTCTTTGTCAGAGTTGCGTTTGGTCACGAGAGCACAGGTCTGCTACGCCAATGTAGCACTTAATGGCGTACAAGGATGAGTTAAGCATAACTATTTGTACAGCTTCACTTGTTCATTACCCTGGTCTCTGACTTGGTTCCCAACATCGGTTCTGACAGACACTACCCTAATTTTTATTCCAGCTGAGCTCTTAATTAATTAGCAGTGATTGAGCTGTTGATTTGAATGAATCGCACAGCTTGAATCACGTTACATTGGATGCTTATCCTGATTTGAACTGCGTGAGCCATTCAGTGCATTTCTTAAATAGTTTATAATTATATGGCTTTTGTAATTTCTGTGTTAAACTAAATTATTATTGGTCCTGTTACAGGTGTATATGTGCTTTTATAGTGTTCACAAGTGTATAACAGTATGTATAAATGTATGTGGTTGGTGTCTTTGTAAATTGGTTAAAAGAATGAGTGAAATTTTTTAAGTCAAAATGAGACAAACAGCTTTATTTGTATTCATCAGTCTAAGTATTACTGAACTAAATTAACCTAAAATAGATTGATTCCCCGACCATGGTACAGTGTGAATCATATGATTAATTCAGTTGAATGCACTTAATTAGGATGGAATTCTCAACAGTAATCCTAATGTGTCAGCTTGATCCTGGGATGCATTGTCTGTTTTTCAGCTGCGACAGGTTCGATCAGAGTGCACCGCTGCCGCTGTCACCCTCTCTCGGGTCTAGATCCAAAAGGAGGCTCCGGTTTACATCATCTGAACAAGCTGAAGGTGAGTTTACCATTGAAGCAATAGTGTTGATGTTTGTTGATGAGTACTTGCCTCAGTGCTACAGCACCTGTTTTTTCTGTTGGTTACTGAATACTTGAGTGTTTTGGTATCGCCTCGGTGCAGAATGCTCTGTACACCACAGTTAGCAGTGCACTGTGGGGATTTTATAGTGCAGTATATAGTGAGTTATATTTGCCATCATAAATTTGAACCCTGCTGCAAAATGGTGGATGCAATATACAAAGCACTATTTTGCAACTGGTTTCGAAAACCAGTGTTTTGAAAAACGTGTAATTGATAAATGTTTTTGTGAATGATTGAGGAACCACCATATAGTGTTCTGTTGATTTATCTGTAGCCTTATGATTGTGAATAACCCTACAGAACTCGCCCAGCCCAGTAACGGTGGACTGGAACTAGACAGTCACACAGAGCCGTCAGAGGGTGCCCTGCGGATATCCTGGGAGGTGCAGGGCGCTGAGGGAAGCGACGAGGACGCGATATTGGGTCCTTGTGACACACTCCCCTCGTACCACGGCCGGCTGCAGTCATTGGCTGATACGGAGCGCTTGTTTGACGAGCTCACTCAGGAGAAGCAGCAGGTGAGTTTGCGTGCAAATGCTACAGTGTCACTTCACCAGAGCTCCTCCTCATTTCTGACGCTCTGGGCCAAGCAGCTCTGCAGAACTGAGGAGCACCATGAGATGGTGGAGCTCTACATGTCCAGCCCCAGTCCCGGAGAGCTCCCCACCCTCCTAGTTTAGCAAGACCCCCCAAAGTGACCTTTATTTCTGGAGGATTACAGACACCTGTTGCTCACCGTCAGCTCAGACAGTAGCTTGTTTCAAAAAGTCGTACCGTGATCGATTTTCGAAGACAGATCCAGATGTTTAAACAAATAATGTTAAATCGGCTTGTTGTGTAGGATTGTAACCTGTTTTGTCCACCTTTGCCCTTGATTGATGAGTGTGATGCACAGGTGCCTGTAATTCCCTGTGAGAGGAGTTGCACAGTTTTGGTTTGCATATGAAATGAAGAGGAAGGGGACACTGGTAAAGGTTAGGGAGCGGTAGAACTCAGTCCAGGAAAATGTCAGAGAACCATGAGGCCCTGCTCCACCTCTTTATGACACTTGGTGCACATGCAGCTCTGTGTCTCCTCCATCACAGCAATGGTGTCTATTTTGGGAAGCGCGAGCTATGTTTTAAAGGGTGCAGCAGGCATGCTCTGGGACTATATTTGGCTTGTGTTCATTATTTATTTATTTATTTGTTTGTTTGGTTGTTTATCAATCTTTGCCCTCTTCCTTCCTCCCGTGGCAGATTGAGGCGGCACTGAGCCGTATCCCGGCCACTGGGGGGCGCGTCACCTTGCAAGCCAAGCTGGACGAGGTACGAACCCCACCATTAGATGAGTTATGGATGCGCAACTCATATGGGCTGAGATCTAGCGTAATAATAATCATATTGATATGATATGATTTATTGTAGGAGTAAGTCTTTATGTCAACATTTGTATGATCCAGAGAATGGAATGAAGGCAGATTCTTAAAATAACACAGCACCTGCTGAATTCCACAAAAAAATTTTAAAAAGATTAGTGATATGTAATATCGCCCACCCTTGAGCATTAGTGCCTGTTTTTAATCAGAGTTTGCTATTTGTATTTGTTTATGTAAACTACATGATGTGAAACACCAGCTTGTATGTAAAGATGTGGCTTTGACTCTTCATATCTGCTGGTAATAATCAGACTCTGTTTATAAGATACTACTTTTATGATGATTCATAGAGTTACCTACCCATTTTGCTAATCAGATTAATTGCCCATCCATTATGCTAATTTCTGTGTCATAAAATAAGCATAAAAATATTTTGATTCATTAAATTATCATTTTGATTTTCTTAAATATACATAAAATATACATTTTATATGAATGTAGATGTATGCGTCTGAATTTAATTTAGTTAACCTCAGTTGTTATCCTTTAGGAGGCTTTGGAAGAGCGTTTGGAGAAAATCAACCAGGACCTAGGGTCTATCCGAATGACCTTGAAGAGATTCCATGTGTTGAGAAGCTCCAGCAATATATAATTTTCTCTCTTTGCTATCTTTAGATTTATCGCACCTTTGATACATTACAGTCAGGTAGTTGACTTAATCTGTACAAAAATCATCTTGTACATGCCTGTACAATATTTTCTACTTTTTATTACTGTATCATATATATTTTGTATGGTTTGTTATATAAAATGAGATATGTGAATGATTTTAAAGTATATTTTTAGGAAGTTAATGTTTATATAATATTTACCTTTGTATATATCTCATGCAAAGTGAATACTATATATAATTGCAGCAAATGCCATATTTGGGTAAACTGGTTTACCAATATGAATGGGCAATACTGAGTCATAGAGCACTTTCCAGTTTTGCTATGGTCATTATAAAATCGAATCTTCCACTGTTTTACATTATCTTATAACTCTTCCAGTAGCAGTGAGAAAAGCCTTCATATTTAAATACATGTTTGTGAGATTTTATTTTTATAACGTGTTCATTCCATCATCATTTGTTATTTACTGGCATTCAAAATGAAGTTTTGAGAAAAAGTATGCTTTAAAATAAAGCAAACGACCTTTCCACCTCATAGGAAATTTAGCTGGGTTTGAGCGTTTACATTAAATACTTGGAATGTGCTTTGAAATTAAACTTGCTTTATTTCATGTTTTTACAAGTTTGTATATACTGGCAGTGTTTTGTATGTATTTTACCCTTTTTTAACTTAACGTCATTGTACACGAGTGTTTATAATGTTTCTTAGGTTTATGTGATTTGCCATTATTTAAAAGGAGAAACACTGCAATGTAACCTTGAACCGTCCACTTACTGTTCCTTCTCCTGCTGGTGGGAGAAGCAAAACCTGTTTTTCCGCCAAATCCACTTGAACCAAAATTTTCAAATTGGTGGCAATTTAACTTATCACCTAAAATGTATGTCTTCTGTTCTGCAGTACACATTCTCATTAAATGTCTTTTACGACATGAGTTTATTTGCACGGTGGAGTTTTTCGCTAGATATCGACGACCTTCACGCACAGAAACGTTAACTGTAAAATGAGGCAGCTTTTAAAACAAATTACGTTATGCTGATGAGCGGACATTTATTATGTTGCTTTTAAATACAGAATGTAAGATTTTTTATATTGTTGAAAAACTTCCACATCATTCGGCTTCTTTTCCCGAAGGTTTGTGAACACCGTTAGTGAACATTTTCCTTTTAACAAACCATT
This sequence comes from Mormyrus hasselquistii, assembly GCA_026779605.1. Taxonomy (NCBI): domain Eukaryota; kingdom Metazoa; phylum Chordata; class Actinopteri; order Osteoglossiformes; family Mormyridae; genus Mormyrus; species Mormyrus hasselquistii. The sequence goes on from JAODKE010000043.1 coordinate 37,040,657, forward strand.
TCAGTGCACTACGTCTAAATCAGTCGCATGTACCTAAAGACGTGTATGCGGTTATACCGCATGACTCATTGCCCTTTTCCGTTTTGGTCTGTATTGCTCAAGCAGACGTTCGTGCTTTTCGAAATTTAAAACAGAGCCACAGAAAGGCACACTCCCACTCCATTTTAACGTAATGCTCAAGAATTCGAGGCACTCCTGTGTGCGGCGAGACGGCAGTCCAGCAAAACGCCGATTGCGCGCTCTGGCCGATAGGCGGCGCCTTTGCCTCGGCCTGGGACAAACGCAAATCGTCTGGGAGCAGTCTTATTTGCGCTGCGAGCCAGATTGGGGCGACTCGATTCAGCCTTTTTTTTTCTTTTAAATAAGGTAGGGAGAGCCCTCCCACCTTCACCCTCTTCCTAGCTGGCTAGTAACGTAACAAATCCCGCCGCTAGAGAAGCGCTTTAAGGCATTGAAGTGCATCTGACAGCCGGCGTAGGCAGGCTATACGGCGCGGGGATCTCAAAGTCAAGGGCAAAATTGCATTTATGGCCATTTTCCCCGAGAAATCGTTCAGCGTGATAGCCCGCTGATCGCAGGGTGCTCCGCGCAGAATTGCGGGAGGCCAGCATGAGGATCCTCGTGTTTTAGGCGAAGGCGAAGTGGCCCGATGGTCTTCGTCGGATCTGAAGGTATTCCTCGGGCGCCCAGCCCCGATGCTTCTTTCGTGTGAACGCGAGCACCGAGACGGACGGCGGCAAAACACGGAAGAGGAAACCCACCAGGATTCGCGTCCCGGGCTTCCTCGCATTTCGCTCCCTAGGCTTCGTTTCAGGTGGTGGGCTCGGGGTTTTGGCGCATCGGGGCTAACAGGATTTTACGGGCAATCATCTTCAAAAAGCCAAGCAAAGCCGACACACGAGAGGGACGGATGAAGTTTGACATTTTTCGGTGAGTATGTGATGGTCTCTGTGTGGTACCCGAATGTGAGGAAGAGCAGCACCGAGGCATCTCTAATGACCATGCGGCGATGTTGCTAGGAAACTGGCGCCGGGGTTACTCGGGGTCATTAATAAATGTAAATACTCGGACGCAATCGTAGGATCTATAATATAAAGCTAGTTTTTGAGGTCAGTTTGATCCCATGTTAAGTGGTTCTCATCGTGCCTCTCAATTATCTGTTTCTGAGACCTTTGGTTCTGGTAGAAGCATTGATATTTGCTTGTTGTTTTTCGGTATAAACTGATTGACATCCTTCCCGCCTTCCCCCATAAAAATACTAACAAGCTGTGTAGTTGTGCACCATTTAGCCAGAATGACTTGAGCGGTTAATGCGATTGCTGTCGGTATCTGTGCATTTGCTGCTCCGGCATGCTTAATAGGCTTTGGCGTTACTGCGTGGCGTCTCTGCAGCGCTCATAGAAGGGATACACCGGGGAGGGGAGGGGGGGGGGCTTATCGGCAGCCTTAAAAAAATTGTATGTATATATATATGCATATACGTAATCCATCATTTTAGAACTGATGCATGTATAGACTTGATGTAGGCAGCTTTCCTTTCCCGTTGTAAAGAATGCAGCTTCTTCCCTGGTTGTAAACGCTTGATCGCCCGTTTCCGTGCCTTTGGTCGTAACAACAGGTAGCCCACCGCCGTCGTCTTGGCGGCTCAGCTCAGATTGCGCCCTTTCTGCCAACCTTCGGCTGTCATTAATATTTTACCCCCCCCCCCCCTTCCCTGTTATTTACACGTGCCCTGCACAGAGCAGCATCTTGCTCCTTGGTTTCTTTTTTTCTTCTTTTCTCCAAGATGCCGCACAACATCGACAGCTAAATATTGAGTGCACTAAACAGACAATTTCCAGGAAGGACTGCCAGTCCTGTCTTTGCTCCAAAGGCATGATCACATGGGCAAAATCCTCAGGTTTAGTTCTGATCTCTGCTGGTGTTTCCTTCACGCTGTTTATGTCTGTGATGAAAATGAACGTGCTTCTCCTGCTGCAGTGAATCTTAAGCAGTTTAGGAAAGGATAGGTGATACCTTTTGAAGAAATTGCTACAGGAGACACCCCTATTTACCCAGGGCACCGTAAAATACGTTATTGTCATTTCATGGCTACTCACCTGCATCTAAAAAGCAATCTGTTGGTGTTGGCATTCCTTCCTCTGCCCCCCACCTTGTTTGACTAGTGCGAGGTGTTTGACCATTGGGGGAGTGGTTGGGTGTTGGTGCCCCCCCCCCCCCCCATATGGCTTCCCTACTTTCTCCTAACATGAAACTTGTAGCAGTTCACCAGTATTGATGAACCTTCAGCTAAACCCAACTAGAGCACTGTGGGAAATTCAGGACGGGGAGGGCCGGGGTGTCAGTGAATGGGGAAGATATAAATGGACGTGCTTTGCTGAGACATGAGTGCGAGCGACTTGCTCTTTGGGTTCATATCTGGGAACCGGTCTGGCCAGTGACAGTGTAGTCTCTCAGAAGATATTTCTTTCATAACCATGGGAGGGGAATGTACCAGTGTATTCTGCAAGTAAAGTCACTCTGAGCCAACACCTTCTGCATGAAACATGGCATGCTGGCCTGCTCTGGTTGACTTTACATGCCATTCATGTTTGGTATTATTCCTATTATTTAATAGCGTTATACATTGTACCAAGGCATGTTCTGTGACTTTTTGTTAACCCCCTTAACCTCAGGCAAGCGAGCAGACTGGCGCGTTTAAGGGGAAGAAGAAATGGTGCCTGTCGCCTGAACACCGTCTGAAGCGATTAAGTTTGTCTTTAATGCTGTTATGAGGGAAGCCATGGCAGAAAGAATGAGTCACGATACTGATTGCCTCTGCACAGACCCCCTCCCCACCTCACCGATCCCAGCCACACGTTGTTAATGGCTGCAGCAGTGCGGACAGGAAGCCACGCTTCGGCCGGCTCGACGTGTACGGCGGACTGGGAATGCGTGGCTTGTTGGAAGCCGGTGGATGGGTGGGGTCACCGCAGCTGGACAGGGGGCTCTCCTTCCCTGCCCTGTGCGGCCATCGGGGCTACTGTGTGCCATCTTGCCGCTCGTCTTATTCTCAGTGGTTAATAAGAGTATTCCCTGCCTCCCAAACAGAGCAGTGAGCTGGCAGTGTTTATTTATTTACTGAGGGCTCCCCCGTATCCCTTTGAAGGCATTGGCGCATGCCGTGTTACCCACGCGCATGTTTTTTTTTTTTTTTTTTTTTGCAATGCCTGCCCCGTATGGCCCATCTTGAGCCCGGCCGCCATGACTGTGTGGTCTGTTCTGAAGAGAGCGTGGAGGGGGTGTCGACAATGACAGGTTGATGATGTTTTCCCAAGAAGCTCGGCAGGTTTCTTTTGCAGAGCTGAAGATTGGAAGATACCTCGCGCATCGCTACGACCGCAGAGATGTTGTGAAAGATGGAAGAGGACAAGAAAGGACCTGCCCTCGTCAAACATTCCTCATTTCACATTCTCCAGTGTCACTGGGACCACTATGGTTGTGTTTAACCTTGGTGCAGCGCAGATGCCTGCCGGAGTTTCGCACTGTCCCTTAGCTCCTGCGGTTGGCTCCTATGGGGGCCCGGGAGAGCCTCTGTGGGGTGGCTGCATAGCCGGAGGAAAGCAACAGGATAGAGTTACAGAACGTCCTTGTGATCGTTCAGTACTCATTCAGAGTACATGACCAACTTCTAAGCCCCGGAGCTGGTAGCCTAACAAGACCATAGTCATTACAGAAGTGATCCAGTGACAGCAGAGGTTCTCACATACGTTGATGCAGGAACCAGGAGTTCATTATCATTGGAGCCGCCTGGCCAGTGTCCAGTTTAGGGCTGGTTATTGGCATGTCCAGTGACCATTAGGAGGTGTTATACTCTACACCTGATCAGGCAACGATAAACAAACAGGGAGTGTAGGATTAGTTGCTACATTGGAGGATTAAAGAAATTTGAAATGTGACACATACGTCGTCTCCTTAAATGCAGTGCAGTGATTCATGGGGAATGTGAAAGCAGAATAAATAACCTCAGCTCACACAACACCAGCCGGCGTAAACGTCAGTCAGTCTGAGGCTCCGCCCATCTGTCTGGGTTTACTTGAAGTCAGATAGCTGGGGGTGGGTGGGACAGGCCTTATTTTAAGTCATAATATCATAGAAGAAGAGACATATATTAATCTTTGTTGGAAATGAAACTCCACTAACTTCATGCTCGGGTCCTTATGGTTATACTTACATGTACTTGCACCACTTAGGGCGCTTTTCCACTGCACCAGGCACTGTACTTTCAGTACTTTGGGTACTTCCATAAAGTAGCAAAAGTATGGTACTTCTTTTGTATCGGTTTTCCACTGGTATAAAAATTGGTACTGGTGCCAAATAACATCATCAGTGACTACCCTTGACTGACATCATCACAATGCGCGGTGCGGTGTTTCTTTCACTGAATTCAAACATGTTATTATGATCCTTCACTTTCCTGTAGTCCTGCTTAATTTTTCTGATTTTCAAGCGGCATTGTTCAGTGTTTCGTGTGCCTCATTTCTTCCCAGCGGCTGCTATTACAGCAAATACCTTTTTATTTCAAGTCATGCCATCCAGATCCCTCTGCATCTGTTCATCGGATCATATGCCGACTAAAGCCTGCGTTTCCTCGTTTGTCCATCCTTCCATTTTACTTTTTTTATATTTTTGTCTCTACTGCTTTTTATTTTGTTTCTCGCTGTTCGCTGTGTGTTTCAAACGATGGCGGTTGTATTTTGTGTTTCAGCGGCAGGCTATTTGCATAACCAATCGACAGCAAATACGTTTGCAAGTCCCACCCCAAAGTACCAAAGAAGTACCCCAGCTGGTTTGGTACTTTCGGTACTGGTACTTTCAGCACTGGTACTCGACCGGAAGTCAATGGAAAAGCGAAAGTACCGTACTTTGTGTGGTGGAAAAGCGCCCTTAGGGTAGCTACCTCTGTGGAAAATCTTCAGTCTTATTCGGTAGGGGCGCTCTTTGGAATAAATGATTTATAAGATACATGACTTCCTGCTACATTTTCAGAAGACCTGTGAGACCTGCAGCCTCTTCTTGAGTCCCCTTCATCTACTGGCTGATGTTTCTTCAAAAGCATTTCTCCCAGAGCAGGTGAATGAGATTTGTGGTGTTAATCAAATTTTCCTGTATTTATACAATCAGTTGGTTTAGACTTTGGAAACTTGGACGGTCCTGACATGGTCCATGAGTAAAGATACAAGTGCAAGTGTCATTAGCTTTATTGTGGCTGCTAATGTTGGTTTTTGTTTTGGGTATAAAAGCTTGATGAAGCATCATTGTAGACTTTGTGTCCCATATAGGCCACACAGGCCATGAACCCCGTAGAATTATTACTGCCTTTGCTTAGGTTTTGCTGTTTGCCACCTCGAACTTGCTGACTAACCTGTGGTAGGAAACAGGATAATGCATGAAATGCTCTGTGATGTGACGGTGATGTGTCTCACGTCAGCAAAAATGCGCGCTAGCACAAATTACCGTGTTCAGCTGGCTGTGTGTGTGTGTGTGTGCGAGAGAGAGCGTGAGTGAGTGAATCTCTCCGAGGCATCATCCACAGGAGACGTCAGAAGGTTCTCGTGTGTGGCGTTAACGCTTATTAGTGATGGTGTATGAGGTGCTTGCTGCTTTTATTTTTAATTATTTACTTTGTGACCGGATCGTGAATCTGGCTGCAAACAAAGGTTGTGTGTGTTTTCAGGGCAGGAGTGTTTACCAGTGTTTTCAAATGGAGATTTATGTAAATCTGAATGTAGGTGGCCTGAATTTTTACGTGTATTTTAATTAGCAGGATGTCCTAGTGTAGGCTTACAGTGTGTGCAGGGTGTGAGGATGGCAGAATTTGTGCCCCTTGTGTGTGCAGCTCATTTCACATATATATATATATATATATATATATATATATATATATATATCACCGAGGAGAGGAGGAATTTTTGTCTTTGGTGAGTTTTGTGGTTTTTTGGAATGCTCAAATTCTTAAAAAATTTGTTTCATTTAACTTGACTCCACGAACATGAAAATTGGCCAGCCAAGATGCTGTTTTGTTTTGTTATTGTCCCAGTGCCTATTGGATTACAGACGCAGGTAATTCAGTCGTGTGTTCTCTCCTTTCTCTCCGTGTTTGATAAGGGCGCTTCTTTCAGCCGTTCGGAGCGACTGAATGGGCTGCTTATTTACGAGCCAGCCGCTCATGTCTTTGTTCGGCTGGCTGCCGCTGTTCAGCGCCCCCGTCACTCTTTTCTGGCGACTGGATGAGCTGCTGAAAGGTGAACAGGCCTGGCATCCCCATGGGCAGGGAAGGGGTTTTGTCATCCATGTTTGCAGCCTCGAGGGAGTCCCTAAATGCTTGCGGAGTCTTTTCAGTGGGTAGCCTTGTTAATTCGTCCATATGTTCTCCGGCCACCTGACCCAGGCAATGCACGCACGCGGTTCCCCCACGGCCATGAAAGCGCCGCAGCCACACCTGTGGCTGATGTCGTGCGGAAACCGGCTGACGATTCACCGTCGCCGCGCGGGCAGCCCATGCCTGGGACATTACCGTCTACATGCAGCACCTGAACCTTCCTGCTGCCTACCTTCTGGAAAGGTCCTCAGCCGTTTCACGTTAGGTCACACCCCTCCGTCACCTTTCAGGCTCATTTTGCTACCAGAAGGCTGCCTCCTGTCTGGGTAGAAGTTTGTACGCTTCCGCTGTGTCCTTGTTTAGAAATTTCTGTGTCCTTAATCACCATGCTAATGTCCTAGAGGTGCACTTTCGCTGGCCGGTGAAAAAGGCGTGTCCTCCTCTGTGTTCACATGCACTCGTTTGTGACCCACATGATGGGCTGTCATGGAATAGCTGCAGGAGGGGAAAAAAACTACCACCTGAAAGACCAGCATCTGTAATACTCAGGCGTCCTGGGTGTCATACACCTTCTGCTTTTTGTTTTTTTTCCGTCCGCTACCCCCTCCCCAACAATGTCACCAATATTAATAATTCACCAGCATTAATAATGACTTCCTTCTGCATTTGCATCGACAGTCTACTGTTTTGACTCCGACGCGACTGCGTGCAAAACCTCAGTTCCTTGACGCACGCCTCTGTTCTGAGTGTACGAAACAGGAAGATGGAGACAGGAAGAAGGAAAAAAAGAAACTGCTAGTACCCTTTTTTCCATTCTCGATAAGAAACTTTTTTTTTTCTTAACCGGTAGTGTGGTTTCTAGATGAGATACTCACTCAGGAAGTTGGCTTGTAAAAAAAGACACAATTTCTTCGCGCAGTCAAAAGCGTTACCCCTTATCGGGCATCTCCGACGACTCGGTACAGTCTGAGGGCGTAAGCAGTGTGGATAGGCTGTGGGGTCACGACCCGCTTGCTTACAATGTGAGCTTAAAATTCAGCCGTGGGTTTACGGGGCAGGCTAAATGGTGGTGAGGGGTGGGTGATGGGTGGGTGATGACAAAAATGTATCAAGTGGGGTGAAGTAGCCTATTGTTAATGAAAATAAAGTTTTATTTGCCATTTTTACAAGTACGAGAGCAGATGCATTAGAATGTGCTAGTTTAACTATCCCATCTTGCTGTCCATATACACATAGAGGTCAGAGCACATGGTCAGTCATTCAGCCAGCAATCCTGTACCATTTAATACAAGTCGACATTGGAGAACCAGGAGGGAATCCATTTTACTATCCCAAACAAAATACGTTTTTAAAATTCATGCTTGGCCATTTTCTTTAGCCGCCGTATCAGGAGTTTTTTTTGTCTGGGTGTTGTTTTTTCATTATGCATCTGATTTTGCTTGATGTGAAGGATTCTGAAAAGCTCCACCATCCAACCTGTTACGTGTAAACATTACAGAAACCTTAAATGAAATGAGGAGAATCCGCTCTGAGAATAGTCCATTAGAAAGTCCTGGTTTTTGTCAGGGATCAAAGCCGCGGTAAATTTTGAGACCTTTCTGCGGGGGTCTCATTGCTGTCATGCTTCCTGCTGCACTTTGCCCCCCCCTCATCGCCTCCCTGCACACCGCAGACTGTAAATTGTACTTAAGGCATAAAGTGGAATTCTTCATTCTTGCTGTCATCGCAGCTGGTGATTCGGGGGCCGGGGTTAACCTGATTTTCCGTCTCTGCGGACAGTATCCTGGACGTGACCTCCTTTCCAATTTATTGCTGTGTGTCCTCAGCCGGGTAACGTCACAGGATAATAGTGAGGGCTCAGTCGCTGGCAAACATAACCGTCCCATCTCAGCTCTCCCCCTCACTCCCTCCCCCCTGTCCTTACAGTC
>JAODKE010000043.1:37063461-37079010 GCA_026779605.1 Mormyrus hasselquistii
CTGTGACATTGTGCCTCTTATAACTACTCGCTGCTTCCTATCTGTTAACCAGTTATCAATCCAGGTCGCTACAGTTTGCTCCAGAGTACAGTCATGCTCCAGAATGGTTTCTGATTTAGAGTGTTAGCCTGGGTATAAACTGATATAATCTGTCATTATAATCTGAATGCCTGTCACACTCTACAAGGGAATTAGCAGATATATATGTAAGGTTTAGTGCAGGACAAGTCATGTATTGTACATTTTTAAAGGCGTGGTTGCGGAGGCACAGCAGCGGGTGGTTGCCTTTGCAGCGTACAATAAATAAGCGTGACAATTATTAAAACCAAATTTACGTACCATCCCATTTAGGCAGGAACACAGGACTGTAAACAATGCATTACATCAGAAAATTATTTTGGTATTAAAAAACTGACTGCATGTTTTTGTTTTTATAGTTTCTGTCATTTTTGTATGGCGGGCCATGTGTGAAAATTTAAATGAATCGAATTAGTTACGAATTAAAGATAATCGCACATTACTTTACTAGTGTGATGCGTCTGGCAGTATATTTGTGGTTTTTGGAAAATTATCAACCTTCTGACCAATCAAATTGAAGAATTCAACAGCGCCACGGTATAAATACATCTAACTCGTGCCCAGTTATTTATTTATTTATTTATTTGCGGGGCGCTTGCTGGTACAGCTCGTCCCCCCCACTATTCAATGCCAATAAAAACTGATCATTTGGGTTAGGGTTAGGCAGACTTGGGTAATTCAATTCCGGTCCAGTGAGTAAATGTCCAGACCAGGATTTAGTTTCAACCAACCTACTCTGTGACTGTAATTCTTTATGCTCAACTCGTTGGTTGGAACAAAATCTTGTTCTGGAGTTTTACTCTCTGGACCTGAATTACCCAAGTCTGGTATTAGGATACCGGCCTGATACTGCATTCATATGCTCACACTTGTACTCGTCAAAATTGTTTGACACCAAGAATCAATGCCACTTAATTGAAACATTCCATTGAAACTCAAAACCACAGCACTTTTGTGTGCCTGAACAGATAACGTTTTCGTAATTTCTTCATGTATGCAGAAATAACAAGTGATCACTGCTATATAGTATTTCTTTCCATTTTGACAGTCTGTGCAGTAGCCAGGTGTCAGCACCCTTGTATGTCGTCAGCCTAATATAATCATTCCACTGGCAGGAGTTCTGGTGCTCACTTGGGGAAATCATGCGTGCTGTGAGCCGCAGCGACGCATGGGGCCGCAGCGACGCATGGAGCCGCAGCGACACTGTTCTGTGTGCCACAGACATGTCCAGAGTGCGGCCCTCAGAGTGTGGCAGGCTGTCTGCGGTCTGATCACCCCGGTTGAATTCCGTGGCTGCAGGATCTGATAGCCAAGGTTTATTTAGTGCCAGCGCGCACGGCTGCCCGTGCCTCTGGCCCAGCTCCCAAATTGGCCTACTGCAGCCGACAGACATAGAGGGGAGAGAGCATCTCTGACTCGCCCGTGGGCCGTCTCTGGCATTGCTTCATCGAGCTTGCCCACCGTTCCGGCCAATCGTGCCGCGGCCTCTGGTGTCTCCATGGCAACTCGGCTGCGTAGCGCCAGTAGAGGTGGAGACGGAGGAAGAAAGGGAAGATGAGGAAATAAAAGTAAAAGGTTGGGAGGAGGTAGATTGAAAAAGAGATAAGGGAAGAAGAATGAGTGCTAAGCCCTCCCTGTTACCGGCACGCTCCCGCAGTTCTGTGTCGCCTCCCGTGGAGCATGACCCAGCAGCGCAGCGCTGACCACAAGAACAGCAGGAGCGTTGCAGAGCCACGGGAGCAAGGTGGGGCCGCAGGCCCACGGGCATCTGTACCCTGCCGGCGGATGGAACACAGTACAGTGTCCATGTCGGGGTAGCCGCCCTTACCTGCTGTGTGTGGATCTGCCACCCTAAGGTGTCCTGGTCCTTGATGTGGCTCATTGGCAGGTTTGGCTGGGGAAGGATTGGGGGGGGGGGTACTGGCATTATTTATGAGCAGTGATGTGCTCCCTATGCTGGTGGAGGAATTTGGAGATGTGAAACAGGGAGCAGTTGAAACATGCTACCTATGGGCACCGACCCGCCCCCCCCCCGCCTTCTGGCGCTCTGTCAGCACCGAGCATGTGGTGAGTGAAGCAGGAGGCAGGAGAGCTGGGGGGGCGGTTGCATTTCTTTCTTTGATGGAGAGTTATGAGTCAGGAGGAGGTTCTAAAGCGTAAAAGGTGGCTTTACAGTGGATGTTTGGCTGCCAATAACTGCCTCACTCTCATGCAGTAACACAACAAATCCCACCCCCCCCCCCCTCCATGACCAGGCTCCTCTTCTCTCCCTTAACCTGGTCTCCAGTCTGACCTTTAGGGTGTATCTGTCCATGATGGAGGTAGCAAGTCACTTTTGGTATGATGACCAAAATGGAGAATGAGTCTGAGATAGATGTCTTGGGTGTGTGTGTGTGTGTGTGTGTGTGGATTAGGTTTATATTACTTGATTACCTGATTTTCTTTTTTACCATTGTGGGGACCATTTTTTGGGTCCCCACAACGGTCTGTAAATGCAGGAAAAATTGCTCTTTTAAAAAAGTCTCGTGTATTGTTTAGTTATTTATGGATAAGGTTATGGTTGGGGTTACGGTCATCATGTTGTTATTAGAGTATTCAAAATGAATGGAGTGTCCACACCAAGATATTACAAACCTGTGTGTGTGTGTGTGTGTGTGTGTGTGTGTGTGTGTTTGCGTCTGTGTGTCTGCAAGTGTTGGCCTGTTTATTCTGATCTTCGCATTCTCGCCTGCCCTTGCGTTCCGCTGCAGCGCTCGCTTCAGATGTTCGCCGTTAATTAAATATCCGCTGATGGTAATTAGCGAAACACCTGCTGCGCATCTGACCGCGGCATGGTTTACAGCGTCCTCCAGCATAAGCTGGCCTGAGACCCCACGGGGGGGCTGCGTGTGTACGTGACCTCGCCGCTGGTGACGTCAGCGACCTCCAAGCAGGATGGAACTTTGATGAGTTTTCCACACTGGAATCCGGGCCCTCGATTCTGGACGTTACAGCAGCCGTGATGTGGAGGGCAGGGAGGAGTTTCAGGTCCATTCCAGTTGCTTGGACACTGTCATCTGATGTCCATGCTTGTGACAGGATTTCCTGTCATCAATTGTTAAGGGGGTAAGATCACAGACAGGTCAATTGGTCTGTTGGTGTCCAGGCCTTGCAGTTTGCAGAGAGACGGTGGGAGGCTGAACAGGTGCCAGTTCGAGGCCCGTTTGACCTGTGGAGGCCCATCACGTTATGACTGACCAAAGCCAGGTACTTCTCTCAGGTTAGGATGTGGATGTGGATGTAGGTGTGAGCCTGCTGATGTCATAGCCAGTGTGCCAGCTCAGAGTTTCATTTTATTATCACAAGCGTCCTGCAAAGCATCAGGTCACATTACAGCCAAAATACTATAACATTCTCTGTGTATGCTTAAGCATATTTACATTGTTACATAACAGGGCAGTTTTTATAGAATTTTTCCCATTGTTGGGTAAACTGTATTTTGTACATAATTAAATCCTTCACTTTTCTGTAGTGATACATTTCCACTGAAGATCAAGAAAACACTGAGCATTGTGAAGCCTGACCTTTTATTAAGGTGTGAAATCAAATAAAGTAAAAAAAACTGCGTTTGTGTACCCGTAACAGCTTCCTACTTGGGTATGAAATTATATCGCTTCTGTTTTTGTTACCTCTGTGTTACTGTTGTTTTAAAATGCTGCTGATTATGTTCCTAGTTCTACTGGGTTGGGATAGAATGTAAAGAAATGTGTGGTGGCGGTTTGATGTTTTTATTTCTTTGTTTGAATTAATCCGTAGTGATTGAGATGGTTTTGAATCGGAGCGAAAGTCTGGGCTGGTTGCCCTGTACCTGCCTCTGCTTTTAAGGACGCAGACCTGTTGAATCCGCCGTGGCCTTGCTCAGGGATCTGCTTGCTCGCCAGAGAACATGTTTGAGGTCAAGGTGCGCTATGTTTGGTCTGTGCACTGCAGCCTTCCGAGCAGCAGTGTGTGTGTCTGTCGGACGCCTGTTTTCAGTGTCAGATGGAGCAGCAGTCTGTTCCTGGCACATTACTGTCCCCTGGCATCATGAACTGGCTGTAATAAATGCGTCTCACCCCCCTAATCAGCGTCACTGAGGTGTCTTCCACTCAGGCGGGAGGGTCGGGCGGCTTGGTTCGGCGGGGGGACGGAGCCCTTGTCGCTTCTCACACCGCACTGGCGACCAAGGAACAGCAGTCCACTAATTTCCCTGCCCGCCCCCGTCTTCACTGAGAAAGGATGGTCGACGGGAAAATCTGCACGCTGTTCGCGTAAGGAGTGGCCCCTCTGCCCTCTTTAGGCGGCCCCGGGGCCACGGAGGAGCAGGATTTCAGGGACCTGCTTCCATCTGCTTCCACCGTGCCGGCTTACTGGCACAGCCGACGAAACAGATGGAATACAGAAACAGTTTTAGACTCACGTTTTGCATGGGATTTCTCTCTCTCCATCTCTCCCTTTTTTATTCCCTCTCCTTCTCTCAGTCTGTCCGTCTCTCACTCTCCATCTCCTGCTCACTTCTCGCTCTGTCCGTCTGTCGGTTGCTGTCTCTCTTATTCTCACGTTTGTTCCTGCAGTGCCCTGCCACTCCCCTCAGGGGGACAAAGTCCAAAGCCTGAATTTGGGCTCTGAATAAACTAGACTCCCCCCTGGCCCCCCACCTCTGGGCCTGGAGGTCTGCCATGGCGAGCCGCAGTGAAGTGGGCAGGTATAACGGCACATGCACTGCAGCTGGTACTGGCTGCTGATGACTGCCGCTTCTGCCTCTTTCATAACCACTAGGGATTTTCTGTACGGGGGGGGGTGCTTTTTGGCTTTGCAGCATTGATCCATTATCCATATTCTGCTCCCTATCCTTGTGACAGGAGAAGCCACATAAACAGGTTCTGCAGGGGGGGTGGGGGGACGTACCATTATGTTGTCACCTTCAGCCAGCGTCACTATAACTTGAGGGCATTCACTTCCATATGGCCCCCACCCCCCACATCCAACATTTTACCGAGTCCGTGTGGCTTACAGACTGGATCAGCAGGCCTTTCTCCGCCAGGACCAGCAAGGGCCAGTGGCACAAACAATACCCTCACATGCCTTTTTCTGTTTTTAATTACAGCAAAAGCATTTGTCTCTGGACAGGTACTGCCATGAGCGAATTGCACAGCATTAGCAGGCGGTGGGGGGTGCTATATTCTCCCAAATCAACGCTGCTTCACTGACGCTTCAATGCCTGTATTGCATAACGTGGCTGCTACACACAAACAATGGGACCTTAAGAAGCGACGTCACCGACTTCAGCTTCACTACAGATTAGCAGAGCTCAGCTAGTTATGGAGCCATGGCAGAGACTCAGACGCTGGTGCTGGAGGAACGAGGCAACAATGTTAACCACTGCACCACCATGCCGTCCTGGTAGTGGTCATCTAAGACAGAAATATACTGGTTATCCATATCGGGCAAAATTTCCACTCCAGTGCAACACTAGAAGCTGGTTCTCTCTAGGCCCCTGACTCAAAGGCATCTTATATGTCACACGTCCTTTTCCCATTCCTGTCGTGTCGGGTCATGCGACTTTCCCATTTGGGTGCAGGTTAGTCAGGTCATAGAGGCTACAAGCTTAGGCATTCGCTGGGCTCGTATGACAAGAGGTAAAGTAGGGTTATCTGTGGATTGAAGGACAATAATGGACTGTTTATTAGGTGCACCTGCCTGCTAATGTAACCAGGCTGATAACACATCATGTGGCTGCAACTGAATATATTCACCATTACAGACAAGGTCAAGAGGTTAGCTTACTCTTTGATTAAGCATTAGCACGGCTAAGACATGTGATCGATCCTGAGTGATTCTGAACGTGATGTGATTTGTTGGTGCCAAACAGGGTAGTTTCAGCTTCTCAGAAACGGCCACTCACCTTGATCTAGATTTTACAGCAGAAAACTTCCGATTAGGCAGTGGGTGAGAGGTCGAAGGACAATGGCTAGGATCATTAAAGCTAACAGGAAGTCCACAAGTGCAAAATAACTGCTCAGTGAAACAGTCGTGTGTAGCAAGACTTCTCTGAACGCGTCAACAATTGAGGTAGATCTGGAGACAAAAGGGAGTCCTGCCTGCCACAATGTAGGATACCTAAGAAAGTGGCCAGCTAGTGTAGTTGTTTGAATTTTATTTTAAAGAGGACTATTGAAATTGTATTCCATACAGGTCACTTGTTTTTTCTCATAGCTGCCTGCCAGCTGCAAAGGATCATGGGAGGGATGCAAGTGTCCTTCCAATACTTACTTGTCAGGTAAAAACTTGACATGAGTCATGTTCCATTTTCCGCACATTTACCAAGCTCATCCCTGGGAGGTGCCAGCAGGCAGACAGGATACCGGTAAATTACAACTGCTGTGTCCTCAGCCACCGTTGACGAATGGCTCTTTCGTTCTTGAATGAGCATCTACACTTTCAGAAGTGTGTGTCTGACTTCCTGGTGCCACTTCCCCTTGAAGATGTGGTCGACTTGTCAACCGTAATGCTTTTCCGTTTCGTGTTAAGCCTGCCCTGTGCCTCGCATGTAAATTTGACTGTACGTTGAAAGAAGTCCTACAAGTGATGTTTGGTTGCACACCTAAGAAAAATAATGCTGGTTGCTGGTTAGAGCTTCGTTTTTGTTATTTACTTGTATGGTTTCTGGATAGAGGGCTTGCATCGATCTTCCTGTTCTGTGTGGGCTGTTCAGCCATGTGTACCATAAGCTGTCCGATTCTCCTGCCCTTCAAATCATCCTTGGCTTTCAAGAAACATCTGTTGTGCGCCAGTGCATTTTGATACAGCTCTGCTGTTTGGTGTTGGGGGATGGTGTACCACACAGTAGGCCTGACAGGAAACTATGAGGATGCTACCTAATGGACTTTAGCACAATACAGTGCCGCCATAGCAACTTAGTTCTTGGAGATCAACGCCTGTTTTGGGATGTACATGCCGCCTGGAATAAAGCTTCAGCCAGCTCTGTTCTTTAGTTGTATCTGAATGCACGCTAGCGGGGTATTGGGTGTATGTGTGTGCGAGTGTCAGGGAGTGCTCAGTCACTGCAGTCGGTCGCCTGTCCCGGCTGGGCTTGGAGAAGCGCTGGTCCCTCGCGTTGCTGCTGGCTCCACACACCCGCACTGTTCAGCCAGGCCCGTGGCTGGACTTCCCCTGCGGCGAGGGCGACCTGCCAGGTTCCGCTTCTTCTGCAAACAGTCCTCTCTCTTTTGAGTTTCCAAGGGTCTGGGTTTTGCAGCGTTTCCAGACAGCTTGAGTCAGTTAGTGTAGGGTCACCGGAGTAGCTGAAAGGTTTATCAGATTGTTAAAAATCATTCCTGCTGAGTCATTACTTGCTCTGTGATGATGTGCCATCCCATCCACTGCCTTGTGCCCTGTGCTGCAAGGAATAAGCTGCAGGCTGCCTGTGTTACCCGTTAATAGATAAGCAGATGGAAGATGGATGGATGGATGGATGGAATGTTACTCACCTGCACACATGCAGTTTTACCCTGTTTTTATCAGAAATTACTATTGAAAATGAGCACCAGTATATCTTAGGAGCCATTTAAATAGATTTAATTGTCATGCAGCTAGAATGTGTATGCAATAGTCCCTAGGGGAAAGACTTTTAAGCAAACATGTAATTTTCTGTTGTCATTGGCCTTTTCTGGGATTCCCAGAGAAGTAATGATGTCGTGGCATGCCCTGACCCGGAATCACTCTTCTTAAAAACTGCGCGATGAAAAATTGTTTCCTTAAAAGCCAAGTCAAATACCCAATAGCTGTGGCAGCATGTTGGTGTTTTAGAACAGCAGCGGTACTGATCCGAACCAGATTGTGTTTGTGCTTCTAGCTGGGTGCTCGTGCTGTTTGCTCCTCCAATGGCGTGACCCCTGACTCCTGCAATTCCTCGCGGTACGCCTCCCCCATCTCCATGCACATCTCCAGATGTCTATGTGTGCACGGGTCATGCGGGGGCCTGCACCTCCCCTCCACCGCCAGGAGAGCTTGCGCTTGCGTAAAATCGAGTTGCCATGGCAATATGCGCGCGGGTGGCACGCCCTGCGCGAGTCCTGCAGCCTCCTGGCAGCCTCTCTGAGGACGCCTCTGTTTTTATAAACACTATTCCTGTACTCCAAACAAATTGCAGCTAAAAAAACTGTAAATACCGTCACCCGACACTCGCCACTGCAGTCGCATGCCCTGTTCGCTTCACCTAGAACAGAGGGACTTGTTTTGGTCGGTCTGAGCTATAAGTTTATCTTCTTGCCCTGTTAGTGTTTCAGCCCTCGGAGGAGCGTGGGCGTCCTGGCACTGAGTAAGGTGCAGTCCCTCTGTGCTTCTGGGTAACTCCACCCCCAGCTCCTCCCACTCCCTGTCACAATAAAGACTGTTCGCTTGCCAGGCTGTATCTATTTTTCTTTTTTTTTTTACTTTTTTGTCTCTATTTATATACCTAAGTCAGCGGTTTGGCATGGCTTCCCTTCCTGTCAGGAAACAGACGGCAGAGTGACGCGCTTGTCTGATACCTGACCCTGTTACGGCTGCCTGTAATGGCCTCCTGCTGTGATTGGATTGGCAATGTGGCAATCAGAAACTTCCTGGCACCTCATAGGTCAGTGCAGAAGATATGTGGCCATGCATGTATGTGTCTGCAGTTAGTAAAGATTCCTTTGGAAGATGGATGTGTATTTTATTCTCTCCCAAAGGGTTCTGATGACCTTGGGTTCAGACTTGCTTCACCTGGTTCGCCTTCCACAGGAAGGGAGGGGAGTCGGTCACACTTTGGCTGCGGTGGCACCAGAAGCTGCATAGGCCGGACGATATAAAGGTGTGCGTGCAAGGGGGGGCATCTTATGCAAAACGTTTAATGCTGAAGGGGAGGGAGCCTCAGGAGTGAGAAGGTTATTGTCTTGGCCAGGGGCAGATTGACTTTTCAGGGGGGGGCTGGCAGGGCCAATGAGCTTTTTGTGTTGGAGCCAAAAGAGAAATGAGAGAGAATTAAAAATGATACCATCAACAGTCCAGTAAGCAGTGTGCGATGCTGGTGGTAAGACTTTCTGATTGGGGGGAGGGGAGGGGGTCTCAATTTTTTCCGTATTTTAAATTGTTCTCTGTTGTCTACATACATGGTATGCTAACCTAGTTTGGTCAAAACTTCCCAAAAGCAGTGTTATAGACCCAATAACAACCCTGTTATTTGGCCATAGAGTGAAATAGGCAGTTTTCCCTTTTTTGGTGGGCTTATGGACATGTTGATAAGCTCTGCTCTGACACTGAAATGGCTCACATAAAATCACCATTGCTACAGGCGTGTGTCTTATAATGACGTATCAGTCAACGACGGACCACATATGTAACAGTGGCCTCATGAGATTATAAAGGATCTGAAAAATTCCATTCGCCTAGGGCCGTTGTACCACTCATGTACAGTAGAACCTCGGAGGTCGTCGGCTTCTGATATTCAGGCTTCGTCCCGAAAAAACGCATGATTTCCTTTGTAAACAAACGCGTCAGTCTTGCATGTCGTTCACACGTGTTGTGATCGCATTTTATGGTTTTTTTTGTGGCTTTTATAAGCTTTTTTGCTAATAAACATGGGTCCAAAGAAAACCAGTGCAGAGAAGGCGAAAAGGAAATCGGTAAGAACCACAATTGAACTTGAGATTATTGAAAAGTTTGAAAGCAGCTCCCCAACAGACTGTACAGTACTTAAATTATGTTATTTAACTATTCACTTATTTAATTGTAATATCAGTCTAATGTTTTTGTATAAAAAGGCAAAGGTTAGGTGGAGTCGAAAACTGATTAATCTGTATTTTGTTATTTCTTATGGGACAAAAAGATTTGGTGTTAGTCGGATATAGTCACTCCTTCTGGAACGAATTACCGATGAACTCTGGGGTTCTACTCTATTTGTTGTGATAGTGTAAATAAACTTGCTGAACGGCCAGTCATGTGCAATCATGTACAGTACGTAGGACTTGATAATGATAAACAGCGATGTTACAGGTTTATGTATTTACTATACTGCACGTTTGTGATTTTTGAGTGCACTCTGTTTACTTTGCCCACTTCAGTCTAGGAACAGTGTTGGCATAGTCATAACCTGTGTTTTAGCATTGTAACAAGACCACCGTAATTCTTTTGCATCTCAGTCAACAAATGATTTTATGATGCTAGCATTGTCACACAATGTTTATCAAGAACTCCAAACAACAAGTTGAGAAACTCATAAATGTGTTGTTTAATGAATTTGGACTTCAGCTTAAATTTTTTTTGATAGTATCGATTACATATTTGATTAACTAACCAAAAGCAGGCTGCAGGCAGTGCAGAAGCCTCTTGTTGATGTCTGTACGACAGACTTTATACTGTTGTTTTCTACTCTCCTGCTAATCTGAGGTATGTTTCCCAAAGGTTTAGCTGATAACAATGTTAGCAACTTAGTTGCTAACATAGTTGGAACCATCCAGTTGATCAGTTCCAAATATGTAAGTTGCTAACAGGGGCTTTTGGGAATAGGACTGAATAGGACTTACATTCTTAGCATACTATTAATTAATATCCTTAAATGAATGGTTGCCAGTATATATATATATTTTTTTTCCTTACCAGGTGCACTTGTGGAAACTATGCCCCTCGAGTGAGAAAATATGCGTTGCCGGGTCTGCAGGTCCATTTGGCTTCAGAGTGGGTTGGTGTATGTTACATTTGGGGCGTAGTTAAAACTGTCTAGGATTTTTGAATGAGCTGGTTTTACCACCTTCTTTTACATGTGTGGGATTTGTATTTGGAAAAAATATGTTTGAGATTCACAGTATGTCTGTAGCATGTACCAAACTCTCCTTATTCAGCTGTGCCAAGGCAGAGTCAGATATTCATTCTAATAGGTTTAACCATTCCATTCAGTAGCATGATTGCCTTGAAATCTATCACTCCATCATTCAGATCATAAACACTTCTCCTTACATTAATCCATCTCTTTCTTCATCAGCCTTCCTGATTATTCAACCGTTAATACGATCTGACATGTTTTCCCTTATGAAATGTTATAAACTGAATTGTCATTTCAAGAAGCGCTCATGTTTTTTTTTTGTTTTCTTTTTTGATGTGCATTACTGGCTGTGACTATCAGATTGTGTCTCACAGTGTTTAGCTTTAACTCCATGAAGGGTGCATGTGCCTCAGAGTTCGCACCCTTCAGCACTCGAGAGCGCCCGGCGTTCCATTATAGCCGTAGGGATTTGACAAGGCGGAAAATTACGATTATGGGAACAATGATATTTTTAGGGAGACTTTATTTTGGTCAGGGAGCCCTGCAGGCTGTCTATCAGCAGGCCGTTTGCTTAGCAGACTAAGAAGGGGGCTGTAAGGACGTAGAGCAGTTGGCTAAGATTAACCGGCATACTGACTAAAAAAATCTTTCTTTTGAACATGGTGGCCTTCAGCATTGGTCATGTGTGTCATTTCTCAATTATTGCAACTACTTTGTATTTATAGACATCTCTTATCCCACGTCAAACTTACTCCATGTTCGTCATGAAAATTTTTCTTCTGTAAATAAAAGCAGTGCTGGTGTTTGTCTATCAAATGTGCCCCAAATTAGCCCCAGAGAGGATATCACTGTTTCAGCTCACCAGCTTTCCACTATGACAGGTAAAAATCTAACATGACTTCGCGTTGATGTTGATAGTTGTTTTTGTCTGACCGAATTTACCAGTACAGTTTTGTTAAAACTAATACTAATTAAATCAATGGGTTTTTTGAAAGGTTCTCGAATGTGTCTGTGTGTGAACCTGGGGGGTTTTGAAGACGAGGGCAGGGAGCCGAGACAGACGCGGGCCGCGACTACTGGCAGAGGAGTTACTGCTCACGGAGACATGTGCTGTGCAGAGTATGAGGATCCCCTGGGTGACCAAATGGCTTCTTGCTAATTACCGTCTGCAAGGGCATCTCTCTGCACAGGAGCTACTGATAACCCCCTAAATGATTTGTTCTCAGTGACCTTGCACTTTTCGTTTGGTGTTGTAGTCGAAAATATCTTTCTCTTTTCTGTTGTCCCTTTGCACTCCCTTGTTGCCAATGCACATAAATTTGTGTCTAATTAACATGGATCTGGATACAGTTAGATTTTCATATCAATAGGCAAAGTGGAGTTGTCTTGGGCCAAGGAAGTATGGCTTGATTGATTGCCGTGGTTGTTTTTCTTCACTCACTTTGCCACAATCCCCAGCAAAATTATAGTGAAACTGAAAACATTTTTGGTAGTACGAGTTGATGTCCTGCAGAAGGCAGTATCCTTCGTCAGTTGACCCTGCTCTGCTCTACCTTGGCCATGTCCTGTGGAGTGCGGAGGGCAGCCATGTTGGGTTTTGACGCCGTCGTGAAAATGGAGAATTCCCAGACCTTAATCTGATGCTTTGGACAGCCCTCCTGACCCAGAAGCTACAGTGTAACCTCACATTTTTTTTAAGCAGAAATGTTTTTGCAAAGGCATTAAATCAGTACTTGAATATCCCAAGAAAGTAGTAGTCAATCTGTAACTTTAGTGTCCCGTTCCCGAAACAAAATCCTGCCTAAGTAGTAGAACTAAGGTTACTTCTTTGATTTAAGGAGAGAAGTCTTAAGCCTGCATCTTCTTCAGACCTCCTGTCTGGTAGTTATGCAGATTGTAATCATGCAGGTTTGATTTCTGCCCAGTGCTCCAATGGTCAATATGTCTGTATCATATTCCAAATGTCTGAGGACGTGAGCATTAGCCTGTTTTGTTCCTGACAGTTTGCTTGACAAATTACATTTTCACAAAGGCATGTCAGGTTGGTCAGGTTGCTCGTGCGTCTTCTAAGTGCACGCTAAGCATTGAAACACGGTTATGACTACCGGTATCTGCTGTCATAGCCGACAAATGTAGTCTGCATATGTTAGTAATTTCTGCTTGCAGGTAGCAGACAGTCAGTCAGCCTGGTACGGTAGGCCATTATGCTAGGCTTTTGCCAAATGCTGTTCATTACAGCCGGCAACTCGCATCTCTCCCTGAATAAGTGGGTGGGTTGAGTTACTGAAGCACACTGTGTGAGAATGCTCAAAATAAAGATGTACACAAAGTCTGCATCCAGCTCTAGCTGAGAAATGCTGACCCGTTGACTCAAAAAGCTGTCAGGAATTAGTGTCATTTTAGTGTATGAAACCCTGTTATAAGGTTGCATCAACAGATTTTTCGACAGATGATAAGCACTTCACATTGGTCTTGTTAAAGGGGAAGTATGCATGAAGTCTGGAGGTCTCATATGGTGTTCCTCATGGTTATTTTGGCTGGGACTCATAATAGTATAAAAAGAGTGGAATATTGATCATTTACTTGGCTGGTGAGTGGTTTTATACATTTCTCAGGGAGCAACTTAGAAAAGGGTTACCCCGTTCTTTACATTTAATAGTACCAAGTAGTCCTGAAAAACGCAGGGCTAGAAAATATAAAAAACAAATGTCCTGGTATAGGGCTATTTCAAACTTTAAACAGCAGAAATGAGGGTCCCATTCAGAGTGTCCCCTGCCTTGTGCCCTGTGCTCCAGGCTTAGTGTGGCTTCATACTGGGTGAGTGGTTGTTGAAGAGTGATGGATTGACACAATACTGGACTAATGACAATCTGCAGAATAATTTCATTGACTAAATATGAAAAAGCTACAAATTTGTCTTGGCTTCCTGTGAAAATGTCACTTAACATCACTGAACAGGATGAGTGTTATTTGTAATCAGAAGACTAGTTTTCCGTTGATGGTGCAGTGGAACTTAAGTTCCATTTCCGATATGCAAGATTCTAATATACAGTGAATAAAATTAACTTTTACAGAGGTTATAAATGTATTCTCCCCTCGTGCTTCTGTGTTTTAGCTGCTACTCATGCCTGTCACTGAGAGCCTTTGATAGCCATAGACTGCTCAGCTCGGCTTTGAGTGCTTTTCTTGCTCAGAGCAGCACTGTAACTTAACCCGCCTAACAAAGGATTTTTATGGACTTCATAGACAAAATTGAATTGCGAATCTCAGACAAAATTGACTCAAACAAATCTTCTCAAGATGTCCACTATTCTGTTACCTTTGCAGAATTATATTAGAGGACCTGTTTGTTGGGTAAAAGCAGGGCTGGTCGGGAAACAAGCAATATGCTGGAGGAAGTAATGTTTTGGAGAGTCATGATTAGACTTCTGTTTTGGAGATGGAGACCAGCAGACCCTTTAGACTTGCTTGACAGGTCTTTCCTACCTAATGTTCAAAGTCTAACAGATTTTATTGGATGATCTTGTCTAAAGCTTGCCATCCTTACAATACAACAGGAGAGATCAGGTTATTCTTCAGACACAGCAATGCCACAACAGAACATCAAATGGACAACTTCTTTCACCTCTGTTACTGGAAGCTAGCAGAATCTTCTGGAGTGTGCTAAAATTTGTTGATATATGCCAGAAACAAGCAGCTGGAGTAGCAGTAGCTTTTTTTTTACCAACTTTAGAAAAGCATTCAGCTGTAGACATTGGGCGAAGGCTGGGGGAGAGTCAGCCATGTCAATACGCTACCCTTTGCCAAACAGGCTGCAGGATAGCAGATATGCTTAATCATATTCCTGACCAACTGTACTGAAATTGTCATATGCCTGTATATGGGGTATACTAATTATTTTTAATGTTAACCTGAAGGAAAAAGTAGTAACAGGATTTAATATGAAAACAAGTGTAACATGCTGTAACTGGGAATATATAACAATGTGAAATGATTAGTCCCCAGTGCATTTGTTTTTATACAACTTTTTGAAGCTTTTCAAAGCCACTGCTTCTATTTATTGCTACTTATTTATTTGTAGCATGCGTGTCTGGACTGCAGATTTCTTGTTTTGCGTTATATTTTTTTTGATGGGGCATAAAGGTAATTTTTGTGACTTAGAGACAGCAAGTGAGCAGGGCAGGTATTGGTAAGTTAGGAAACCTGGGAAATTCTGTGTGCATTTTTATTTATTTTAGGATTTACTGTTTGGAAAATCCTACGAAATTTCTTTCTGCTTTTTTGTGTGGGCTCTTTAATCTTCGACCCCTGTGTTTCACATTGATTTTTCCTTCGTGACGAGTGTGTAGCTGCCCAGCAGTGGCTTTATTATTTTTCACGACAGGAGGAGGACAGTCCATTATGTTCTGCCTTAACACTCTCTCTAAAATAGTTTCTCAACCCGGTCCAAACACTCCACATTTTTGCTGCCTCTGCGCTCCCTGCCAGACAGTTCACATTTTAGCTCCTTCCCAGCTCCTGGTAAAGCAAAAACATGCATTGTTAGAATTAGACTTAGGTGATTAGTGGTCATTGTCAACACACCACAGCACAGCACACAGTGCACAACAAAGAAATGTGTCCTCTGCATTTAACCCATATGTGACTTTCGTGACATAGCAGGGGGCAGCTAA
>JAODKE010000043.1:37079110-37101372 GCA_026779605.1 Mormyrus hasselquistii
CGTGACATAGCAGGGGGCAGCTAATTCAGCGCCCGGGGAGCAGTGCTTGGGGACGGTACCTTGCTCAGGGTACCTCATTGTCTGGGGGTCCCACAAGGACCAGTTTGGAAAAGGATAGTTGTATCAGGTTCCGGCCCTGTGGGTTTTGTCCCCTTGGTCACCAACCAGCAGAAGTGGTGCCTTTACAGAGGGGTGCGGCATAGCGGCTTCCCTGCCCCAATAGTATCCGGGTTTACTTGCCCTTGCCGGCTTCTCTCCCACTTCCGTCTCATTCTCGAGCTCTAACCCACTTTTATTTTTGAGTGTCACCTGGGGGTTTTGTATATTTTTAGCAGGGCACAAAGCACCCGTGTCCTCCTTGACTGCGTTCTCTTCACTAGTGGGGATGCAGACCACATGTGGAGGCTACAATGGGAAAGCGGTCTGTCCCGTCGGCCCGTTGAAAGGAAACTCTCATTGTTCTGATGTTATTGTCATATGCCAGCAGTTTAACTGATTTTAAGAGTGCCATTATTTAGTTTTTCCAAAAAACACCTAGTTCATTGCAATAGTAAAATTAAGAATGGCTCCTCTGAGAGGGTGGAGATTACCTGTCCATGCTCCTGGCAGTCATACTACTGGGGGAAGTCACAGAATAAGCGTGTCACTGGTCGCATTACCACTGGCCTTCACTAAGCCTGTGTACCAGGCAGCCCTTGTTCTGGGAGTTGAGCAGCAGGAATATTAGCTGATTAGTAGAAGATTGTAGGTTATAAGCCTTGGGAGGGGGTGCCAACAATTGTTGGGCTTCTATAACAATGCCACGCGGTGATGGCTGACAGGAAACCAGTGAGGAAGAGCTCTGCATCTCATGTGACTTCCCCTCGGTAAAGTGGGGGTTTTCAAGGATAAACCTTGTAACCCTTCTGAGTCCAAGTCAACGTAGAGCCAGAAGTTGCAGATGCATGATTCCTTCAGTTGCTGCCTCTGCATTACTTCAGACTGAGTTGTGTAACAACCCCCTGAAATGATCCACCTTAGAGTTAAGCAAGCTTGTCTGCTTTTGCACCACAGCTCATGGGCATTCGTGCCAAGTAACACTTTGCAATTTGAAGGGTGGCAGGAGCAGAAAATGAGTGCAGACCAATCCCCACCATGGAAACACACAAAGCTGGCACTGTCTAGCATGGGCTCTTCATGCAGTTGGTGGGAGGAACCATGGCAATGGTGCCGCAGGGAACATATTGTTCATTCTACTTTGTCTTCTCCAAGAGGATACACTCTTGAAAACATGGGGTTTTCAAGAAAAAAGGTGATTGTAAGCAGAAGCCTCTTGGCAGGGATTTAAACTTGTGAAGAGTAATGCAAGTGCTTTTCACTTGCAGTGGCAGCTGGAGAAAATACCTTTGAGTACTTCAACAGAGGCCTGTTAATCATGTCTAGTATATGACCACGTTTTCTTCTCTTCTTGCAGGTTTCATCAATGAGTTCCACGGTGGTTCTTTGACAAAACTCACCTAGAAACCAACCAGACCCCCCTCCCCCACCCCCACCCCCACCCTGGTTCACCATGCTGATCAAAGAGTACCGCATTCCCATGCCCATGAGTGTGGAGGAGTACCGCATCGCGCAGCTCTACATGATCCAGGTGAGGAGCCGGCACCGTCCAGTACAGGAACTGAGTGGAGCGCAGCCCTAACTGGTTCCTGGAATTCTGTTTTAGAGCGACAGCCATCATACCTCGTGTTTGGAGTGGACTGAATGGCACATAAAGGTTTTAAAGTCTACTTCAGTGCAGCGGATTAAGCCACATAACTGGGTGCTGAGTTGTGGATTACGGCCTTTTTCTGGATCTGTCTCTGAGCCAGTGACTTGCGCCATCTTCTCACAGGTGGCTCTGTGGTAAACGCTGACCCTGTGTTAAGGCAGATTTAGGCAGTTCCTTGAGTTAGCAAGGTTAACAATGGAAGTGGTTGACGGTCTGTATAAAGTACTTGTTTGTCATTATCTAAAGGGTCATTGTCAAATTTTGTGGATGCACCATCTCATTTGCCACAACTCTAACCTTAACACATTTCATGCACAGACTACTGCCATTAGAGACGGTGATAGTTAGTGCCCTTTGTCCATTTTGTTTCAGCATACAGTGAGGGAAGTTAGGGGTACAATCTGAATAACTCATGACTGATTGACTTACTGCATGTTGCTTTTTCTCTCAGTGACTTGGTACATTAGACAAAAGGGAACTCTCAACAAAGGGTGTCCCAAGCCTTGTGCCCTGTGCTTCCTGAGATAAGCTCCACACTGATTGATTCTATATTGGATAAACAATATTCAGGATAGAGATGGATATATAAATATAATATACATTCATCCATCCATTACCTTCCGCTTGTCCAGGGTTTGGGTCGCGGGGGTAGCAGCTTCAGGAGAGATACCCAGACCTCCCTCTCCCTAGCTACCTCTCCCAGCTCTTCGGGGGGGATGCCGAGGCGTTCCCAGGCCAGCTGAGAGATATAATCCCTCCAGCGTGTCCTGGGTCTGCCCCAGGGTCTCCTCCCTGTAGGACATGCACGGAAAACCTCTCCGGGTATCCGCCCAGGAGGCATCGGTGCCAAGTGTCCAAACCACCTCAACTGGCTCCTTTCGATGTGGAGAAGCAGCGGTTCTACTTTGAGACTCTCCCGGATATCCAAACTTCTCACCTTATTTCTAAGGGTTAGCCCAGATATCGTGCGGAGAAACCTCATTTCGACCTCCTGTATTCGCAATCTCATTCTTTCGGTCATTACCCATAGCTCATGACCATAGGTGAGGGTAGAGACGAAGATGGACCAATAGATCGAGAGCTTTGCTTTCCAGCTCAGTTCCTTCTTAGCCACAACAAACCGGTTAAGTGCCCGCAAAACTGAAGACGCCGCTTCACACTCGGCTGCGAACCGCCCAGAGCACGCTGAAGGTCCCCAGCAGATGAAGCCAACAGGACGACATCGTCTGCAAAAAGTAGCGAGGCAACCCTGAGGCCACCAAACTGGACACCTTCAACACCCTGGCTGCGCTTAGAAATCCCGTCCAAAAATATTATAAACAGGACTAATGACAAAGGGCAGCCCTGGCGAAGCCTAACCCGCACTGGGAACACGTCCGACTTGCAATGCGGACCAAGCTTCTGTTCCGTTCATACAGGGATCCCAGTGATGGGCAAGTCCACCCCAGCCCCCTTGGGCCTTGTGCCCTCAGATATCAGTGCATGCAGATATATCTGAGGCAGGGTTGAGGAGGTCCTCAAAGTATTCCTTCCACCTCCGGGTGATGTCCCCAGGTGAGGTCAACAGCACCCTCTTCCCACTATAAGTAGTAGGAACCAGGAGCTGCTTCCCCGTCCTGGTTCTGTTTGCCAGAACCTTTTTGAGGCCGACCGAAAGTCACTTTCCATGGACTCACCAAACTCCTCCCACGCCCGGGTTTTTGCTTCCGCAACCGCCCAAGCCACATTCCGCACGTGAGTGTTGATGTCCTCCAGCAAAACGATTGAATCCCCTCGTGGCATGCTAACCAGCACCCCACTCAGGGAGTCCAAGATGGCCGGGTACTCCGAACTGTCATTCTGCACAAAAGCGCAGATGATAGTCAGAGACCTATCCCTGACCCGAAGGCACAGGGAGACCTCTCGTTCACCAGGGTAAACTCCGTTGTAAATGCACCGAGCTGTGAGGCCACCAGTAGCCCCACCCCCGCCTGGCACCACTCACCTGCTGCAACTCCAGAAGAAAAGAATGTCCAGCCCCTCTCCAGGAGATTGATTCCTGAACCCACACTATGCATTGAGGCGAGCTCGACTATATCTAGTCGGTATCTCTCAACCTCACACACAAGCTCAGGCCCCTTCCCCATCAGGGAGGTGCCATTCCATGTCCCGAAAACCACTTTTATCAGCCGGGGATCGAACCGTCAGGGTCTCCCTTGGCCGCCACCCAATCCACAATGCACCAAACCCCTGACATTCCCCTTGTGGGTGGTGGACCCACCTGGGGACAGTCCTGCGTGCCACTTTCAGGCTGGGCCTGACCAGGCCCCACGGGCCAAGGCCCGGCCACTAAGTACTCGCCAGCGGGCCCCTCCCCCAGGCCAAGCTCCAGGGTGGGGCCCCGGTGATCCTAATATGAGCGAGGGAAACGAGACCTTGATAGACTTGATAGATATAACATTTCTTATGAAACAGTTTTGCCGACTGAAGCCCTTGACTTTTTAAGTAATTCACCTGCTTTGACAGCTTGATCTGCAGGTCTTCTGGTTCAGAGTTGTTGCTCAACGTGAGCTGCACAGTTCTCTTGCGTTCTTACCTCAAAGGTTCATTACAAATGCTTTCCAGATAAACCAGGTATGCTACTGAACAGGTTGACTGTAAAGAAAGACAGGAGAATGAATTGAAACCATTTCCTTAATTCCAGCATCAGCCTAGAATTGGAAAGTTGGGGACCATGGCATTCCTCCCTCACCCTCCAATCATCACCTGACACTGGCCTCCAGCAGAGACACCCATGAGGGGGTCTGCCCTTGTCCCCTCTCAGGATACCGTGGTTACAGTGATGTGCTGTGTGCGACTGGTAAGGGTTAGGGTTTGTTTGTGTTTGAGAGACAGAGGAGCAGGAGCACGGTTGCTCATAAGATGGAGTTGCGGTGGATATCAGGACAGATGTTGCTGTCAGCTCCTGTGTCTCCCTCTTTCTCCTGATTGGTCCTCTGTGGAGACGGTAGGAGAAATATATATAGCACCACTTGTTCCATATCCAGGGAAACATGAGGGTAGGCTCTGTTTCTCATGCCCAATTGGCCATTGGCCCTTGAGCTGCTACATTCTCTACGCTGTCATCAGGATTCTTTATAATCCGCGACATTTTGTATCTGCTCCCCTGAATGGCACTTTTTTCTGTTTGCCTTTTATAATCAGCCTACCTGGCTAATTGTTGGTTAATTGATGACTTATTTTCACGACCAAGAGATTCACAGAGACAGCATAAGCAGTATTGGCTGTTCAGTTATATAAGCACAAGTCTACTTGAGACCTCCTCCATGTTGCACAAATTTGTACACAAGCTCACACACGGTGTCCTGAATATTTTAAACGATCACTGTCACTCACTGTCATTAAACAAACAAGGTTATAGTTTATGCGTGGTTTGCTCTCTGAAGGTTGTGGTTTGTTTTATATTTCAAGGTTTAGAATTATTGGTGATATGATTTTCATTTTTTGCTTTATCTTTAACTGTGAGGTGTAGTTAAGACAGAGAAAGCCTTGCGTTAAAAACCTGAGTGCTGGTTGGAGTTCGGTGGCAGAGGTTCTCTGATGGAGCACACATAGACTGAGGTTTTCTTCAGGATGGGGCTGGGGGCCATGGTTGTGGGGGGCGGGGTATCAGTATAAGATCTGCTCTCGCGAAGCATCTTCCCAACCAGTGTCTGATTCCAGCACAGAAGGAGAGGAGGGGTGGAGAGGCGTTTTAATTTCATCTTCTTTTCATTTATCCCTAACGCCAGGCATAAATCCTGCAGCATGGTGGGAAGGATTGATGCTGGCCAGCCGGCCTGGGGGTGGCGGTACCTGTCATCACGGCTAATGAAGTGTCGTGTGCTGCTGGGCCCGCAGGGCCAGGGTGCTGTCTCTGCACACCGCTAATGAATGACCTGTCACTGGCCGCCAGGGCAGATGGGCCGGGCAGCTCCTGCTCTGCTTAGTCACAGCCTCAGGCAGCAGCGTGCGCCTTGGGCTGGGTGGAATGGGGTTCTAGTTGGCTGAGTTGGGTGATTTTTGGGAATGTCGGGGGTCTCCTTTAACTGGGGGCTCTGTGGATTGGGGTTCTATGAGCTGGAGGGCTCCATGCTTTGGAGGTTTTTGGTGTGGGGGGGTTTGTGAACAGAGGTTTAAGCAGAGGACTGTTTGGAGTGTAAAGTCTCCGGCTGGGACCTAAAGTAGACTGGTGCTGTTACTGGTGCTGCCGGTTGTGATTATTTGCGAGTTTGTGAGGAGGCCTGTGGGACCTTTCCAGCGTCATGCGTGGCTGCACTGTTTATTTGCTCATTTTCTTCTTTCCAGGTCAAGTGTGGAAAACACACATCATGCTCAATCTGGCTTCATTGTAATGCATAAGAAGTGCTAGGAATTTAGCTAGTGCATTGTCCTGTTTTCACAAAAAGGGGCGTTTTAGGAATCAAACGTCAGAGAAGAAATGGAGGTACAGGAGGAGCTATGACAATACAGGAGGAAGGGTTGTGTTATCCTGGGCTGTAAATTACAGATACAGTAATAATAATCAGTACAAAAATGCTGCTTGGACCCCAAATAAATGGAAATATAGAAGAAAGGGCTGTTTCATCCTGTAGGAATATTAGCGAAAGGGCAATTCTACATGTCTCTAAAGCACCTGCAGGGGACCAGCAGGGGGAGCTGCAGGGATTCCCAGAGGATTGGAAAGGGCCAGCTATTTCTCAGCCACACTAGTCTGTCCATACGCAGTGGTAATGTTACAGCTGCTAATGGCATTAGCACATCATTGTGAAGCATGGACAGGATCTCAGACCAATCGAGTGCCAAAAATTGGGGCTTGGCAACTGGTGAAACCCAAGAAAACCCTTCTCTTATACTAAAGGTGGGCAGGGCATTGCATTAATCAGGAAGAAGGTATTAGTGTATATTTCGTGTCGCAATCTGGTGTGCACATCACTGTTAATAGGTGTTATTCGTATGGCAGGTGGCGGGCAAGAGGATTATGGTAAATCTGGACTCTCAGGTACGGTAGGCTTAGATTCCCCTCATATTAGGGCAGCAGGCAGCACAGACGCAGACTTGTAGCCAAGATGTCATATGTTCACTTTTGAGAAAGAGGCTGGCTACAGTAATGCACTAAACTTAGGTAGATATTTCACTATGAATATGTCAATATGTGCACATTGTTTTAGAGACAAAGGAGAAAAATGTCCTACACGCAGTAAAATTATAGGGAGCGTCACACTTCACCCTGGAATGGAATCACTGGAATTTTAAGCATCATGTTAGCATGGACGCACGTTAGCATGGACGCACGTTAGCATGGGCGCACGTTAGCATGGGCGCACGTTAGCGTAGAAGCTGCTAAGTTAGCTGCAATCTCCCCCTCATCAGGTCACATATGGTTCCTTCCTCTGGGTATCTCAAAGCTAGCGCTAGAGGGATCTGTGCCACCATATGTACTTCAAAATGCAAGCAGACGGATGGATTGAAGTATTTAGAGCAGGGAAGCCGGGTACCCCCCATGCCCCGCCCCTAAGACGAGACCCCCAGGGATGTTTTCACTATAGGGGAGCAGGACGGGAAATGCGTTAATGACTCTTTGCTCTGGGTTATGGTCTCTCCCCAGGCTTCTGGCACCATGACTGTGACACCCGTCCTTCTGACCTGTTAGTACTGACAATTCCCAGAGCGGGGGTTTTGGGGTGGGGGGGCTTGCTGCGGGCGGCCAACAGCTGCCCAGTGAATCCACACCATGTGCTCATGGGCAGAGGGGGCACTGGGCCCTTCTCCAGGGAGCTTCCTCACAGCAGGCCTGACGGTAATGTGCAGCAGATGGAAAGCTTGGTGGACCAAACACGACTGATCGGCGTAAACCACTGTTGGACCAGAACCGAACAAAATCACTTTCAGAGACCCCAGGGTGTTTGAGTGGTTTTGCAGAAAAATAATGCTGTTTTCGCAAACTGCATTAGCACTGCTCCATTTATGGGGAAAATAATCTATATCTGGGCACAGCTGACACCAAGGTGCCGCTTTTGTGACATATCATGGTGGCTGTGTGCAGGTGCTTCAGACCTGCGGCCCATGAGAGGATTTCGGTGCTTTTTTAAGCCGCTGTACTCGTGACTCTCCTGCTGCCAGCCTTTCTGTTTATCTCCTGGACTTTGTCCAGAAGATTCTCTCTCCCTGGAAAAAAAAGCCTCAGCCTTTCGAATCATTAACCTCTGTGAACACTACAGTCTGGTGACCATGTCAGTGCTGATGACACACCATGTCTGACTAGGGGTTAGATGACGTGCACATATCGTCAGTGATTCGTGTCTGCAGGGGGGAGGTTTTGGGGAAAAATGAGGAGATTTATCCGCTCTGCCCCCTCCTCCCCCACAAAACCGTGCCGATGCCGACTGTGAAGCCTCACTGGAATACCTGCATGTAACAGCTGCGAGTGTGATGGTAGACAGGGTTCAAACCCTCTGATCGCTGTAGCAACAGTGCATTAAAATAGCTGAGCCATAAAAATAATAAGTTCTGTAGGCTGCTGCCTAACGATTGGGCAATAAAGCGGTCAGGCCTGGAGGCTGATGGGATACGGTGGGGAGGGGCGAAGTAATTCCAGGAATCGGAGTGGAGATGGCTGCCTCTCTGCTGCTGTGTATTTGTCTTTGCCCCTTTATCGTCTACTCAGCACATAGAGATATTGCCAGGCTCAGCTTATGTTCCAGGAAGAAAAGGCATGAGGAGGCAGCACAAGCAGGTCAATTAAAAGCTTAATCAGTCAGACAGTCTTGGCTTCTTCAATAACAGCGCCCTCTAGGTGCCAGTATCACCTGCTCCCCCCTACATGTGTGTGCTTCTCCGTTCTTGTTCAGTACTTGAAGGTTATGTTCGGACGCGACGTTCGCGGTCCCTTTTGTTGTTTTTATTTTTGGTTGACTCCCCGCTAACAGCCGCTGACAGATGGCACCAGTCGTGGAGCTTTTTCGGACATCGTGTTATACCGCTGTCTCGTTCAGCTGTCGACGCCCAACCAAAGGCTGCGGGTGTAAATGAAGATGCGTCTTGAAGTCGCGTTTAAGTCGGCAGTTACAGCGACAGGCTCTCAGCTTTGACGCAAGTGGGAAAATAGCTGAAGACTTGAGAGAATTATTCCCCCTCAGAATCTGTCAGGTTCAGCGTTTTCCATGTCGGACCCAGCTGTCCCAGACATTTGCCTGCCTATCCAGAGGCTTGGATGCCAAGCCGGTTGTTTTCTTGACTTGAGCTTTGGGCTCCATAGCTCCCACTGCTGGAGATGCATCCTCAGAATGGGGTGAGTCCTGGGCACAGGGGAACAATCCAGATGAGACACGTTTTTGTGATGGCTGTGGCTAGACTGGTAGCCTGGCTGTAGATGGAATGTGAGCAATGTTTTATACGTGGGGGAAGCAGACGTGTGGGGGGGGGGGCTAAGTCCTGTCAATCACTGCCTTGGTTTAAACTCCCATGAACCTATGAAGTGACTGACAGCACATGGGAGTCCCAAAGCTCTCCTGCTGTCTTTAAACACCTGAGAAGCAGATGCACCAGAAAAGCGAGTCCTTGTCCCATGTTAACCTTTGGTCTCTGCCGCTTGTCCGTGCAGAAGAAGAGCCGCGAGGAGACCTGCGGCGAGGGCAGTGGTGTGGAGATCCTGGAGAACCGGCCGTACACCGACGGCCCGGGAGGCTCAGGCCAGTACACCCACAAAGTCTACCACATCGGTCTGCACATCCCCAGCTGGTTCCGCTCCATCCTGCCCAAGGCTGCACTGCGGGTGGAAGAGGAGTCCTGGAATGCCTACCCTTACACCCGCACTCGGTAAGAATGCGTGAGCGCCCCCTGTGGGATTGGAGGCTAATCACCGTGCCTCTTAGCCAAAGTAGGTGTCTTTTCGCTTTCTTCCCTATGTGTTTTCCTGAATGCCCCGCGAGTTTGTTGTTCTGTTCAGTGAGCTCACTTTCCTGGCCTCCCCCCCGCCCCCCCGCCACCCACAACTCCAACACGTATTACCGACGACACACATCGAAGAGAAGACGCTGACAGCTGCTCTGGTCGCTGCAACCTCACTGCCGTGTGCTCTAAATATAGCCCCCCCTGTAGTTTGCACATCACTAGGTGGGTGGGAATGCTGGGCAGCCCCCCCATATTTCAGGCTGTGCCTCCCAATCCTATATAAGACCAGCCAGTATAGATGGATGGATGCTGAATTAGTTTGGGACTGATACTCTTTTTAAGTTAAACTTTGCATTCATGCATCAGTCCCCTGTCCGCTTATCCTGGTTGGGGCCTTGGGGCTTAAATTAGCAGTAAATGATGCAGTTGTGTGACTTTTCATGGCAGTTTAACCACGTGATCAGTACAGTGCATGAAGCGTCTTTAAGGATGTATGTGTTGTAAATTGGATGGTATCTTGCAAAGCCTCCTAAATGGTAATTTGGAGGAAAATAGTCTGTGCATCCCTAAAAATATTATTTTATTTTAATTATTATTTTATTTTATTATCACTCTCTCCTACTCCTTGTGCCTACTCCCCCCTTTCAGTCTGACAGCATATGCTAATTCTTCTTCCCCTCCCTGCAGGTATACGTGTCCCTTTGTGGAGAAGTTCTCCATCGATATCGAGACGTACTACAAACCTGACACAGGGAACCAGCTGGATGTTTTCAACATGTCGCCTGCCGAGAGGAGGCAGAGAACTCTGGGTAGGCCGGCCTGCTGCTTTTTCCTGTGTAGAAAGGGGAGGGGCGTCTTGGTGACTTGCTAAATATGAGAAGAACACTGATCTGTTTGGCTGCCGCTGAGGGGGAGGGACTGCTGAAGGGGGCGGGGCCAGGACAATCAGACTGATTTCCTGTCGTAATTCACTCTGCCTGCCCTTGTTGCTGGTGTAGCTATATTAATGTATACCTGGGACGTATGGTGTTTGGCTTTTTCAGCTCTGTTACCTGAACCAAATCCTTATGCCAACAGCACGTCTTGTGTCTTTTTTTGCCCTGATTTACACACCCATGTTTTTTTTTTTAGTTTTGTTGCCTATTAAAGCTGCCACCCACTTATCCATATTTTAGAACAGCGTTCAGGACCAAATTTCCTTTTTCATTTGCCACCCATATCCCCCTCCCCCACCAAAGTAGGAGACCCCTCCCTCCCCAATAAACCCGTAGTCCAGCAGCCGATCCCTCCGTCGTGTCAAAAGATGCTCTTTCGGAGAAATCCCCGAGCTATGCCTACCCGGCAGTAATTGGTGAAAGCTACCGATGATTTAATGCTTATTGCTTTTAGTCCAAAGTGGAATAATTGAATAATCCTCTCAGAATGATTATAAATAATGGTTAATGCTGAATGCTTAACCTTAATAGTTTCGAGCGAGTTGACAGAAAAAATGTTTTAGGCTAATTGCTCTCATCCGTGTGGTGGCACAGCGCATGATGTCACTGCCTGCCAGCAGGTAAAACACCAAGTGATTGGATATTATCCTGTAAACATGACGAAACACAGACGCTCCCTGTTGCAGACAATACGTGAAGCAGTGCAAATGAATATGTTTAAAAGTCGATTTTTGAAATTACTTCTAGGGCTTCCATCCATCTCCTATTTACCTCTCCTGTCAGGGCTGTGGGAGGGGGGCGGAGCCTATCGCAGGGCATTAGGCTGGGATACATCCTGTCCATCGCAGGGCACAAACAAGCACAAACGTCAATTTGGAGATCCCAGTTAGCATGAATGTTCGTGGACTGCGGGAAGAAACCGGAGTACCCAGGGGAAACACTCATTGAGGGCAGGCACGAGACTCACGGCCTCTACTGCATTTTAAAAAAAGATTAGAAGTTACTTTAATACATATGGTTATGTTTTAAAGAGTGAAACTGTTTAAATAGTGAAGATAAGCTGTGAGTCATGCTCTTGTTCAGGAATCTTACTGCAGTGGTTTCTGAGCTCAGATGCATTGTGGGATACACACAACTGTGCCTATGCAGGGGAAACGAGCCTTAAGTCTTACACGACCTCCCCTGGGCCCATGGCAGAGTGCAGCAGTGGGGACATCTAGTGGCCAGTGGCTGCCATGCACTCTGACCACATCAGAAGTCCAGAGGGCCTGTGCTGATGCTGGCTTGCATGCAGTTGCCCCGTATCGTTACGCTTTGTGGCGTCAGAAGGCAGTGAGGGGTCCAGGCAGAGGCATAGCTTTCAGGAAGAACGAGGATCTTTTCACTAATTAATTGTTTGAATCAAAAGCAGTGATAGGTGATATACGTGCATTTTCCGGGTTGCTTTTGGACAGAATTTTGGTCGGTTGTCACTATTATCCACTCTCCCTTCACACAGACCCCATCGATATCGTCAAGGACCCCATCCCTCCCCATGAGTACAAGGCAGAGGAGGACCCCCGGCTCTACAAGTCGGTAAAGACAAAACGGGGCCCGTTGCAAGAGGACTGGATCGAGGACTTTAACAACAACCCAGACAAGAAGCCCATCATGTGTGCCTACAAGCTGTGCAAAGTGGAGTTCCGCTACTGGGGCATGCAGTCGAAAATTGAGCGCTTCATCCACGACGTGGGTACGTACCCTGGGGGTGGGCTGGGGAGGCAGCGAGTCTCTGGGTAGGGATGTGATGCCATGTGGAGAAGCTCGAAGGGAGATGTAGGTGTCCAGGAAGACAGAGAGAAGGGCAGGCAATCTGCAGCCCTTCTAGAGTCCTGGGATGAACTTTGAGTGCTTAAGTGGGAAGGATAAGAGGAACAGAGCTTCAGAATCTGCACCACAAGACAGTGCACAGGTCAGTCAAGCAGACCACATAATGCAAATCAGAAATGAATTTGGAGGTTCCCTGGGATAGGCTTGTTAAGTGATCACCATCAAATTGCTAAAGCACACTTAGGTGCCATTAGGCAGCCTGTGATGTTTCCCTATGGAATCCACAGAAAAGTATAAAACCCTAACCCCCTCCACAAAAAGGATATGTGGCCAGCCGTGCTGAGGGGGGGGGGGGGTCCCTCAACTCTCAGGGAGTGGGAAATCACCGCTGCGGTTCTCGCAGGGGTCACAAGAGACAGAGTGGTCTGGAGGATCTACCTTTATGCTGAGGGAATGCCCTTTTCTGATGTCATACTATGTAATAATATGACATCATCATCTGGAGACTAAAATACCAACTGCAAACCGATATGTTTAATATGGACGTATAATCATATTACTGACGTGTCCGAAAAAAGCTGGAGACCGAGCAGCTTCGCGCTGGTACCTGTCCCAAGTTGCTCGCCCAAGTGCGGGTATCACAGTAGCAGTGAAATTACAGCAGACGTTACTTAATGAGCATTGTGCAACTTATGGCTATTTAAGCTACCTGCAGCCAGATTTGAGCCGATTTACAGTTTACTGATTTGAAGAGCGTCTGTTCGGTTTATATATAAACATCCCCCATTTATCTCCTTCGCTCACTTGGTTGGAAAGCTCCCTCCTGCACACCCCCGCCATGCCCCCCGTCCTGCCTCCAGCCCCCTCCAAATGTCACCAGCTAGCTGCAGCAGCACTGCTGCTCTTTTTAGGACGCTTATGTAAACCGGGGGCCACACTAGCCCCAGGCCCCGGGCTGTTGGTTCCGCACGTGGCTTTGAGCTCGGCTGCTGCTTAGTTGATGCTTGAGCGTAGGCGGATGCCAGGTGCCAGGGGGGTTGTGGGCAACTGGTGCCCCTCCTTTCCCCAAAGAAGCTTTATCTCC
Source organism: Mormyrus hasselquistii (assembly GCA_026779605.1). NCBI lineage: Eukaryota > Metazoa > Chordata > Actinopteri > Osteoglossiformes > Mormyridae > Mormyrus > Mormyrus hasselquistii. The sequence continues at coordinate 37,092,597 of JAODKE010000043.1, forward strand.
TTGATCATTAACCTAAATTTCACTAAATGTAATCCTTGAAAGTTCTTAAGGAAACGGGCAGGTCATGGGGTTTTGTCACCTTGGCAGCCCCTTAATCTTCTCCGTTTAAGACTTTTTCCTCTGAATGAATCAAGAACAATTCCCTAATTCCATTTGTATTGTTACCCTCTTGCTATTACCCATAATTCCCTGCGTGATTTGCGTGAATGTTAAAAATAATTAGTTTGCCTTTAAGGTTTTACAGCTTTGATTGTGTGAAGCAAATTATCTGTTTTTTTTTAATACTCATTCTGAAAATGAAGAGGACCCTATGTCTGTCTTACCTTTTTACTCCAGCCGACGGAGCTCAGATTTATCTGCATGGTCTTTTTCTCTAACCCATGATCCATATAATTGCACTCCAGCCATGTGACTGCTGTGCCTCTAGCTGGCTGACCTATTCTCACCCAGTGCGTTGGAACAAGCAGGCTGACGTGGGGCTCTGCAGGAGGGATGATGGATACTTTATTTACAGTTTATACCAGGTACATTGGAATATATTGGCCGTGTAGCCCTCAAGGCCCCGGCCTGAGAGAGGTTCTGAACCCATAACCTTCCAGTGAAGGGCGCACATCCTTAAACAAAGCTGTCCTGTATGTCAGGGCGCTGAGTCAAGTTTTCCTGGATCTATAGTTGAATGTCTGAATATCAATGGGATGTCACCGAGTGTCTTTAGCTCCGCCCCCCATCTTGGCGTATTACCCAATAGAGATGGAGTGTGGTCTATGATGTCCATGAGTACTTTTCCCATGGTGCAGTGCAGCAAACCCGCCTGTGCTTGTTGTTCTATAATGCCTGTCATCTTCTTTCGATCTGACATAGTGGATTTATGAATATGAAGGTTAATCCACACCACACTTTTTTGTGAAAAATTATAATGCACAGAAGCTCAGAGTTCAGCTTGTTTTGTGCTTCGGTGGTGCCCCTCCTCTCCCACCCCACCCCACCCCCCAGGGCTGCGAAAGGTGATGGTGCGAGCTCACCGGCAAGCCTGGTGCTGGCAGGACGAATGGTACGGCCTGACCATGGAGGACATCCGGCAGCTGGAGCTGGAGACGCAGGTGATGCTGGCACAGAAGATGGCCCAGTTCAGCTGCACGGAGGAAGGCGCTGAGGCGGGCCGGGGCGGGGCGGCCGGCTCCCCCGAGAAGGAGCAGGGCGGCAAAGAAGCAGCCAGCGCCGCAGAGGCGGAGGGCAGGCCGGCAGGGGCCGACACGCTGCAGGCGCGCGCCGCTCTCACCAAGCAGTGGTCTACCTCCTCCAAGTCCTCACGCTCGTCCAAGAGGGGAGGTGAGTGCTCCGCCGCCGCCAGGGGTCTTGCGTCACTGTCATAGTCCTGGGGGGGGTGTGCTTTGTTTTTAATCGCGTCATTTTGCCTTTGAGCCTGGGGTTTATGTAACTGTTACTGACCCTTTTTAAAAGCAGTTATTAATAGCTCAGCCGTGTCTGTGTGTATCTTTGTGTGTCTGTTTTATTTGGGTTTGCCTGCTTTGTACGCAGCTCCAGAAACTTACATATTGTGGTCTTATTTGCCCTGGTGATCCTGTGCATTTCACATGTTCACTAGTACTCGTGCGCTGCTGTACTTTGTTGAGCTGCTCTAGATATATATGCCTGGAGCATGACTACACGTTTAAGTGTGTTCTGTGTGTGGGAGGGAATGGGGGGCGTGTGCATCAGCACAGGTGTCGGTGTGAGCATGTGTACATGTGTGTGACGGGCGCTGCGGACTCTAATGGGGACTCTTGTGATGTTCTGTGTCTCACATGGTACCCCCCCCCCCCCCCATTTTCATTGGGTCATCAGAAGATGTGGAAGTTCATTAGAAGAAACTATGTGAATTTTCGGATCTGTTTATCCATCCATCCATAAATCCAACACCAGTGCAGGTGGCCCCCACCCCAGTGGTGCCATTTTTATTCCTCCCTTCAACATTTTCTACCTTCAGTAGTCCAATCTCCCCCTCTCTTTTTCTTTCTCTCTTTTTCTATCTCTCTCTTCCCATATGCTATTTATAGCCTCTGCTTCTGAAGGCAGTTCATAGCCCTCGCTCTGGGGGGGGGCTCCCTCCTCCCCCCTGCCCCTCCTCCCCCCACCAGGCTTGGTTGCCAGGCTTGTTAATGTAGCGGCGGGGCAGTGAACATGCTCAGGAATCTGATCTGAGGACAGATCCCTGCCAGTGTAGCTGTACTAATGACCCAGGACCGTGTACAACATCTGACCTCAGACCTGCATTCTGGTGTACAATTTAGCTGTACTCTCACAGCAACCTTCTAGGGCATTGTTATTCCTAGTGGATATTTTATTTATGTTATGTATTTTATTGAAAGATGATTTCTGCTTTAATTCCTGTGTTTATATATCAGACCTGTTTGCTTTTTTTGAATTCTAAGTTTTATTAGGGTTGAGTACCATGAACAAGGATGGTGAGTGATCAATGCGCCAGAAGACACTGGACTTCTGGAGTCATTATGAAACAATGTCCATGACAGTAGTCCAGTTTTCATAAATCCTCATTCTTACCTCAAAACATTGTCAGAAGTGAGGAGATAGAAATCTGCTTATTTTGTACAAACCCATCCCACACAGCTTGAGTCCTGCCTCTTTCCATATATGGACATCCAAGTCCTGATCAGACTCCTCCCCCATCTTAGGCTGGTACCCTGATAATGTCCGATTCCAGCTGAGGAAGGCATGTGTGTTTGGTAGCAAAGCAGGCCGAAGGCCATCACCAGCATCAAGTGCACAGGCGTATCGCTTATTGTAAGGGACACATGGTCTTTTCTCTACATGATAACCACGCCGAATGATGCAGATTTCAATTGGAGAACTTCATCAATAGAGCCGTCATCGAGGACGGGGGCTGCTCGGCTCGGCAGCTCTGGTGGGAGGGTGGTTCTGTAGAGTCCTCAAGGTTTGCGTTGTAAATGACTATCTCCCCTACCATCAGAGTAATTGAAAGCTGAGGCAACGTGAACAGCAGTCCACTCTGGCCAAGTTCAGCATCTCAAGGCTGCTAAGGCGATAGGCAACTTGCAGCACTGAGAGGGTCTTTACTCTTTGCATCCATCGATTAGCAATGGAAACAAATGCACAGAAAGTACTTCCGCAATAAAGGCATGATCTCTCATGAATGAATAACACCTCTGGTAATTAAACGTACCTCGTAGCTGCCAGAGGGTGTGGCGAAAGAACCATCACCTACTGTGATTTTGTACCGTTTGCTAAATCTATTGGCTTCTCCCCCTTTCTTCCTCACCTACCATAGCCCTCTATCACTCTTGTAGCCACACCCCTTGGCTCGGTTTCGGTTGTGGGAGCCGGCCGGCTGATGCGGTAGTTTACGTGATGTGTTGGAAAACCGAGCTGTCCCTTCAAGAAACATGTGGACGCCAAGCTTTGTCACAAAACCCATGTGGGCGGAGTTATGACACCACTTCCTGCTCCTGTGTCACAGGCAGTCCTTCTCGGCAGAGCATTTCGGAGTGGAGGATGCAGAGCATCGCACGGGACTCGGAGGACAGCTCCGAAGAGGAGTTCTTCGATGCACATGGTACGGTCATCCCCCAGTAACACCTTCAGTTGGTTTGCACATACGTATGGCCACTTTATCTTCATTTCCCATCCTGGCCTCTTCACACTGATTTTCTTTTGACACTGATTGGTGTTTAGGTAACTGGGGACAGCAGGAAGTGCTGGCCACTGATTGGTTTAGACAGACCATTTTCTGCAGACTTAACTGTCACTGAAGAAACTTAACTTTTTTTTTTAATATGTTCTCTCTTAAGCACAAACCGTACAGTTTGTTCTTTCTCCAGCTGGAACTGCTTACCTTTTTTATTTTAAGATATCTCCCTATTTATTTTGTAATTTGTGCCAAGAAAAATGTCACAGAGATTAGTGCATGTTTTTTTTCATTATACTTACAATCATTTTTTGCTTGTTTTCCCTGTTAGTTTTCCAGTGTTTTGGTCTTTAAGTGGCCAGTGAGCAGTAACACATCAATGCGCTGCCTAAATGCTCATAACATTCTATAGCTGTCTTCAGTATTAGTGTCAATGCTGACCAATCCCATTAAAAGCAGGAATTTCGATTCCAGAACTCACTCTCAGTGTTCCCAGTATTTATGTCAGGGATAGGTCACTCCTCTTTTTTTCCTTCTTTTTTAGTTCTCTTCCACCGATTTGCAAACTTATAATGTTTTATCCAGTTACCTGATTGATCTACTACTTCACTTTATTTCCACTCAGTTCCCAAGCATCTTATCCAGGTGGCAGCAGGGGTGAACACATTAGCTGCATATTAACATAATATATCAGCATCACACAAACTCCTTAGCTTATTATCCCAGTGTAAGAGGGTGCCTTTTATTCTCTTTCCTCTCCGCCGTTTTTGATCCCAAACAGTTTCTATTCCTTCCTGCCATCTATTGCGTGCCTCTCACTATAGCAAATTCACATCCTGTCATGTAAAGTAAATGGTGTATCCCTGCTGGGCCGAGTATATCTAGTGTACGTCAGAAGTGTCTTCCTGTTCCCGAATGGCGGATTGGCGCACGTGTAGAATATAACATTTATAAAATGATGGCGCTCCAGGCCTTTCGGCAGTGAGGACTGTGAATAACTGGCTAAATACTGGCTAATCTGGTAGATGGGAGGAGACGGGGGGGGGGGATGGTTAATCCGACGAAGGTGATCTGTGGCTGGACATCACGGCTCTGCTCAGTCATTGGATGGTCCGACCATGTGTTCTGGTTCAGGATAGTTCAGCTGTTGCATATGTGCTGGTAAATCACAGCAGTATTAAATATTGACATGGTAACATTAACAATTAATTATGAAGGAAAAAGAAGTCGCTTGCTAATTATGAAAGCATTGTTTTTAATATGCTTTTAATTATCGATAATTAAAGGAGTTTAATTAAAAGGCATTTAATATTTATAAGTAGAAAATATATTGAATGATAAGGACCGATTGGGGTTGCTATTCATTTTTTTTATGGTTTTAGATTTTTTTTTGCTGGTATCTCAGAGATAGTGTGAATGGGACCACCTACCTTTGTCTCATCCATTCACAAAGATGCATCTGACATGATTCGGATTTGACGTCTGCGGTGACGTTTATTTGTACTGTTACCTCTGACTATTCTATATAAATAACAGGGGGTCCGCAATCAGCACAGACGGCGGATCTTTCAGATGGAACAGTGCACAATTAATATCGGTCTTTGCAAAAGCTGATTCACGTTGTAGCAAGCTCGTGCATCGTGAATTGTTGGGTTGTGTTACATAATTAAACCTCACTCCCAGTAAAAACCTCAACAGAAGCCTCGAGTCATTTGAGGCCTTGCAAGCACATCCAGCAAAAATGCCGGAATTATGCTGCTCAGAGCTGCATTTGTGATAATTGAACATCCTAGCACACCCCCCTCATTGTTGAGCACTTTTGACTGGTGTCCTTATACAACACGGTGTTAGCAGTAACTACTATAATCACTTTCATAGCTGGTTCATTGACAGAGTGCTGTGTCATCAAGACCCATGTTGGGGTGTTGGCTTTCTCTAGCTCAAAGATGATGTTAGGTCAAAGATTATGGGAAGTAGTTTGGCCAAACCCTTGTTAAACATTTAATATGACACTTTAATAATATATTTCAGGGGATGCCACAACTTTGTATTGGATAAGTGGTTATAAAAAATGTATTAATATTTCAGCAGTCTATTCTTTGGCCGCATGGTTATCAGTCCGCCTATTCTTTTCTCACACTCTGCAGAGGACCTTTCGGACAGCGAGGTGGTCTTCCCTAAGGAGATAACCAAGTGGAGCTCCAATGATCTGATGGACAAGATTGAGGCTACGGACCCAGATGAAACACAAGGTGCGCAGATGGGCTGGGGTCTCTCGGAAGACGGTCTTGGACTCCCTTTCTATCAGAATGTGTGAGCTTTCTGTGGAATGGATCTTTGGGGTCAAACCTTGCCCTGATGTTCCTGCGTTTCCTTATAGGTCCGTCATTCCATCAGGGCCACTTTATTTAACCCGAGTACTCTCAAATCCCCTCCTTTCTTAATCGGATTAGCTGTGAAGGAACAATTTGCGCATTGTTTAAGTTCCCCTAATTGATTATGTTTGCTAGGGAATATGAGATTAGAACATCATAATAAGCTGGTGTGGCTGACAGTTCAGCTCCATCAGGAGGATATGAGATCCTTGCCAGGTTATGACCCTTGAGGCTAAAGACTGTCAAAACCACTTTCCGAATCTGTAAGTTTTTAAATTAGAGAAGTGTTGAGGGACCTGAAAATCGACTCTGTGTCGGCTCTTCTGAGAGATTGTCTTTCCAATTAAAAAACAAAAGTGCCACATTTCGGCTTCCGAACTTCCACTCATGAGTATCGAGGTCACCTCGTGACCTTGGCTCAGCGGCCTTGTTAGCTGGGCTTGAGTGCAAACTGCCATTCTTTCTCTGTTTTTGCAGGAGAGTTGTACCAGGAGACCGTCGCCAGCGTGGAGACACTCAATGAGGTATAGAGATCTCCCATAAAAAATAATTAAAAGCAAAGAGATGGGTAGAGAATCATCCGGGAAACTGACTCTGAAGTCGCATAGCCCCAAAAACATGGCACCCTGCAGTCAGTATATTCTGAATGGATTATTATAGGTATAATAGTGTAGGGGTCGTTATTGATGACTTTCTCAGGTGCACAAAGGAGGTTAACGGACAAAATCTCGTGTCCATTTGATAGTGATGTTTTATGTCAGTCACAGAGCTGTGTAATGTATATGTATGTATTTTTGGAATCAGAATCAATGTTATTTATTTATTTATTAGGCATACATGCTGTCATGCGTGCTCTCCTCTGTGAAGATAACACACAGTGATTTGACAGAAAGGTGACGAGTAAAATAATTAAATAATTCAAAGCAATGAACATAATTTCAGCCGCATGGTGGTGAGAGGGAGTTCATTGAAGGGCAGAGGTTATGGGGGTCACCTCCATCTGCTGATTTGTTCTGTTGATTTGAGGTGCTCTGCTTGGTTTGCCATTTGGAAGTTCCTGCCGAAATGGTAACCAGACAACGGTCACTAAATGTTCCCAGTGCATTATGGGTCAGGACAGTGTTGATGCTTGGTCCAGCCCTGATCCACAAAAGTGACACAACTTGAGAGAATGGCAAATGGTCTAGTTGTGCCATGCAAAAAACACATTATGGCAGGTAGCCTAATCAAAGGTTCAACAGAAGACACTCTTCTGGATTTCTTCCTGAAGCTCATCAGCTACAGTTCCTGGTCTATTTTTGCTGTTCCATACAACATTTCATCCCAACTCTTTGCGGTGGCTGAGTGCTTGATATCTTTGCCCAGTAGTGCAGTAGTTATTAGGCAAAAGGGCATTTCTCATTTGGGAGTTCTCGTTATTGTCCCATGGTGTATCTACTCGGCAAAAGAGCATCTTAGGTACCACATTGAAAATCCATTGACAGAAATGTCATTTGTATTGATCCCTGGCTCCCCCCCCCTCCCCCCCAGGATGGTTCTACCCCAGAAGTCCTCCAGGCCTGCAAGATCCACGTGCTTATCCTAGTTCTCCATGGTGGCAACATCCTGGACACAGGCTGTGGCGACCAGAGCAGCAAGCAGGGCGACGTGAACACCATCAGCACAGCCTTCGAGACGGTGATGCGTGTGCACTACCCCGCAGCGCTGGGCCGCATCGCCATCCGCCTGGTGCCTTGCCCACCGATCTGTGCCGAGGCCTTCTCTCTGGTGTCCAGGTGAGTCACACCCCCTTCCCCCCATGGGCCTCGAACACACCCAACCTGCCAGTATGTTAGAGGTGATTCGATGCATCAATCTGTAACTTCAGAATTGTTATTTGTGGGTAAGAAACATAATCTTACGTTCACGTGCTGAAGGTGGATGCACAAAGTGGAAGTGCTGGCATGCAAATTTCCAAAACTTAGGATGACTGGGGAAGGTTCATTAATATTGATAAAGGAAGCACTACCTGATTTTCTTTGCACTAGAAGGCTTTTAGGGAAACTCAGTTCCACCCAATTCTATAGAACGAAACTCTCTCAAATGGTTAAGATAATCTTTGTGCCACAATTCTTTTGTAAAATACCTCTCTATTGTAGTGCAAAAAAGTTGTTCATATTTCATGCTACGATAGCAATGGCCAAGACCCTGAGGTAACTAACTAGCTAGCTAAGTACGATATTAGTCCGAATATAAGAAGGCCCCCACTTTTTGGCAGCTGTTTTTAAAAAAAAATGTTTTTGGAATACCAACTCTTACTTTTGTAAAGAAAAATAAATTTTATTTGACAAGAACATATAAGAAGTTACCCAGCAACCACTGTTGAAAGCAACCAGAGGCAATAGGATTACAATAAGTGTATTAAACAATAAACATTCCAAAAATAAAAACATTATCGGGAGGTGTGGGGGGGTAACGAATTTAACAAACTCCACAACCTTTGAGGCCGCAGAATGTTTTCGATGCAGCAAACCCACATAAAGAGGGTAAAAAAATATTGTATTGTAGTGAAAGGTTGAGCTACATTAATAAACATTATACTACGGGGCCGTTGAATGCTTGAATCTGATTGGCTGACGAACGTTCTGAGGCGTGCAATTATTTTCAGGGAAACGCACGGTGAACGTAGTTCCAGGCAGCTCTCTTGACCGCATTACAGTTCCATATCACTTCGCATAGTTAACTGTAATAACGGAAA
>JAODKE010000043.1:37110697-37142263 GCA_026779605.1 Mormyrus hasselquistii
AATTACTTAGAGCTCCCCAATGCCTTTCTTTGTCTTCTCGGCCCTTTCGATCACTTCTCCCTCTGCTGTGCCTGCATCATATTGGCTATGGGGATCTTCTTATGATATCTTGTATTTCATGTTTATTGTCTTATAATTATCTGCATTGAGGAAATTGATGTGTGCACCTGTCCTCTGCTTCATAACATTGATGCTAGCAACTTTTTATCCAACAATTTCAGTGGACAATCCAACTTCAGGGACAATCCTGCTCGTGTAACGGACTCATGTGATTCTCTACACTAACTGAAACCTGATCATAACAAACCTTTCTAATCTTTATTACACTAATATAACATTAATTAGACCTGCTTTACTCTCCCAATTCTTACATCTTTAAAGACAACCTGTAAATATCATCTTCTCTTTGTAAACATTAAAAAAAAGTTTGACTGTGATGGTCTTCTGTGATTTTGCTGTTGTCTACAAAATGGCTCCAGAAAATACAAATGTGATGAATGAGCTGAGGAATTTCATCCCCGATACCAGAGTGTCTTGAGTTGGCGGTGCTCCGTAGGGGGACATGACTGACGTGCTTCTTCCTCTCAGTCGCAGCCCGCTGGTGGGGCACCAAGCGCATCGACTTTGCCCTGTACTGCCCCGATGCCCTCACGGCCTTCCCCACTGTGGCACTGCCCCACCTCTTCCACGCCTCCTACTGGGAGTCCACTGATGTTGTCTCCTTCCTGCTGCGCCAGGTGAGCCCAGTGCCTCTCTCTTTGGGGCTTCTCACCCATCTTTGACCTGTAGAGCTGTTTTATACCAGGGTTTTTCTGCCCCCTTCCAGGTCATGAGACATGAGAATTCCAGCATCTTGGAGCTAGATGGCAAGGAGGTGTCAGAGTTCACCCCCTCCAAACCGCGTGAAAAGTGGCTGAGGAAGCGGACCCATGTCAAGATCAGGGTGGGTGTCTTCTCTAGCCTAGGAGCCCTGGGATCTGAATCAAACTCTACTGTTGCTGCTGGCTCTGAAGCAGAACTGCACTAGCGTGAACATAGTTCTTACATTAATTACAGCAGCAAATGTTTTCTCAGTGAGCCGGGTAGTGTGTGTCATGACCTGCTCTTTGTTCGAATTTCGGGCAGAATGTCACAGCCAACCACAGGGTGAACGATGCCGTGTTCACAGAAGATGGCCAGCAGGTGGTGACTGGGCGCTTCATGTACGGGCCACTCGACATGGTCACCCTGACGGGGGAGAAGGTGGGCCCATTTCTGCTTCTCAGACAGGCCCGCACAGACACATGGGTCTGGGTTTGCAGGTCTCAGATCAGCACCTTCTCCAAAAGCTCAGGCAGCCTCTGATCTGAATAAGCAGGCATAGCAGTTGTGGAACAGACACATTATGTAATGTGTTGGTCACCAGAGGCAACCAGGCTGTTTTATTCTGTTGGGCATGTAGCATAGCTTTTTTTTTAAATCGATGATAGATGATGTCACCCCACAGAGATTTAGCAAGAGCTCTGTGGTGACTTTTCTTTGCTTTGGATTTACAGTATAGTGTTAATCTTATGAGTTAATTTTCCTTCTCATTGAGCTTACCGTACAAGTAACTAATTACATCTGTCCCCTAGGTGGACATTCACATCATGACCCAGCCTCCATCAGGGGAGTGGGTACATTTTGCCACCGAGCTGACCAATAGCAGCGGCCGCGTCTCCTATGTCATCCCTGAAAGCAAGCACCTTGGTATTGGGGTCTACCCTGTCAAGATGGTCGTCAGGTAGGGCTGTGTGGAGTCTCATCCTTCAACTTGCCGTCAACATGCAACTGTTGCTCTCTTGCTCCACCTGTTGGGCACCAGTCAGGGAAATTAAGGTTGTAAATAATTAACGCTGAAGGTCACCATGCACAGGGGTCTATAAATACAGATTTAATAAGCAAGCAAAACCATAAATGTAAACAAAATGAATAACAAATTGGAACCGCCAGTTTTGCCAATTCATCATGGACAAACGTATTGTGACACACCTCTTATTCACTGAAGTGTTTCATTTAGACCCATTGCCTCAGGTGCATAAAATCAAGCATCTAGCCATGCAGTCAGGTTTGCAAACATTTGTGAAAGATTGGGTTGTTCAGAAGAGCTCAGTGAACTCAAGCATGGTACTGTCATAGGATGCCACCTTTGCAATGAGTCAGTTTATGAAATTTCTTCCTTGCTAGATTCCATGGTCAACTGTAAGTTGTATTATTGCAAAGTGGAAGAATTTAGGAACAGAAACTCAGCCATAAAGTGGCTATGTAAAGTAACAGAGTGGGGTCGCAGAGTGCTGAGGTGTATAGTGTGTGTTTATTCAATAACTGCAGAGTTCCAGATTTCCTTTAGCATTAACCTCAGCATAAAAACTGCAGTGGGAGCTTCATGGAATGGGCTTCCATGGCTGAGCAGCTGCATGCAAGCCTCATATCACCAAGTGCAACGTTAAGTGTCAGATAGAGTGATGTAAAGCATTACCATTGGCCTGCAGTGCTAACATTATCTGTGGAGTGACCAATCACGCTTCTGGCAGTCTGGTGGCGATTCTGGGTTTGGTGACTGCACTGTGCCAACTGTAAAGTTTGGTGGAAGAGGGATAATGGTGTGGGGTTGTTTTTTAGGGGTTGGGCTTGGCCCCTTAGATCCAGTGAAAGGAACTCTATAATGCTTCAGCATACCAAGACAATTTTGGACAATTCTATGCTTCCAACTTTGTGGAAACAGTTTGGGGAAGGCCCTCCTCTGTGCCAGCATGACTGTGCCACAGTGGTAGGTCCGTAAGGATATGGTTGATTGAGTTTGGTGTTGAAGAACTTGACTGGCTTGCATAAAGTCCTGACCTCAAACCCGTCAAACACCTTTGGGATGAATTAGAATGGAGACTCCAAGCCAGGCCTTCACATCCGACATCAGTGCCTGACCTCACAGATGCTCCTGGATGAACAGACACACTAAATGGAAAACCCTCCCAGAAGAGTGGCAGCTGTTAAAGCTGCAAAGGGAGGACCGACTCCATATGGATGCCTATGGATTTATAATGTGATGTCATAAAAGTTCCTGTAGGTGCTACGGCCAGGTGTCCCACATTTACCACACAGTCTGTCCTTACTAACCAGTGCAGTAAGTGCAGTAAATCTGGTAGATCCTAGTGAGACACATTGGCATTTTAGTTTTAGATGCTTTCACAAGGACATGGGAAGCGAACTGTAAAAAAAAAAAAAAAAAAAATTCATCCTGGATTTTAAGGCTGTCATAAATTTTTATTAGTCGCAATACAAAATTTACAGGCATCCTTGTTTTTGGTTTGTTTTTTATAACAAGAATTGGAATTCATAAATCATTTCTAAATGCCTTGTTGGCAGTTTGACGGACAGTTGATGGAAAGAAAGGTAACGCCTGTGACACCTCAGCATTTTCCTCATTCCTCACACCAAGCTAAATGTTTCAGGGGTGACCACACCTTCGCAGACAGCTACCTGACCGTGCTGCCGCGGGCGACGGAGTTTGTGGTGTTCAGCATCGATGGCTCCTTCGCCGCCAGCGTGTCCATCATGGGCAGTGACCCCAAAGTGCGCGCGGGGGCAGTGGATGTCGTCAGGTAAGCTCCCCACCCCCTGACTGACCTACAGCTGATCTGTGTCCACACCAGTCTATTGCTCGTTGGGACGGAGATGTTCAGACCTTTTGGCGCGTCCCTCAGGCACTGGCAAGACCTGGGCTACTTCATCATCTACGTGACGGGTCGGCCCGACATGCAGAAGCAGCGTGTGGTGGCCTGGCTGGCCCAGCACAACTTCCCGCATGGCATCGTGTCCTTCTGCGACGGCCTGGTGCACGACCCTCTCAGGCACAAAGCCAACTTTCTGAAGTCCCTAATCAGCGAGGTGAGTTGGAGGCCCAGGGGGCAGGACAGAAGGTGTGAATGGGGCAGAGGTGGAAAGTTCAGGCCCAGCTGAATGCTCTATGACTGACTCTGTATACTCAACGTGTTGGTTGAAACAAAATCTTGGTCTGGATTTGTAGTTTTCCACTTCTGGAATGGGCTACATTAGTATCTGGAAGAAGGTGGTGACGAGTTTCAAATGCGAATCTTCTTCTGCGTCTTGCTCTAAACTCCAGCACTTTGTTATGCTTCCCATGGGTCAGTCCTAAGAAGCTCAGGGCACAAAGATGAAAAGCATACACTGTCACACACACACAGTCACATGATGTAGGACACCACTTCACCTAAACTGGAAAACCTGTGTAACTGAACCGTTCACTACTGACTATGACAGAGGAAGTGAAACACTCTAAAAACCATTCCCTGCGGTCAGAGAGCTTTGGACACCAGTCCACATGACACTTGTGTCCTTCTTCTCAGGCTCACATGAAGATCTTTGCTGGGTATGGTTCCACCAAGGACATCTCCGTCTACTCCTCCATAGGCCTGCCCCCGTCTCAGATTTATATTGTCGGCCGTCCCACTAAGAAGATGCAACACCAGTGTCAGGTATCTGACTCCATTCTGACTCCTGGCCTTACTTAAACTATTCAACTCCACCCAGTTCCTGTTCTTAGTTAAATACTTTACAGTCTCGCTTAATCATCTTCATGAGATCAGTAAGTCCTGTACTAACTTCCAGTAAAGACTCTGGAAACCTTGTCAAGCACCATAACTGACTGGCTTCATTTGTTACTTCAGTTTTTGGTGTTTGATCGCATGTTTTGTAGATAACATCATTCTTCACGCTAAACGTCTGTGCCCTGCAGTTCATCACTGATGGCTACGCAGCTCACCTCTCCCAGCTGGAGTATAACCACCGCTCGCGCCCGGCCAAGACCAGCAGCGCCCGCATGGTTCTCCGCAAGGGCAGCTTTGGCCTTGGCGCCAACAGCGACTTCCTGCGTAAGCGAAACCACCTTCTGCGCACCATCTCCTCACAACCGACATCCGGGTCGGCGGGCGGGCCAACGCCAGGCGGCCACGGACGGCCCGAGCGCACGCAGAGCCAGTCGGACAGCGAGCGGGAGCGCACTGAGCGTGCCCAGCGCAGCATGAGCATCGCCGCTGGCTGCTGGGGCCGCAGCGGGAGCACCAAGCAGGAGGCCGGGGCCCTGAGCCCCAAGTAGGGAGGGGACGGGGGGCAGAACAGCGAGGGAGACCGAGGAACGTGAGGAACAGAGGGAGGGGCGAAGGGCAATCTGGGGGCAGCCGTCTCACACCCTTACACCTGGGGTCAAAGGGCAGCAGAGTGGATAGGTCGAGAGTGATTTAAAAAAAAAAAAAAAAAAAAATGATTAAAAATCCACATGGTGCTATTAAACCATCCCGCAAGGCAAGCAAAACCGTGAAGCATGGGCAAACCTGAAATAGCGAGAACCTGGGAAGAGAAACCTAACGCCGGAAAGTAGGAGTGAGCCTCAGGTTTAAGGGCGGCCGACGCTCAACCAGTGAGAGCGTGGAGGAACGCCAAGAGTTTGGCGGGAGCTGGGGGGTGCAGGTGGGAGAACAGAGCCACATTTTGGTGTCAGCCCCCCCAGTATCTACTATCCCTTCCTCCTTGCTGTAGTGTGACTGAGGAGGAAGTTTAGCAATTAAACAAGAAACTATATGAAAAAAAAAAAAAAAAAAACGTGTACAGCGGATGCCTGATGTATGTAGGGACAGTTGAGTCGAGTTAAGCTGTTTGCAGATGTGGCTTTTGCTTTAAGATTTGTAGATAAAAAGATGATTCTTTGTAATAAGGCAACAATCCCTTTATCCTGCCGATCTACATGCAATACCTCCCAGGAAAAGTCTTCATCAGTCAAGGTCCGAATCCAGTAGTGGGTTTTCATTGCGGGTTCGCAGCAGTGTGGCCTGGCCCAGTGGATTGGGGGTCTATGGCAGCTGCCTGTTTATAGCATGAAGATCTTTGTAAACCTCATGATTGACAGCCACTCGCGCCACGCCATCCCTGTGCCCCACTTTCCTGGCCCCGCCTCCCTGGGCCACACATTCTTCGACCGCCATTCCTCAGATATGTGGGTGCCATTCTTCAGCCGTGGGAAAGGTGTCGGGGGTTTTCTCACTGATCTTGACTGCTAAAACTTAGGTGTTTTTGGGGTGGAGTGAGCGACGCAAACAACCCTCTGTCCCACAGACTCAGGTCTCCAGCAGGTAGTCTTGAGGACAAAAATCAAAGGCAGCACGCTCCAGCATCTTCTGGGCAGGCCAGCGGCTCTGAGAAGACAAGCTCCTCTGGGCGCTCAGCCTCACGGGGCTGTGCTTCTGGGTGACACTCATGCGCCCCCTGTTGGACAAACCAGGGACTTACACTATTATCAACAGCTGAACTGAAAACAATTCAACGGCCAAACTCACATTCAAGAAGCTGTAGAAGCTCAACTGTATAACCTCATTGTTTTTTTGCACTAAGTTTATAGTGGAGAATCTTGTTACCATTTCATGTTGCTACATATCGATATCTTGTAGTGCATGACCGCTATTATTTACTACCTATACAGGTTGTCTGCTTCTGTGTGTATTTCTTCCCTAGCAGGATTGGACACATACCTTATTAGGAAATAGATGTATGTATACCAAGTGGATCAGGCTGAATCCAACATTTCCTTTTTAATGTACAGGAGCATTGAATGCTGATTTTGCTCTATTAAGGCAAAAGACTTGCTTGTATAGTTTGGATAACGAAGGCTTGTATAAAATAGGTCGTTGACTTAACCTTAGCACTCTGAGTCAGTGCAGAACAGTGACAGGGATATATGTAAAGTCCTTACAGATAATCGGAGCGATTAAGAGCGATTCGAGTTGTAAGGGTATATTCCGTAGCATAATTGTGGATGGTAACAGAAAATAAGGTTTGTGGTCATTTGCTTTGCACAGTATTACCATGCACACATACACTGGAAGGGTCTTATTGGGTGGTTTTGGAATTACTTGTGACATTGGAGCCTCATAGCATCCATGTGGAAATCTGGGATACAGCCTTCCGCTTGGTCTTCACCGTGATGGAGGTATGGAGGTGCATGAAACCACATGAAGTAGTTTAAACTGCAGACTCTTTGCAGTTGATTAAACATAAACATAGTGTAGATAGTGTAAAGATTATGTAAATGTCACGAAAAGTAGGAATATACAGCTGAGAAGTATTTATTTATGCAGATTTATAAGGTTATGGATCCTTCAGGTTTATTATATTTAAAGATGTAGCTTTTTTTTTTCTTGTTTCTGATGTGTACAAGATTGTTTTTATGGACCAATGATAATCTTTGTCTGCGCTTAAACAAACAAATATTCCGGTCACCATAGCGACGCCACTGCGCAGAGCATCACGGCACTGACAATCAGTCTCTCATACTCGCCACCCCTCCGTCCGCCCCGCGCATGCCAGCGAAGGTCAGCAGTGGCAGATCGTGCCCACGTAGGCGGGGTGCCGGACGGTGGGGGGGGGGCAGCGTCGGTCTGATAGCTGCATGGCTTTCCGGCATGTGGAGAATGACGCAGATCATTCCCAGCATGCCTCCAGGAACTGTTTCGCACAAAAGGGTCCTTTACGTTTTAACGATACCCAGCACAAAACTGTACATTTATAAAATACAGCCATCCTGCTTGCATGACCTTACCTGTTGGGTTTGTCTTTTGTAGAAATTTTATACCTGAAAGGTGTAACAGGCCAGTCCACTATGAGTACAGCACAGCCCAAACACAAAGAAAGGTGACAGGATCAAGATGAGTTCTTTGCAATGCACCTTCAATCATCATTTTTCCTTTTACAGTCTTTCCATCCCATATTCATGTCAGATTTTACTCTCTTCCCTAAAATTTCTGCCTTCATCATATTTCCTCTCCCTCACAGTTACCTTTTAAAGGATATTTCCAACTGAAATGTCAGTACTGATCCTTTCATGTATCAGTGTAGAACGTGAGACTGACAATATTCATCACTGAGAAAACGTGGAGGGTAGAAATTATCCGTCCATCTCCCATGACTGTTTATCAAGTGCATGGTGTCAGTGAGCATTGGGGCATAAGCCAGGCGGCACCCACATGCATTATGGGTAGAGTATGCAAACGTAGCCTCTTCGAAAAGTCGGCAGAAGCTGGAATAAGAATCCTTCGCAAACATGGGAATAGCATGCGAACTCAGACCGGGCCAGGAAGCCCAGGCCTGGAGATCTGAGGCTGCCCACAGATACACGCATCCTCCACGTCAGCCCTTGTCGCATATGTGCCGTTCATCTATTATTCTATTTATAGGCCATGATCATTATACATTGTTTTCACTGGAGAACCACATCCCTTAAATATTTCTGGTTTCTGATCATTTCATTCTTGGTGCTAAGGAAAGACAGAATGGCCACCGACTGCTGGCCATGTCACGCGATCCCAGAACATGAGATTTGAAAAAATCCAAATCACTTCCCAGACTCATTTTTTGATGTGGATTCTTACAACAGAAATCACATAGTCGTGGTCAAGAGTGTGGATCACCTACTGCAGGTTGTTCCAGCTGTGAAAATGCAGTATTGATGGGACTTTGGCTTTGATAGTGTTTGGTGGAGGAGCATTTCCTGCTTTCCCAACACTACTATCTCTACTAGGGGAAATGGGATTGGAAGTGCAACCACAGGAAGTCCATCACAGCTCTAGAACATCAAACCAGCTCTGAAACTCTTAACACCCAGCTGACGTCAATGTTTACTATTGTCCCGAAATACAGTACACAAATTTTCTAAAAAAAAAAAAAAAAATTAAAAATCACAGAAATATTTTTCAGAATTTTCTATTTACCTGTAGGCAAATGGCTTCAGAGTATTTTTCTTGCTGATTTCACAGGTGAGACAAATTCAAACTTAGTAATGTAATATTTATATACAAAAAGTCACAGGTTCATCAAACAGGTCTCGACTTCATTGTGACTGTGATTCAGTTTACAAAATCATGAAAAAAAGTGTATATTTCGTCCAATAACAAATGCGTACTGTCTTGGAAATATTCCTGGATCTTTCTGCATACCCAGTCCATTGAAATGTCTTTTTAGAATCCAAAAGTTCCAGAGTTCAAATTTTTCCCGCTGGTTTGGAATGATGAGATTAAGAATGACTTGTTTATTGGTAATTTACAGGGACGTTTTTACAGGCAAAAATCAGTGAAACATACAAAAAAAAAATTACACATCCAAAATGACGGGTCTGCTGCTTTCAAATTTGTAATGTCCCATGATTATTTAAAAAGTGTAACGGTAATGATTCACTCAGCTGAGCTAGTGTGTAATAACTCCCCACATTCATCTCTTCCTCTTTCCTGGCTGTTAGTGCAAGCGTTTCAAAAACTGGTAGTGCTCTGTGTACAATTACGTCGTAGACAATGTGGATTCTAAAGAAAATTGGACAGCTCTTTCATTCTTTCGTGTTTTATGTACAGTGTATAAATAAATATTAAGAAATGACAGATAACCCTGAAATCTGGGCTGTTTCTTTCTTACCGGAAACACCATCTACTCTATAATATAGAGACTTTTTTTTTAAACTGCTTCGGAAAATATAAAAATGTGAGTATTTAAATATTCAAATATCTCTGTTAGACCATCTAATGTTATCACCCATCCAGCTTCCATAACTTATCCAGTACAGTGTTATGGTGGTCTGGCTTCCTGGGACTGGGCATATCTTGCACAGGATGTCAGTTCAATAAAAACAAAATCACTTTTTGGAGAAGACCTACGTGGACAGCAGGAGAACTTGCACAGAACCTTGGACATGCGTGACCATGCTGCCAAACAATGAAAACGACGCTGACAGCAGCACAACCAGGACTAACTCAGCTGAATATGGAAATGACCACCTAAAAGCCCAAGACCATCAAAAATTAAACATGGCCATAGCATGGACCAGCCTACAGGGGGCGCTGCAGGCACACCGCTGCTCCTTGTCCATAGAGGGTCTGGGCTCCTGCCGGCAGGCTGCTCTAACGGTTGATCCCCAGCCTCCTCTGGAAGGCACTGCCATCACCTTTAGTGGCCTGCTGTGAATAAAGACGACAGGAGTGAAAGGGAGCCCCCAACCCCCCCCAGGGAAGGTTGTGGCCAACCAACAAATCAGGCTGCCTCGTACCTTATTTATTTCTTTGTGCTTATCTCGGCTGACAATCTCCTCCAGGATCTCCCCTTCCCCTCTCACAAGCCTGTGTGCAAGAAGCAAGCTCGCAGTGAAACTCTTCACACATTCACTGTATTTATGTACTTGTTCAGAATATAAATCAAGTCACTTGATCGATTATGTGAAACACTAAGGTGTAACACAGCAATTCACTAGTGCTTCCTACCTGGTACGCCCGGTTTCGGGGTCCACCACCCTGCGGATGACACTCTGCTGAGCCTCCCACTCCTCTTTGGTGAGGGGCCGTTTGGTGGAGAGCCGTGCCTTCTGTTCATCAGTCATGACTGTGGACACATTCAGGCTTGCCTGTAATCACTCTGCGACTGGCTCCAACCTACCTACTATAATACAATTCCCTCATCCAAAGCTACACTGCAAGATTTATTCTGCTAAAATAAGCATTTCTTAGCTGCACCCATTAAGAACCTTGGAAAAAACGCATGTTGTCGTTTGGCAATGTGTCATGCAAGGCGAAACAAAACCCAACTCCTGTTTCATCCAAAATTTCCTGGTATGAGCAAAGGCAGCATTTAAGGAAGGTACATTGTATTTATGCACATTGAACCGCATCCGACTGCTGATTTTAACAAGCTGCGTTTCACTCCATTGATACGTTTTAGCCTTGCTGGTGTTTGAGATGATCCTGACCCTGCTGGCAGCTTGAAGGAAAGCCTCACCTGGTCCATGTTCCACTGGGCCCTCAGTCTGCCACATCTCCAGTGAGCATGACAGCTTATTGGTGGGCGTCTGGGGATCAAGGGGCAGCGAAGGCGTGTCCTTCCCTGATAATTTCCTCAGCTTTTTCATCTTCTTCTTCTGCTTCTTCCGTTCCTTTCGTTCTTTTTTTTTCTCCCGGGCCTTCATCTTCTTAAGCTTCCTCTTCCGCCTCTTCTTCTTTCTGGTTTCTTCATCACTGGAGTCAGATGATGATGATGATGATGACGAGGAGTCTGATGAAGAGGTTGAAGAGCTGCCCCTCCTTGCCTTTTTCTGATCCCGCTTCTTTTCTGCAGGTAAAGGCAGCCATGAGTCACCAGATACAGCAGGTCATTATAGGTCCTTTCCAAAATTTTTTCCAGAAACGGAACTAGGAATTTGTCACATTCATACCGCAGGAACTCTGCACAACTGTAGTTCCACAGAAGCAGTTCCTGAACCCTTGTTTAGTCCCTACTCCAGACTAGGTACTTTTCATTCAAAACACAAACTCTCGGGGAGGCACTTACAGCGATAAGGTCCCAGTTCCTGTTGTGTGGTGTGAAAGTGATACACACAAGTGATAGGGAGCTATAGAAGTTATCGGTCACTACGGCCCAGGGACTTGTAACCTGGGACCAGGTTCCGCAACTTCAGTATGAAAGCATTTTGGCTTAACTTTAACTGGTGCATGTAAATTCCCTATAGAGTACATCTACATGAGCCAAAATTTTACCTGACAAAAAATGATCTAGCACCTTCTGAACCTGGAGTCCTGACCATCCTGTTATAGGCTCCAGGTTCATGTTACACCAGATGAGCAGTTATAAAAGGTGGATAGGGTACAATATCATATTTAAAAATGCTAAACTGAGAAGGTAAACTGTAAAAACAATTCTCTACAGTTGTTTTAACACAAGCCAACACCCTAGTTAAAATATAAGAGCAATTTGCAACATGTATTACCATTGCCAGGAACAGGTAGACATTACCTAATCACATTTTATTATTAAAATAAAAATTAAGAATTTTCAAACACTGAAGTTACCAGCAAATTTTATAGAATTGTCTTATCTGCTATAATTTTAAGACCAATAAACAGAAAAGGTCTACAATGTGTACCCCACACATTTGCTGGACTAATTTCAGACAGAGACTGAGTGAATTAAAACTGATTTCAAGCGACTGATTTCTTTGTTTGTGAATAATTGTAAATTGCTATGTGAGAATGAGCTGACCTTGGCTCTTGCTGGAGGAATGGGATCGTTTCTTTTGTCGGTCTAAGCTGCGGCTTCTGCTGGAGGAAGAGGACGAAGAAGAGGAAGAAGAGGAGCTTCTCCGTCTTTTCTTCTCTCGTTTGGTTTCTCTCCCCTCTCTGCTCTTGTCCCTTCCAGTGGGCTTTGCTGGTGACCTGCTACGCCCCATTACTGACTTCAAGGCAGTCTGGTAAGGGCATCGAACATTCGCATTATTCCCCCCCCCAAAAAAGCCTCTTATCTTACAGAAAATCTCTTAGATTACATCCGCATTACTGCAATATCATAATACAATTTACTTGACTGCAACTAAGGAACAGACGCCAGATTGATTTAGAGTAACTGGTATAGTTCACAAATTACAGATTAGTTTCTGCTTTTTCACAT
Organism: Mormyrus hasselquistii; assembly: GCA_026779605.1. Lineage (NCBI taxonomy): Eukaryota > Metazoa > Chordata > Actinopteri > Osteoglossiformes > Mormyridae > Mormyrus > Mormyrus hasselquistii. The sequence continues at coordinate 37,123,196 of JAODKE010000043.1, forward strand.
AATTCATTCAGCACCACACCATCTTTACATTCAAACAAAGCCACTGAAACCTAAGTGAAAACATAAATAAGACATGACACTTACTCGTGGTACAGGTAAAGGTCAGCTATGTAAAGTCATCGGGAAAAGAAATATTCTTAAAGGCAGGAAAGTGTATTAGATGTAACGATCAACTACCCCCCAGCACATCCACACAGAACAGTTAGTCTGCTATCCAGCCTAACAAGCAAATATGGACGTAAAAGAAATTAAACAATTAGACATTTACTGATTGCATGTGGCTGAAAATGTAAAGTAGCTGCTGATAATTACGTAAAACTTCAAACGATCACCTAACCTGCGACGACCGCAAATACCGCCCAGCTGCGCGATGAGCATATTATACTACGGAAGCCGGAAGTGTCACCATAAATTTCGTTCGGCTACGACATGGACTCTCAGTAAAGTATTTCCATATACCTGAATGTCTTCCTGTGGAAACAAATATGAATGGAATGGATGGAATTATATTATTTATTTTTTTGACAAGATTATCAATTTCCTCATTTAGAGGGACATCGTTTTACCACAGTAATTCAGTGATTCAGGCTATCCTTGTGGAGCACAATATCTAAATGGGATATAAAGGCATAAAAAAATACAATATAAAATTTTTCTACAGATAGGTTTGCTAAGTGCTCCAAGGCAATGTTGCCAGTACATAACTTGCATACTTAATACTTAAGTTATATTCCAAGCTATTTACTGGCAACATTGCCTTGAAGCACATAGCAAACCCATCTGCAGAAAAATTTGATTTTGAGCATTTAGGTCTTTGAAATTGGGAGAGGGCTCTCAAGGTGATCCTAGGTAGGGTAACCACAGGTCCAGATTCCATCCAGGCAGTCCAGTCTGTCCTGACTCTGTTGGGTTCCCTCCTTTTAGGCCCCTTGTCTTCCCTTTTAAGCCGTAGTGCCCCTTCTTGCACACTGGTGTGCTTCTTTTTAAGAGCCATGCAGGTCGTCACCCTATTCCTAGGCCTGCTGACTTCCATTTGATCGCTAGGTGTTTAGGGTTGCTAGTCATTTCGTCCCCTTAACCTTGTTGTGTGGTGATGCTATGAGCAAATAGCCTCTACTCTCTCTTCACTGACTCTCTCTCTGCTTGTAGCTTGGACATTTCACAGGTAGAACAGCATTATAGTAAACGTCAGTCATTTAGGGATGGTGAGGTAAGTTCTGAGAGTTAAGTATAGACGTCCACAAAGGGTTTCAGGTGGTTGTTTATATATAGGGTCATGGACTCTGCTGATGCTAGTGTTGATGACTGCAGCACCCTCCTTGATATTGTATATACAGATGCTCCTCTACTTATGAACTTTCAGGCATACGAGCAAAGAGGACTGTAAGTCCAAATTGTGTTCATTGGGCTCCCGTTTCCCGTCCGCGACATCGATTTTTTTTTGGGCAGCGTAGCGTGCGTACTGCCAGTTCCTTGTACTTGCATATACCCTTAAAATGATGTTGAATAATGACTTACAAATGGAATGACCCATAACAAAAAAAGCACAAAGGCCATGCTTGATTATTTTGATATCTTCATATTTAAATATTGGTTTATATTAAACAAATCATTTAACCAAAGCTACAGATCCGATGCAAAAAAATGAATTCAAGCAATTAGACTTTGGACGACACTGGATTAGTTTTCGCCCATCTCAGCTTAGATGTTCTGTTTGGTTTAACTTATGAACAGGATCCATCTTGTCTCACTTTTTAAAAAATACACACATAACACAGCTCACCAATAAATTCTGTTTTATTAAACTGTATGTAATAAATGTAAGTAGCTCTGTAAACAAAACATTTTTGTTTACTGGTATACACATGTCTTAGTGAGTTGTAGAAAACTCTTCCGTGAGTTTGGGGAGGGCAGGGCTTACTGACAGAACAACACACACCAGAATATGCATGAAGTGGAAAACTTCTGTATAAATCTCTGCCGCACATATTAATACCAACCTTAAATTGTTTGGTATGATGTCAAGTATTCCTTGCATGTCGCACCTAGCATGCATCACCCTTGACACCCACAATCCTCTGAATCACCGTTTCCATGGTTACCCCACTTCCAACGGTGTAAGGACCTGTGGTAGGGGTCCTGAGGAAGACTGCGAGCTTCAAAAAAAAGTGCATCTACAGACAGGCTGTGCGCCCCCATTTCACTTCTTGGTACTTGTACATTAAAATACAGAAGAATAAATAAACGTGAGCACCCCAACAGCTAAAAGGACAAAATAAATATTTCACCAGCGTTAGCAGGATGTGTAACAGCAACTAAAAGTAACAAAAAGCTGGATGGCGGAGTGTGTAATGACTTTGATGAGGTACACAGGCATCCCGCGTCCCAAGCTGCTCAGGGCACCAAGCTTTGGAATGTGTTTTTTATTCTCGTCTTTGTTTTCCTGTGCAAGGCGTGGTTCTCTTATGAGGAAGCCACCATATGGATTCTCTCTGGGGGGGTCAGGAGAAGGTTCTTAGCTGCCTTTATAGTGTTCTTCATGAGCATAGCTACAGTCATGGGTCCCACCCCTCCAGGCACTGGTGTGATATAGCTGGCCTTCTTGCGCACTCCTGGTAGGCAGAGATAACAGAGTTAGTTTGGACTGGGAGGGTATAAGATAGACAGTGGCTATACATGTATTTTTGAGTTAAATTAAACCGTTAACATTATTCGCCCAGAATACCGTCAGTGTCCCTCACCTTCAAAGTCAACGTCCCCCACTAGTTTGTTTTTGCCCGTCAGGGGGTCGTGTACTCTGTTGATGCCAACGTCGATGACCGCTGCACCCTCTTTGATCATGTCTGCTGTGATGAGGTTGGGAATCCCTAAAAGAAAGAGTTAAACAAAAGTTAAATATTTTAAGCAAAATGCAAAAGGGAACAAAAGAAGAAAAACAACGATCTGCCGTCTCATACTGTACCTGCAGCCGCGACGACGATATCAGCGATCTGGGTGTGCTGGCGAAGCTGCTCTCTGGGAGTGTAGCGGTGCGAGATGGTGACCGTAGCGTCACCTAGCCAACGTTAAAGAAAGAAAAAATGGGGGGGGAAAGCCTTAGAGGTCAAAGGTCATCCTGTTCTTCAACAGGAGCCAATAAACACCATCCCCAATTTCATAAAGCGCTACACCATCAATTATCAATTTTTAGTACAAGAATTCTTTCCTGCCCTGCTTGGTTCCATTTGCCCAACAAAGAAGGGGGCTATTTCCCAATCACACCCATGCAGTGACCCCCACCCCCACCGAACACCCCTCTTACCTCCAGGCCTCTCATGACGCCCGTCTGTGTGCAGCAACATAGCAATGGGCATGCCCACATTTTTGGAGCGGCCTGCAACGACGACATTCTTCCCCAGTGTGGGAATACCTGGAAAGGGGGAGGAAGGGAGAGAGACCAGGTGTCAGGATCGTCAGACGCCTGGGAGCAGAAGCGTCTGCTCGGGGCAGGCACCGGCATGTCCTCCACCCAAGCGCTCACCAGTTCGCTTGATGATCTCCCACACACCCCAGGGTGTGGCAGGAAGCATGGTAGACTGGTCCAGGCACATGCGGCCTACATTGACCACGTGGAAACCGTCCACGTCTTTCTCGGGGGAGACGGCATTGCACACACGCCGCTCATCAATGTGTTCTGACAGGGGGAGATGGAGAGTTACCAGCTTTGGTCATTTATTCACTTATTTCCTCGTTTATTTAGCTGCTAAAACAGCATATCGGTCTTTGAGTAGCTAGGTGGGAAAGAAGGCTACAGGTTTGGCCAGTGTAACCTTTTTAGGTCCTTATCTGCAAATCTGGTTGTTGCATCCTTCTGCAACATTACGAAAGTATTAATCAAGTGTTTCTCAACCGGGTCCTTGGAGATCCCCAGACTGTCCATCAGTTCACTCCCAGCCAAACAGTCTATGCGGACTGTCAGGGGGCCCCCGTGGAGCGGTTCGAGAAACATCAATGGACCCAAATGCAGGCCATCATCTGCACCGACCTGGCAGCGGCAGCTGGACGAGCAGCCCGTCAACTCTGTGGTCGGTGTTGAGTTTGTGGATCAGCTCCATGAGCTCCTCCTCACTGATGAAGGAGGGCTTCAAGATGGTCTCACTGCTGATTCCTGGGGTTGGGAAGGAAAGACAGACACATTAACAAGAGTCTCAACTCCGAGAAAAAAAGGATAAGGATCGTTTGTGTGTGTTTATGGGGACAATCACCATTATAATCTTAAAAAATTAATAAATAAAAATCGGCTTCATTGGCATAAAATGTATTAGTCACTGTTGCCAATGTATCAAGCTGTGCCAATCAGACCAACATAACTAGCTTCTCTTGCTAATTAGCTTTCCCACAGAGGGGACTACAAGCTTTTAGGTTCATTAATTCCTATAGAACAAAAGATTTATTGTTCATCTTGCTCAAATGTTCTTATGTTATTATTTGACTAATCATTCCACTCATTTGGTAACATAAATTAATACATTCCAAACATTTTATTAGTTATTAAAATGTTGAGAGTTAGTTGGGAAAGAGGGAGATTAAGAATTCTAATTATTACAAAATAGAAGCATCTTATGATGCAAAAAAAAAAACGCATTGGTGGATTTAAATGGAAGGAACGGCTGGAAAACATTCAAGGTGACATTTACGGGATCTGGCGGGAGGTGAAGATCTGCATCTTTCTTATGAACATTATGTTTTATCTCAAGGTTCCACCTCAATGCACTTAGTTTTTTTAGTCAAGTAAAGCTGGTTTGAGGATATCTGAATTTGGCCATCCCAGTAACACAAACAGGTATTCCAGCAATTGACACATATCCCCCAGTGTGATTTCATAACACTTCCTAGTAAACAAACAAATAAATAAATATGATGATTTTTTTTTTTTTTTAAAACAAAGAGATTCTCTTCATACTTGTTCTCAGATATCATACACTGGCTTAAAGTAGGTCGATCCGCTATGATGTGCTTAATTAACCCCCATAACACAATCATAATCATAAGAGATATCAGATCACCAGAATGTGTGGGAACTCCATACCAACATCCGCGGCGGCCCGGGTCTTGTTGAGGACGTAGGAGTGGCTTGCGGGATTGTCGCCCACCAGGATCACACTTAGATGGGGTCGTCGGTTGCCAGAGGAGACCCACTGTTCGACATCGAGGCGGGCCTCCTCCCTGATCTGCTTGGCTAGCTTCCTGCCAGATATCACCACCGCCTCCTGCCTGTATGGGGGGGTGTGGCTCACAGTCACTCTCCTACGTTTTGGTAATTGGCACAAAACGATACCATACATGGGCAAAAAAATTAATCATGAATCTGACAGAAGTCTAAAGTTTATCACTGAAAGGCCTGTGTGATGTGATGGTTAGGATCTTCATGCACTTCTAAAGTCACAGCCAACAGGGTCGCCCGTGAAAATTAAATCAATTGGGTTGGATGGTCACATGGGAGAATGTGGTGGCAGATCAATTAAATCAGCTGAAACTGCAGCCAAATGCTAAGACATGGGTAATTTAAACCATGCGCACCCTTGTTTGAGGTTAAACGTCCTCGTGACCATGAAACCATTCAGCTGCGAGCCAGGGCGTGTGGGGCAGCTGCAGAGCTGACGGCCAAGTGCAATCAGATGTCGATTCTGACCATGAATAGAGGCCTGGGAGTTTACAGTATACAGAGCGGCTAAATATAGTGATAGCCATCACTTAACGGCCTGACCAAAGTAGGTAACAGGATGCCTGAGAGATAAAATGTGGAAAAACCTCAGCTCCAGGGATCTGACGCCATTAACATCGCCATAGCAACGGGATAATGTGGCGAATGGCAAGTCGCTCACGGTTCCACTGCCAGTTGCAATTGCTGTAAACTGTGCAGTTATTCGGCATGGAGCAGTTGTCTGCGGGTTGGGGTAAATTACTGATCTAACAGCAATATTGGAGGTCATTTCATTTTTCATGTGTCACTTTCTTTTCTCCATCCGTAAGATGGAGAAAAGAAAGATAACTTTATAGAACAAATTAATAGCGTCAGAGTCTACGTGGGAACTAATGTATTCTTTAGCGTCTGCATTTTTTTCTGTCAGTGCTTTAGATTTGATATTTTTATATTTCATATCATGTGTTATGTAAAATTAACCATTTGTATTTAGTTCGTTATAACCCTATAAATCCATAGCCCAGAATAACAATCTCCCGCACTTGTTAAGTTAAAGCGGTGTCAGTTCGTACTTTTCCACGTCGTTTCTATTTTAATGAGCAGCGAATTGCAGATGTTAGACATTTGTGCGGGCCGTTAAACATATTCCCAATTTATGAGGGTCGATTAGCACTACTGAACAACAGATATCCAAAACACAGGACAGAGTGAAGAGTAGTCAAGTCACAATGCCTTTCAGACGATAGCGGTGCGGGAAACTCCGTATTATGAATGGAAACCTCAAACGCGGCAGAGGCGACCCGCACCACGCAAGCGAATCCATCGATTTCATCATCCGCGGCCCGAATGCAGCGCGCTAGCTGAAGGGGGCGCGAACCCCCAACCCAAATGCATTTAACGTTACATAACATTAAACGGGATTAATGATTACGCTAGCAGACGTTTCTGTTCTCGTTCATAGAGAATAATTTCATTCAAAATACGATCGGGCTGGCTAATCAGCTACAAGTACTTCACGTCTCGGATCGTATAACTAGCGATAAAGCAGATTCGTAAGTACTCACCTTAACACGGACAAATGAAAGCTGCACACTTGCTGTCGCGATTTCTGGCAGAACTTCCTCAGCGCCCTTACCGTGGCCATTATCTTCGTTTAGATTATTTGGAAATAAATAAGTCGGATTACGGGAAGATCCTACCGGCAAACTCAGAGGAAGGAAAAGAAGAAGTGCGCCGGCTCACCCGGCGCCGCTTAGAGCGTATCTCAAATTACATGCCTGGTCCCACCCACGACACACAGGGACCACCCTTTTTCCGCGGCCTCCTTGCTGTGCGGGTAGCTAGAGGAGGCGTTTTGAGGACCTGAACTCGTGGTGTTAAATTTTATAGCTGTTTATAGTTTAGTTTATTTATGCGCGCGCCAACTGCCTCACTAGAAAATTTAGTATATCAAGATATCAAAATGCTAAAATTAGATCGTAATTAAAGTAAGTGTGGAAAAAAAAAATCACATTTGGTAGATTTCTTCACGGCCATTTCCTTCCTATAGACCCCACATGTTTTATGCATATAGTGTGGGTTGCAAACTATTGTTTAATTATTATTTTTTGAATGTCAGTTAAGCCAAACGTATATTTTCAGTATCAGTATAATCAGTTGGTTTTCTGTTAAAAAGAGAACAGGACATACCTTTCACACATTTTAAATCACTAATCAGATATGGAAGGCTATCAGGATTGTTTTAATAGGCTTTAGCAATATTCATTCATTCAGTTAGTAATCACTGATCATTGGCTGCTTAAGCCTTACAGTAGACATGTGATTGCACATATTATTGGCTTAATTATTGGCTAGATTACTAGACTCTTTTAAAAACATATATTTATATAGTTTTACCCAAAGTGATGTATAACTGAGAATGCAGTGTCAGCCGGTTCCTGGAGTCATTGAGGTTATAGCCCTTACTGAAGGGCACTGTAGTAAAATCACAATGCCAACCGTGGGATCTGAACCAGTAACCTTCCAATAAATGTCAAGCTTGCACTGACAAGCGTTTTAACAACAAATTACTAATTGTAGATGTGGAGATCTGCGAACTGCTAAAGTGAAAGTCGAAGGTCACAGTCTGATGAGGCCAACAGAACCACATAATCTTGAGGTCACCAAACCGCACACTCTCAATGCCCTGGCTGCACCTAGACCGGTGACCTGCATCCGGGCGAGGGAAAACATGAATCTATGTTTTTATTCATCATAAGGGGTCTGATGAGCCACACTTCGTCTGGTTCCTCACCCAGGACCTCTTTGCCTTGGGTGACCCTACCAGGGGCATAAAGACCCAGGCAACTTATCTCCTGGGATCATTGGAACACACATACCCCTCAACCACGATAAGGTGTAGGTTCCAGGAGAGGTTATACTCTATTCCCTTTACATTATTTCTTGAAATAGGGCTCCCTGGTCTGTGGTCAGCAGCCATACCACCTGTGGTTCAGACCAGGTAAGCCATCTGAAGGTAAGAAAGTTTGGGACCTGCCCAGTACTTGGATGGGAGACCACCTATGAAAGTGGACTGCTGCTGGAAGAGGTGTTGGTATGGCCAACAGGGGAAGCCAGTCCTGTGGTCAGTGTGGACCCCAGTGCAGTGATGGGGACACTGTGCTGTAAAAATGGTGCTGTCCACCAGATGGGATGTAAAACAAAGGTCCTGACAGTCTGGGATCATAAGAGATCCCTGGGCATCCTTTGTAGTACTCCAATGTCCTGGTTAAATTAGCCTCTGTGACCCTTTCATATCTGGCCTCTAAATCATCCTCTGTTTCTAACTGGTGAATTCTCTCCTGCCCCTTCACCACCTTAGCTACTGTGTGGTGAGTGTACTGGTGCAGAATGGCTGCTGTTACATCATGCAGGTGCTACACTGTGATTGTGGCTGAACTGACTCCCCATTGGTTCTGTAAAGGACTTTGGGTGTATTTAAAAAAAAGTACTATATACATGTGATATTCATTCACTGAGTGTGCACTATAAACCCCTCCCCTTATGGGGTGTCTGATATTTTGATGGACTTGCTAGCTCAGACGACTTGGATATTCTGCATTTGATTTCTCTGGAGTGTCACAATGGCTTGCCTCTCATTTGCTGTTCGTAGCTGCCCCCTCTCTAACAACTATGTCTGGCGTAGGATTCATTATATCCATAATCCTAATATTATGCAGAGTCAATGAATTTAACTCTGTGTATCTAATGCTTTAATGATCAAATGAATCTTCCAGCATTTTATCCAGATCAGGGCTGTGGGGGACCTGGAGCTTATCCCAGGAAGCTTAGGTAATAAGGCTGGGGTACACCCAGGGTATAGTACCAGTCCACTGCAGGGCATGTACATACGCCATGGGTAATTTAGAGATGCCAAATAGACTAACTGTATGTGACTGGACCGCTGGAGGACCGCTTTTCTGTGGTGAAAACATATAACCCCATACATTGCAGGTGGAATTCAGACCCCCGTCTTTGAAGATGTGAGGCTTCGGTGCTAAATATTGAGTCACCACGCTAATCTCAACTCTGCGTTTCTTTTGGGAATATTTTGGAAGCTCGAAAATTATATATAAACACAAAGCAGACACCACTTCAGAAAACATCATTTCTACTGTATAATACGGATGTGACGGTTAATTCCGTATTTCCTGCAGTATGAAGCACTTGGAAGAGAATAGAAAAAAATCTTCGACTAATTTCCCCGAATCGTAAACAGGAAAGCACCAGCACCGTAGCATCTCTTCGACGTGCCCAATCCTACGACAGCGCCGGTGTCTCTGACGTCCCCGAAGCACAGGTCCGAATTCGGGCAAGCCGCAGCGGGCGTAAACTCTCGCGATAGCATGAGGAGTGTGACGCGCTCACGGCGACTCGGGTCGGTGAACGTCCGTGGCAAGCCGTTGTTCCGAAAGTTAAGGATAAGTTCGCCTTTTCCGGAGTCACCCACAGACGGCCCCGGTGCTCCGTGATTTTAGCTTGCCAGTTGTTGTCACCGCGTACTTTTGTTGGATTATTTTTTGAGATTTTTGCTTCACTTAGTTACCAACGATGAGCTTCCTATTGTAAGTACTGTCGAAACGGAAAGGCGAAAGGAAAACTCTTCCTTCCTGCCGTAGCGTCCCTTCTTATTTATTTATTTAAGTTTAAAACAACGTCTTTCTGGAAGATTATTTGTTGACAGCGGATTGCCCCCTTCCCATAGCACGCTGTGTCGTGGTGTGTCGCTGTATTGTTATAATCCGGTCGTTCCCTAGCTAGAACTAAAAAGCTGTTTTGCTCATTCTCATCGCCTGTAAAAGTTGTCCGATGAAAAAAGTTGGTTTCCCAGCCGCCGTCGCACTCTTTCAGATATCATGTGTCTGTTAAAGGTGCTCCGTGATGGGTATGATATTCAGCCTTTTTAAGTGTCATTTGGTCGCGTTAATGCTATACACATTAGCCTCCGGCGCAAGCCGTCCGCCGCCGTAGTTTTAAGACAAGCGCATCTGCTGCTGACGCACATAAGCTTGGATATATATATATATACACACACACACACACACGTTAGTGTTGTTGTACACAGTGATGAGGAAATGTCTGCACAATAGCCTTTTGAGACCCTAAAGCTCTTTGGCTCTAAGCTGAAGGAGTGTGGTTGTTCCTTGACTTAAAAATAGTTTTCTTTTTCAAAACCGGCCAGTCACTTTCCATCTCACTGTACTGGTGTATTACATGCACGCCTTTTGTACAGAAAAATGCTTTTAATTGCTTTCCAAGAAAGTTGCCATGAGCAAGATGATGCGATGTTTCTTCCTCTTTATACTGTTTGAAATTAAGTACATGTGAGTCACACGTGACAGTCACTTCGCTTGAGTTTAATTTTGCAGTTATGTGACTATTATGTAATATCAAATGTCCGTTCTGTTTTCGCGTTGATAATGAGAAGACTGGAGTATATACAAATGAGCCTGCTTCGCACACTTTGGGTCGGTCCGTTGTATTGCATTTAATTTCATTAGAGTATGTCTTCAGTTTAAGGATAATCAGTTCACATTCTCTGTAAATGTTCTTTATGTGTAATCCCGCATAATTTCACTGACAGTGACTCTTAGGGCAGAATAGAATAAGAGTATATATGATGTAATATTTGGGTAACGTCCGCCATGAGCTGCCTTTAACATTAAGTTGAGAACAACTCATTATGTCTGATAGTGATTTAAAAAAACAGAAGTCAGCAAAATTTGTGTGTCTTGTTAATTTCGCAGACTGTCCCCAGGTCTTCCATATGTAATGTAATCTGAGAAAATGTGAGCTTCAGATACATTAACTTTGTACCTCCAGCAGACCAGATCAATAAATACCACTAAGATCACACTTCAATTTCGCACCTGTGTCTCCCCTCGGAATCTTTCCCCCAAAAAGTAGCAGCCGCTCGTCGAAGACCTTCAAACCCAAGAAGAACATTCCGGAAGGCTCCCACCAATATGAGCTTCTAAAGCATGCCGAGGCCACGTTGGGCAGTGGGAACCTCCGCCAAGCTGTCATGTTACCTGAGGGGGAGGACCTTAATGAGTGGATTGCTGTGAACAGTGAGTCTGGGGGCTGGTGGCTAGAAGGATGTGTGGGGAAATGGATGCTGTCTTGTTGTGTCTTGGTACATATTTATAAATGTGTAGGTTTCCACCTAAGCGACAATAATAGTAGCAGTAATAAATGCAAGCACAGAACGACAGGTGTAAGGTTGCATCTGCCTTCTAATTTCGTGGGATTCTTACATTTTGAATCCTGGCGGCTTGTTTTCCTGTGCTTTTTCAGCTGTAGACTTCTTCAACCAGATCAACATGCTGTATGGCACCATCACAGAGTTCTGCACCGAGAGCAGCTGTGCCGTGATGTCCGCGGGGCCCCGGTAGGAAGTGCAGGCTTGGGTAGTGGGCCCTGGCCTCTAAACCCAATTTGTCTGCGTGACTATAATATACCCTCTTTCATTTCAGGATGAGCTTTTGACTGTGTTTTAGACTGTGTGTCTGTAACTTCCTTGTGGAACTTGGTTACTCTTTGTAGAACATGATTTTGATTATTTATTTCTGTCCCGTCTGTATTTTTTGATATTTTCCCTGCCTTCCACGCTGGTGCAGCCCTTACTCCCTCTCCGGCTCCTTTTCCTTTTCCCCCCCAGGCTATTTTAGTCCTCTGACCCAGAGGCAGTGGCTTGTACCGACTTCCTGTTTATTATTAGTTTATTTCTCTTCTTCCTTTTTCTGTGCGCATGTGTGAATGTTATGCATTTCTTAAAATTAGCTTTGGTCAGCTAAACGGTAACTATACATATTTACCCACAGACTATTACAACCTCATATCTTTTTGGGTGTGTCAGACAAGCTAGAACCAGCATTAGAACCTGCATTGAGGAAATGGTGTTCAGGCCCACCGTCTGATTGAAATGTTATGCAAAATGTGTGCCACACATATCGCTAGTCTAAAAAACAATGCTATTTTTTTGTTTTGCTCAACATTAGTTTGTATGTTTTCTTAGCTGCATACAGTATATTCGGTGTATACAGTGTGACATAAACATTATGGAATTAGAGTTCAGTTCTGTAGTCCAGGAGTGTAAAATTGCAGTTGACACATGCAAAGCCGAGCAGATTTGTTATAGGCGCCTTTTAAATTTGTGATTAGTCCTTTTTCTTCTGAAACACCAGGAGAAATATATTGTTGCTTTCCTATTTGAGCACCTTCTAGAGATGCAGCCCCTAATAAGTGAAGTTCTTCCGACTCTGACAAGCGCTTTGTGTCGTCATCTGCCAGGTATGAGTATCACTGGGCTGATGGCACGAATATTAAGAAACCTATTAAGTGTTCTGCCCCAAAGTACATCGACTACCTCATGTCCTGGGTGCAGGATCAGCTGGATGACGAGACTCTCTTCCCTTCCAAGATTGGTTAGTATATGGTAGAGCTGCTTCTCAGTAAAACAGTCATTGAACGTTACTGTGTGTCCCTTCAGTGTTGACGGCTGTCTCATGCCCTTCCTCCATAGCCCGTTGTGGATGTCTGTTCTGTTTGTTTGCTGACGGTCTGTCATGGGCTCTTGCTTCCCAGGTGTTCCTTTCCCCAAGAACTTCATGTCTGTGGCCAAGACCATCCTCAAGCGCCTCTTTCGGGTCTATGCTCACATCTATCACCAGCACTTCGACTCTGTCATTCAGCTACAGGAGGAGGCCCACCTCAACACCTCCTTCAAACATTTCATCTTCTTTGTGCAGGTGAGATGGATCAACAAATGGATGCACATATACATATAACACAGACTTGTTTTCTGTGATGCACACTAATCCTGATTTACTCTTCCAATGTTGGGATGTGGTTGCGTACGCGCCCTATAGCCTCTGTAACCAAGAAAACTAAATATCCACTCAGTAACGGTCCTAGCCGATAAGGCGCCCTAGGCGAGCATCAGCGCCGGCGCCCTCCGTCCCAGGCGTGGGGAAAAGGGTCGGCAGGCTGGCGTCCCCTAAGGAGTTTCCTATGTCACCTACAAGATCGACCGGCCCTGACTGTAACGTTACGTTACCTCTCTCGCGTTTTTCCTCTTCTTTTCTTTTTCTCCTCCCCTGGGCACCAGATAATTGCATGCCGGCCCTGTGTCTACTTTTATGACTACAGAGTTAAAAAAAAAAATGTATATTCATGTAGCTCCTGATAATGTTCTCTTGATGCAACAAAGGGACCTGAATGATGGTGATTGTTCTTTTGTTAACATGGGAGGAACATGCATGTATAGCTCAGCACATTAGGGATCTGTGCCCATGTCTGGAAGGTTGTGGGTTCAAATCCCAGCTGAGTAATCATATCACCAACGGACCCTTGAGCAAGGTGTTTAACCCCAGTTGCTCCAGTCACACTGTCTGACCCTGCTCTCTGTTCCTTTTGGACAAAGGTGTCTGGCAAATAAATGTACGTGATCTCTGATGATATCTCTGTATCTCTGTAGGAGTTCAACCTGATTGATCGGCGAGAGTTGGCTCCCCTACAGGACCTGATTGAGAAGCTGGGTTCTAAGGACAGATAGACCTTCTCACTCAGCCTAAGCAACTTTTTCTCTCTCTCTCGTTGCCTCAGAAAAGCCAGATAGTATCACTTTTTCGCCCCTTTCCTTTCAGCCTCTGGTCTATCCTTATTCCTAAACGCACATAACTCCATATCTCCTTGCCTGTTTTTACAACAGCATATATCTGTATCAACCTCATATCTAATGAATTTCTTGGACAATCCAGACAATCCAGCACATTTATTTTTTTTTTTGGGTCAGCAAAATTCTTTTCAGGAATTTTGGAGAGTGATTTTCCCCCCCTCTTTTAGAATTGTATTTCATATCAAGATTTTAGTATATGAAATTCTTTAAATTGTCATATCTATATATATATATATATATGTAGAAAAGCAAATGTATAATTTTTGTAATTTTTAAATCTCGGAACTACTTTTTTGTCATTGTGGACCAATATGTGTTATAACTGAAACCAGCAATGTCAATACCTTGGCAAAGAAGTATCTAAAATATAATTATCCACAATTTTTATAAAGGTTGGCAAGAGATTGTAAACTGGAAAATATTAGCTCTGAGACGTTATCTTTTAAATAGATTGCAAAGCATTGCAGAGATTTATTTGAAATAAAATGAAAATCAGTTTACATAACATGTTGCCACCTAAATTCTCAGGACATTTTACTTGAGACCTTTGGAGTTTTTACTAACAACCATAGCAGGGACCTAAATTTTAAAGCTTAAATTACCACAGTGTCAGTATAATGATGCTCTATGGTACATGATTTGAATATTACAAACTTTCCAGGCCTTTTTCACATGTAGCATCTTTCTTCATGTAAAGTGGTTTCTGTTTCTTCTGGTTTTTATCCATTATATATTTCCTTTTGGCAAGACATTTGTATTTTAATATTTTTTATTATTTCAGAAGTTACTGTTGGAGCTCAGAACTTATTTGTATGTTGACCAGTAGTTTTGAGTGACTTTATATCCTCTTTTTTTTTTTGTTCTCTTCAGTTTTACATTATCCAGGTAATGATTTATAATTTTTTTTAGACAATATACTTTTTACTTTTAAATTCTGTTTTGGTCAGTAAACTTAAATACTTCACAGAATTTCATAATATAATTTTGATTCAAGGGCAGCATATTCCCTCCTCCCCGTCTTGACATAGATCGCCAGTGACCTGGTATGCGCTTTCATATTCTCTCATAAATGTGAACCTCTCACTTGGTATTGGAAAAGTGAAGACAAACTGCATTTTCATGCCACAGGCAGGAAAATGGCTGGGACAGTATATGCCTTGATGGGAAAGAAACTGTATGCCGAACAACAATGTACCAAAAAACTGATTAAAGTTTGAATTTTTGTGTTTGATTAAACTTTATATTTTAGCGTAGTTGAAGGTTACTTTCACATTTAATCCTATTTCCCTTTGCTTTTTTTGCATTTGATTTTAATTGTTCTATAAATCATCAAATGAATCAAACACAATGAGGCCTATAATTTTTTAATGCGTCATGCACATAGACATTTTCATAATTAGCTGGACTATTGCTATAATTTCTTTTACTGTTGGTTTATATATTTTTAGTATATTGTACATATCTGTGCCTTTGCAAAAATGTCTATATTGTGGAAAAGATAGCTGGATGAATTTTAAATAAACGTGACAGACCTGCTTATGGGAGCTTGGTGTTTCATTTATTGCATGTGAATTAACAAAAAGTGGAATTATCTTATATTTGACCAAGTTGTACATAATATAACACGTCGACAGATCACCGGTTTTTTCACATAGAGTCAGATACAGAAATTTGTTATCTCATGGTTGTGAAAGAAAGTTACCCAAGCCTCCTTTCCGTGTTTCAGGTAGTTATTCAGGGTGTCAGTTCAAATTTTCGTTCTCCTAACTGTAACCATTTAACCTGAACTCGAGATTATTGCTGTGGGAGCAACGCACGGCTCATACCGACTCCCGACCCGGAAGTGAATCATATCTGGCGGAAGACCCAGATTAAGGCATGCTGTAAACAAACCCAGTAAAAGAAAAATCATTCCGGTTAATATCCTGCAGTCAAAACATTACAAAGTGAAGTGGCTAGGAAAGGAAAGCTCATTTAATGTCGCTTCTCTTTTTAAACAACACAAGTAGGGTCCAGCTATCAGTTTGCTCTGTTGAAATGTTACGTCACATCATTCAGTCTATGGGGATTCATCATTGAACTGCTTTCATAGAGAGATTGGTACAGCCACCTGACGATGACTATGCCTCGTGTAGTTTATGGGGGCCTCGGACGGAATTGTGTGGCTTTCAGTCCGATCACATTACACAGAAATACTTCCTGGATACTATCGCTATTGTTCTGCCATATAGACACAAAGAAAGTGTGGATCGGTAGACGCTATCTTGCTCCCAGCGGAGGTATATATTCGGAAAATGCGGCCAAACAGATGCGTAAACGTCTTCTTTCCACGGATGAAAAGTATGGGAAAGCAGGACAGCAAATGCATGAAGTTAACCGGATTAAGAGGGTTTCAATTGAAGGAAACATTGGTAAGTCATCAGATCTCCTTAAATCAAGAGCCACTGTGGGCTTTATGGAATCAGAGTGCTTTCTTATTAAGATGTCAATTTAATCCGTTTCAAAAGACCAGCATGCTATACATCATTACCTGTGGTACCTTTTGTCTGCGTGAATAACAGCGGTTGGGAAGTCAACGTTTGCAAAGCTTCTTCGGTCTGCGTGTAAAGACTGGGAGGTTGTACCCGAGCCAGTCAGCAGGTGGCAGAAAGTGGACACGTGTGGACAGGTGTGGACTTGCGTCTTTGGAATAATGCTTGGAGGCCTCTAAAGAGTAATTAAACGTCGTGGCCTAGCGTAGACTCAATTTCCTTACGCATTGTGCTTTAAAAATATCCCGAAATTATGGCTGATTCTCTTCTCAGCAATCCGCGAGCAACCTACTGGACTTGATGTACAAAGACCCGCAGCGCTGGGCTTACACTTTCCAGACCTTCTCATGTATGACTCGCCTGCGTACGCAGCTGCAGCCGCCTCCCCAGCGCCTACTCCGGGCATGCGCCACCCCTGTGCAGGTGTTCGAGCGTTCCGTCTACAGTGATAGGTAAAGATTACCATACCGAACTCAATTAATTTTGTGGAGCTATTTTCTACTAACTTGCAGTGTACTTAATTTCCCTGCCCTTTTGCCACTTTCTTGTTGTATACAGGTACATATTTGCACTCAACATGGTCCAGCTGGGCTGTATCGGCTCTGCGGAGTGGGCTGTCTACCAGGACTGGCACTCGTTCCTGGTCCAGCAGTTTGGCCGGCGCTTGGAGTTGGAGGGAATCATTTATCTGAAGGCACCACCAGAGGTGCTTGTCTGACCTGTTTTTTATTTACATGTAAAATGTAACTGTTTCGTAAGAATGTTGAGCAAATGACAGAATTGTTCACTTGAGTACAAAATTTTGGCAGCTGCAAAAAGTTCGAAAGTGGTTCATTTTGAGATCGTTAAGTGAACAGATCTGATGTGATTGTAGGTACACTACTGACAAGCATTTGGCAGTAGTTATTACATTCTTAGGAATAGTACAAGGTGCTGATGTAAGATGTAGCTGTGGGCATCATGGGAAACAAGTATAGGAGAACAAAGCCAATGGTTAATGCTCAGGAATATTTTCACTGCTGCCCACAGCTACATCTTACAGTTCCAGGTCCTGGGGTTGCTCTGGAAACAGAGTTCCAAAGTTTACATGCAGTCTCATACTGTAAACAGCCCTTTATCTTGTGAATGTAACGTGAATATAAGCACAACCTTGATTATGGAATATTTTGAGTTCGCTAGGCAGTGTGTGAACAAGTCATATTATTAACCTATGAGCAGGCTTTTGCTCTGGAGGTTGCTAAGGAGGTTTGGTGTGTGTTTGTGTTATACAGATATGCCACAAGCGCCTGGGAAGGCGAGGCCGGCATGAGGAGGACGGGGTGGAGCTGGCGTACCTGGAGAGGCTGCACACTCAGCACGAAAACTGGCTGGTACACAGGAGCACAGAGTAAGGGCCATTTCACACAAACACATTAAACGTAAATACAAACATACTGATCATTCATAGGAATGCAATTTCAATTATTGAGTGGATATATTTGCACATCTATAAAAATGGATGTGAAATGACTCTAAATGCATTTACTTTATGATATATCCGATCAGTAGTTTTCACTGACAAATTACAATATAAACTTTAAAGTGATTTTTTTATTAACCTGCTGAGTACTGAGGTATGAAAACAGCCACTCGGATACAGTCAGTAACACAGCCTATAAAGCAGCTAGTTACTTTAAATATGTAGCAATTTTTTTTTCTATTACATTCCTTTAATTCTCTCATGTAGTTCAATGATCACTCCCAGTCCTTTTATTTCAAAATGTCCGTTTAATTGCTAAGCTGTCGTGTGTGACATCCCATACTGCCTATTGCAAAATGATTGAGAAGGGTCTGGCTGCAGCCGCTCAAAAGGTGCACTCGCAGCCAACTGCAAGCTCAGCCACTGACGTCATTGGCACGCTCAGCCACAACAGGAAGTGCAACCAGGGAATCGTTTCCTATTTCAGTTAGTGCTAATAAAGTGTAAAACCGTTTTCGAGTTGCTGTCTTACCAATTATGAACGATATGAGATATTCTTAATCGTGTTACCGTGCATATTTATGTTGCTTGGCTGGCCGTTGTAGGTTTACTTCAAATATTACATTTTAAATACCAGATCAAGTTAATCAAACAAAATGCTCGCATGTTACTCTTTAATTATTATTAGCATCGTGGCCGTGGTAGCGTAGCGAGAGTACTGATGTTCAGACCCTGCTACTTTATTTTGTCCGCTGTTATTCCAAGGAAAAATTAATTGTGCAACCATATAACTCGATAACATGCGCGCGCATCCCCTTATTCTATATATAACCACTATTACATACGTATACATGTATGACATATACAGTAAAACAAGTCGACACTCGCGGGACCAGCTTAAAAGTGACGACTTGGAGAATTGACGAGATACACCAAATTCGACACTTTGCCAACTTATGTCTATCTCGCCGTTTTGGCGACTAGTAAATATAACACCATACCTCTACTCGGCATCCTTCCTTGACCAGTCAGTACATGCAGTATGGGTTCCTATGAAGCCATCCAAAGCTTTTACAGACTGCCATGATGTTATTGCCCCTCGGTCTGTCCAATTTCAGCTGAATGTTGAACCCTCAAAACAATCTATTGTGCTCTGTCATGGATTGCTAACGGAAGA
>JAODKE010000043.1:37146317-37163558 GCA_026779605.1 Mormyrus hasselquistii
ATATACACACACACACACAATCTTACACATTCAATATATAAATAAAACCCGAGAGATTCCACTTTAGTCTTTTAGATTTATTTTATTTTACGTGAACAATATTTTTAATATACGTGGTACGTCATATAATTACGCATCAGATTTAGCTTTAAGGGTGAATTAGATTTTAATGACACGTGTAAGGGGTTTATCGGGCTATAATCTTTAGTCAACTACCGCATCTGTGTTTATCGGTAACTCCTGTTTTATCACCCGGGCTTGTCACGATGCTTATTCGACTTTAAAGGGGCTTTCTGTTTTATGTGAGTGGAGTGTGTGTATTGGCCGGCTCCCAGACGTCTGTTACAAATGTGACCGCGCTAGAGGTTCAATACACAATTCTTTCCACCTCTAAATTTCTTTTCCCTGCGCCGCCGCAGCATTTTGACATTTGCCTTCTTCCTGCAGCAGCTCTGCTGAACACGAATCACTTTACTGCGCTGTTTCTGAGGCTTTTAATTGTGTCGGCTCACGAAACCTACTCGTGCCGTTTCTTTCACATTTTCACTATTTATGGCTTATTATGGCATTTTCTCAAGGATTTCCACATTGCATGTGTTCTGATCTGCATTTGCTTTTTTCTGCTTCAGGTTGCCATCGGGTCGGTGACAAGTGGACCGTCACATTTGACATGTCCTCCATCTCCGCCAGTGACGATGTCCAGCTGTCTGAGCTGCGGTTCCGACTGCCTGAGTTCAGCACCGCCAAGCATGCCACGGTGGACATCTATCACTCCCGAAGGCAGTCCTGTTCCCCAGAGATGAAGCCTTGCCCTGAAGAGCGCCTCCTACTGGGAAGCTTCAACACCTCGCCCAGCAGCATCAAGTCTGCCTGGAAGGTCTTCAACGTGACGGCGCTGCTCAGGTACTGGCTGCACCAGGGGGAATCCTCTCCTGGCCAGGTGGAGGCTGTGGAGGAGTCGGTGGCGCAGGAGAACGAGAAACAACAGGAGGAGAAGGAGGATCCTGAGCACAGGCTCAGGCGCCCGACACAGAGGCGGGTCCAGCACCCAACAGCTGACCGGGTGATGATGGTGGTCTTCTCCAAGCACAGGAGGGAGGCGGACGGCCAGCGCACCCCCACGCTCATCCGCACTGTAGAGCACTCCAAGTACGTGGGGCTGGACCGGGGTAGCCGGGATTCCCAGAACCGACGGCACAAGAGGAACCGCATGGAAAAGGAGCGGGTGCGAGTAGCAGGTGGCCCGGCAGTCACCCCGCCCCCCGCGGAGGCCGGCCAGCGGCCCCTGTGCCGGAAGGTGGACATGTGGGTGGACTTCGACCAGATTGGCTGGAACGAGTGGATCGTTTACCCCAAGCGTTACAATGCCTTCCGCTGCGAGGGCGAGTGCCCCACCCCGGTTGATGAGTCCTTCAAGCCGACCAACCACGCCTACATGCAGGTGAGACCCGAATCTTATTGTTTTTAGAGCTTTAAGGATCTCATTCTCTTCACTTGGTTGAGTACTGCTTAAATATCAGTGTGGGTATCTCTCCGGGTTCCATTTTTTTATGCTGATTGAAGTGCAGTGTTTCCCAATCCGGTCCTCGAGGACTCTGACGGCCCACATTTCTTCTGGGAGGGAGTTTGGAGAGAGCAAAAACATGGACCTGCTGTGGGTCCCCGAAAACCGGACTTGGAAA
This sequence comes from Mormyrus hasselquistii, assembly GCA_026779605.1. Taxonomy (NCBI): domain Eukaryota; kingdom Metazoa; phylum Chordata; class Actinopteri; order Osteoglossiformes; family Mormyridae; genus Mormyrus; species Mormyrus hasselquistii. Next base: position 37,148,000 of record JAODKE010000043.1, read on the forward strand.
CACTGGTGCAGAGTGTCTTTACTGTGTGAATAACATCCCTGTCTCCCTTCTCCTGCAGAGCCTCCTGAAACTCTACCACCCTGAGCGTGTGGCATGCCCGTCCTGCGTGCCCATCCGCCTCAGCCCGCTCTCCATGCTGTACTACGAGAATGACGGCGTGGTCCTGCGTCACCATGAGGACATGATCGTGGAGGAGTGCGGCTGCCACTGATTGGGTGTGGCCCCCACCCCCCAATCCCATCGCCCCGCACCGTAAAGCAACTCCAGTCACTTAAGCGGGTCACCACTCAAAACTAAGAAGCTTACTGACAATCCCAGAGGTGCAAAAGAAAACTTTATCCCTCAGGACCGGAACATGCAAACATACCAAAGACCTTTTGGTAGCTGGCACTCCTACCTTGTGTCCTGCAAGGTTATTATGTAACGTAAACCTCCATATGTGGGTAAATGCAGGTCACCCACAGGACCTTTTTGATAATTGTCAGGACTGCGATTAGCTCTTTACTTCTTCTGAAGTTTTGAAGGTTGACTTAAATCTTTGATCCTTATTTCACTCTTGTAATGTTAAATATTACAAGAATGTATTTAAATATTTTAAGTGATTTTTTTTTTCTTCGTTGTATAGAATTGTTTGTTGCATTATTTTTCCATCCATAGTAAAAAGTATATATATTTTTAGAGTAACTATGAAATTTCTGCTGAAATGTTCAGGGACAAGTTATACATTTTTGTACTTTCAATGCAACAGGAGAACTAAGGGAATCTAAAAATCGTATGAATTTTATGAATAGCCCTTTGACCAGGTCTTTGTTAAACAGGCTGTATTAACATGTATGCTGATTATTCACAGTGTAAATTATATTTTTGTAAATGACATTGTAAAAAGAATATTAATAAAGCACAATATTTTATTGATTCAAAAGGTGTTGCATCTTCATTCGCTGTAATGGGTGAGAGATCTGGTTTCAACAAAACAAATTTGTGAGGGTTGGAGGGGGTCAGATGAACGGCACTGTTTTGTCTTTTCAAACTTTCTAATGCCATAATATTACCAAAACAGCTTATTGTTACTTTACGCACCTTTTCTGTCATCAAAAGTGTCAATGCAATATCTAGTAGAGTGAGGTAGGACAGTCAGCACTTAAATGGAATGTTTTACAGTTCATTTCCCATTTGACTTGACTTTGGCTGTAATGCTTTTCAAAAGCTGGCAGAGGAAGGTGGTGAACACATATCGCAGGATGGATATTTCTGTTGTACCATTCAACATAAATTACTCGCATAAAAATTTGTCTAACATGCGTTTAAATGACGCATGGAAATATCTGTATAGGTGGTGTATAACATTCAGAATGACATGTGCCTTCCTGCATGAGGCGACGGCCAAGCAGGTAATGAAATGGCACCTTTCCGTCCTTCGGGGCAACAGGGAGGCAGCTGAGTGGCTTTTGACGTTTAGGTTGGCAGCCGTTCGCTGAGAGAGTGTTTATGGCCTCTGTGAGCAGCTGTCAAAGAGCTATTTACTCCCACCCCCCCGCAACCCCCGGGCCATGTAACTGCACGGGAAGTCGTCAGCATCCTCGCAAAGTGCACAGCCACATGGCTTCCTATGCTGGGGGGGGGGTCAGACCCCGGGGCTGCAGGTTTCGGTGGTGGTGGTGGGGGGCTAATGAGAGACAGAAAGAGGACTGCTGGAGGGGAGGGGGGGCATCAGGAAGAGGTGGGCAGGAGAGAGGTAACAAGGTCCCTAATAAGGGGATAGACGGGACGGGCGGGGGGGGGGCCCGGCTTTACGATGCCAAGGGGCTCCTTCAAAGTGGCCCCCAAAAGTCACACTTCCCTACGTTCACTGCCGCACACCTCCCCGAAAAAGAGGACACGCTTGGTGCCCCAACTTTGTCAAAGCTTCCTTTCTGCGACCTAACCCCCCCCCCCCCACCCCAAAATCATTTTAGTTTCAATTGCCCTGAAGGGCCTTTCATCCAAAGGATCCCTACATATTGTAATGCTCTGTCTTTGTTCATGCTGGACATTTTATTGCAGCACTTTAGCTAAGTGCCCCCCCCCCAAAGGATGCAGCTCCTCCTCGTGGGCCTTGAACCCGGAGCCTCTTTTTCAGTATGAATGCTGGTCTTCGACAACTGCATGTTACCTATGGGCCCTATAGTGGGCTGTTGCAGTGGATCCAACTCATTGATCTGATTGGTTGATCCAGTTGGGGAGTGCTCTGGGATTTACTTATCCTTTCATTGCACATTCAATACAGGCCATTTATCTATCCATCCATCTATCTATCCCACCCACCAAATCTGTGTGGGTCCTCCGGTTTCCTCTCGCCAGTGTGTCTCCTGCCTACGGCTCAAGGATAGACCACATGGTCATTATCGCCTTCTGCTGTGGTTGTAGAAGATGGATGTACTGAAGCCTATGTTTTTTTGGCAGTGACCTAATTTATTTCCTTTAAACCGATTCATTTTTCAAGATATGGGGAGTAACAGAGCCACAGATTACTGGCCAAATATTGCTCAGAAACAGGGGCTGCATCTTAAACATAAAGGCCTTCAACCAGTCACCTGCAGTGGGGTGAACAGGACCACTGATCCCTGGGGGACTCTGTACAGCTTAGCCCAGTCCCTAACCCCTGAGCACCTCACCTGATAGCTCAGCTCAGACTACAGTGTCCCGGGGCTGTCTGCCACGAGGGGCGCTGTTAAACCCCGAAACTGGGCGTGAGTGTAATGGCAGCTAAGGGTCGCTAAGTGCCGTGGCTGGGGCAGGGCCCCCTGCCCACGCTTGTCCATGCAGTGAGGGGGGAGGCAGTGAACTTGCCCCGGCGTGCTTCCCCTTAGCCAGCCTCAAAAGCCAGCCAGGTGCTGCTACTTCTCTCAGAGATGCAAAATTTCACATCCCCGCCCCCCAATCCAGTTCTCACCTCCCAATGCCTGCCATTTTCAGGCCCTCCACATTCTGGTCGTTTAAGGACCAATACTAATAAACTAATTAATGGTTGTTTTTTTGGAACAACCATTTTTTGGAGTGGTTGGAAATTCAGATTTTTTTTTCCCTTTGCTGAAACAGAAATGACCCTTCAACAAACTGCTGCTGCAAATTTAGAAGCATAGAATTGTCTAAAACGTCTTTGTATGCAGATGAGTTACGATTACCCTTCCCTGGAACTAAGGCAAACCGTAGAAAGCAGCTCTAAGCCATTATCCCTCCTCCACCAAACACCATACAGTTGGCACAGTGCACTAAGGCAGGCTGGTTCTCCTGGCATTCGCCAAATTCAAAATTCCTCCATCAGACTGCCAGATAGTAAAGCGTGACTCATCATTCCAGAGAACCTATTTACACTGCCCCACAGTCCAGTGGTGATGTGCTTGATACCATTTCAGCTAATGCTTAGCATTGCGCATCTTCAGAAAGGAAACTCTGCTAGCGTCTCTCCTAAGGAAAGGCGATGTTTATACGCCCCCTGCTCTGGCGCTCTGTGCGTGGCCGACCTCTCCATGGCTCAGCTATGGATGCTCCCAGACACCCGCTTTACGATAACACTACTAAGCGTTGGCTGGGGCAGGTCTGACGGCAGAAGTCTGATGAACTGATTTGCTGCGATGGTGACATCCTGTGTAGCTGAGCTTTTCAGCATGACCCATTCTACTGCCAGTGTTTGTCTATGGGGGTCACATAGCTGAAACAGCTGAGCTCAATAATTGGAAGGGGTGTCCACATGTCTTTGGCCAGGCAGTGTACATGTACAGACTATGAGCTAATTTCAAGACACCAATTAGCCTAACTGGACAGTGGGATTCAAACACAGCACCCAGAGGTAACCTGTATTAAATGGAAAGACATACAGTATCCACACACACAGTGAAGACAGGAGGGAGGACTGAGCAATGCTACCCACTGCGCCACTGTGCAGCTTGCTTTCCTAGCCCCATATTACACTAAAAATAAATAAATGATAGCTTCAATCCAAACCTTGAGACAACATACTTTGACATTAAAGGAATTGCACACTGTTTTACGTGCATCAATAGTGCTACATGTCATATCACAGTGACATTTCTACAATCATACAAAAAATAATGAACGCCACTGTGTTTTAACCTCTAGGGGGTCCCCTCCCTCATGCACCCTGGCCTCAGGCATGCAGTGACCCTGTACTACATAAGCAGGTATTGAAGATGGATGGATAGATAATAATAATAATACATTTGATCTGTAAAGTTTGTATTATATTCAGCTTTAGCAGTTTGCTCAAATATAATTGTCAATAGGCCATACTCTATTTGCTGTATGGACACTGCCAGTTGTGGGTTTAATCTGAGCCGTAAAGGTTATGTTGAGCTGTAAATGTTATATCCTGTGACCCTTGTCTTGTGGTGGAACAAATCCACACACTGTCATGGCATGTCAGTGCGGAATGCGGAAGCTGAAATAGTGCAGCGATATATATGCACGAGCAAACATTCTAAAGGCTATCAGGAGGCATAAAGGGAAACGTGATGACAAATCAGGGCGGACTGCCGTTCACCTGCTCGGCCACCTGGTGGCTCTCTGCCAAGGCACTGCCGCGGCTCGCCGCTCACTGCGATGAAGGCGCTGCTCTGAAAGCTGAAAGAGGCGTGAAAAAAAATTAAAGTCCGGTCCCCTGGGCTGCCCCCACGCCTCTTAAATAAGCAGCTAGCCAGGTTTGGGAGGGGGGAGGGCGAGAGACAACACAGGGGGTGGGCGGGGGGGAGAGTATCTGTTGGTGGCAGGGCTACTCCCTTCATTTGATATTCAGTAGGTGATTAGTCTGTTTTTCTGTTTTGTTTTTGCCAGGTGACTGGTTTGACGCCATCTTCTGGAATGACATCACGGTGGAGAACGTCAAACCTACCCAACTTTCATAGACAGTGAACCCACCTAATAATACTTGGGTGTCCAGCTCATTTGATCTAAAGACAAAACAGGCGTTTTTAAGCTTCCTTTGATGCATTTAGCATTCATTTGTACCACATAAGAACCACCCCAAGGGTTTCGCTTTTTACAGGTGGTGGGTGGATCGGCAGGACAGGCCTCTGTGCGTATGATTAGATGTCACCTCAAATCCAGTGCTTGGCAGTGTAAACATGTCTCTGGGCCAGCAAGCAAGTTCTGAGCTCCCATAAATGCTGTGCACTGGATGTTCAGCTGATCCCACACTCAGACCCTCAGGCTTTGCTCTCACTGTATGTGTGTGTGCCTTAAAAAAGGAGCGCGAGGTGGGATATGCGGTAAAACACAATACTACGTGTCTGTTCTTATACTCATATAAATATTCAGTCTGATTTTAAGGCTTCTCTCCCTCTATAGCTGCATGTAAATATACTCACTGCAAAACCAGCTGTCAATTTTCTCATGAACTGCACCTACTTCACCCACCGAGTAGGAAATCAAATTTATCATAACTAGGAGTGCTAGGAAAGCGGAGCACAAAACTGCACAGCAATTTCCATTTAGCTGTACTCTGCTCTATAGATAAATATAAACATGTTCTTTGTTGCTATTCACGGACCATTTGCAGAGAAAGTACACAGTGCTATAGGCTTTTTTTTAGAATAAAATATTTCATATCTATATTATATATCATTGTATATATGGTTAAAAGCTGTAGATTAAGGTGCTTTATTACGTGTAGATTCAAATAATCTTTCCACGTTCTTTACAAGTGATTTACTATCTAATCGTAACGACTGCTCTTGCGCCATCTACTGGATTCCGTACAAAACATTCGATTGTTCCAAAACTAAATGCATTCTGCCTCTTAACTTGCACGTCATGGCTTTGGGATTCGGCATTAATTAGTTATATTATGTTAAAACATAATATGCTGTGTACTTCCAATTGACCTTATCTTTAGAATTAGGCTATTCAAGAAGTGTTTCCCTGGAGACGCAGCCTAGCAAGATCTGTAATTTCAAACATCATCGGTGTATTTGTAGTCAGCATTAGTGCAGTAGGCCTACATCAATACACTCAGCTTTGGTTTCATGCCCATACTTCATCAATGTTACTTGCAATCAACAAGTCAACAAAGAAAAGCTTTATTGCCCTAAAATAGGCAGTTGAGTTCTGGTCTTAGTTGGCGGCTCACCCGAGTTCATCTGTTGTCTGAGGAATGTCGTCCATCCTGGCTGGGGATTCCTGAGAGCTTCCAGAAACCCCTTTTCCGTCGCGATGGACGATGCCCAGACACCCATGGACGAGAGCAATGTGAGTCCCACACACGTTCCCCGCTTAAGGAACAGCCGTGTCGCTCACCGATAAACCGAACTTTGCCTTAACTCTACACATCCAGCCCTTAAACGCATTATTTACGCAGGATTACATTTATAGTTAGTGATCGAAGATTAATCAAGTTAATTATAATATGCATCACTGTTATATATCCGTATTATAAAGTTTTATATGAATATCTTAGAAGTGAATTGCGAAAAGGGTATTCGAAAGCTTGTTCAGATGCACAGTAATAATTAGGTTTATAATTAGGACAAGTGTATTAACATACAGGGAATTTCTCTCCAGCTGTCAAAATAAAGAGTTAAAACAATACAATGCAAGAATGCATGTCAGTATTTACACACCTACGTTGGTGAGTATTTTTTTGAGATCAGTGCAACAGGAATGTTGCAATAAATACAGAAAACGATACAATTGATATTTACCTGGCTGGTATTCCTTCGCTCGTCAGTGTATTGCCGACTACAAAGGGCGGATGCTTGCTCTGATCATGGATACATTTCCATCGGTGCTGTTATCGCTTTCAACGACCTGGTCACCTTTTTTACTGCTTTATTGCAGTGTGAATAACCATGTCGCGGTCCATTTGTTCTTCTGGCGTACAGCGGGCTGCGGAACGCCGAACATGTACGCATCACTTACCAGACTAATGATATTTCCCAGGGAACCGAAAGTCTCCGATATTTTGATTGATCTCCACCTCCCACTTTCTCCAATACACATTCCTTTCCCCCCCCAACCTGACCCCGATACCACGGCCCGGTCACTTCTCTTACTCCCCACCTAAATCCCAGTTTTTGTCAGTAATCAATGTGGCACGGCTCTGTATTCATATTAAATGCCCATTGTCGGTCGTTAATTAGGAGGCCATTAACTATTGTGACGATGATGAGCCGTTTAATACTGTTGGCACGACCACCGACAGTGAAGATACATGTAGCCATCGATTTATGGCTTAACAGGATTTGTAACAAGGTGTGGAAACGCGGTAGACAATGCAGTCATTTGTAGTTTTACTATTCGCAATAAACCCGTAATTAAAGTATATTATTGACGAGGCAAAGGGTAATATAGCATTATACTATTACTTATGTATTAACCGCAAACTTAGTCTCAGTTGCATGTTGATCTCATGTTAATTTATCATTAATGAATCGCGACTTGCATCTTTTATCTGTTACTGTATTTGGTTACTATATCTGTTAATTCTGTAAACCTTTGTCAGCTACTGAAAGAACTATTGAAGGAACAAGTAATGAATAACAGAAGTTAGATACTAAGCTCATGTTTGTTCGTCATTAATGAATCAAGATGCATCTTTTATCTCAAGTACCAACTGTATGTGTTATTACAAACTATTTGTGCCATCAAGTGTCAACAATGCAACAAACGGACACGTAGAAAAACTGAAGTGATCAGCTATTACAAACACTGTCATACATCATATTGTTAAAATTAAGCATTGATGTATTGCTCATATGAAGTGCATAGGCCTGCTTCACTTAATACATGGTAAATTGAGGGAAAAGGAATCAGGCTTGTAATCATCAGACAGCTGATTCAGGTTCCAGGAGGACTTTCCCTTACAGGACGAAAAACCTTCATATAAACAGCCAAAGCCCCTAAAGGCCAGAAAAGCTTTTCTGGAGAAAAATGGCAAGAAGAAACACACAGAATGCAACTGCGGTTCCTTGCTTTGTCTTTATTTGCCCATAACAAATGAAAACAGGCAAGACCTTCGTTTGGAGAAGATGGAAAAAAAAAATCACATTCAAACTTATGACACTTTGTTCCAAACAAATCATAAAGCAAAAATTATCTGTGACATTCAGAAACAGGAAAGCGAAGGAGAGGTTCTCTGGATTTTTTTTTAAATCTTCTTAAAGTCAAATTGTACACATGGGAAAATGTTTTTTGTTTCTGCAGGTAGGAAAACCTGTATCTTAGGTTTTTTGACAAGTGGGGCGACTGGTACACCAACCAGCTACAAGACCGACCTGTTTAGGCAACTGCAAAGTGCAGTTAGGAAACTGGATTTGCGATTAACACTTCTAAGAAGTTATAGGGGCAAGGTGTTGGCCACCCGGCCAAAAGGGAGTCAATGTTCTCGTTGAGGCATGAGCTGTGTGAGCAGGACCTGGGCCACATGCAAACTGCCGGACCACAGAGATCAATGTAAAACACTGGGAAAACTGGACAGATTCCTACTGCACTCAGGGTTTATGGAGAGCAGCCATCACACCTTCCTGACCCAGATGCTGGCAGACGTTTGCTTAAGGGACCGTAGAGAAAAGTGAATGCCGAGTGTATGTGGGGAGGGAACCCGAACGGGGTGTCATGTTGATCTGGGATTGGCTGGCAGGCATAAGTGGGCGGGGTCTGTGTGCGCGTGTTGTGTCCTGACAGCAGCATTGAAAGGAACCTGTTCTCAGTATTAGATGTAAGCCCAGGAACAGCTGTGGGGCGGGAGTGAGGGGTGGTGGCTCTGGGTTATTCATTTGATGCTGGTGGGGGGGGGGGTTAGGGTTTGCTCTCCTTCATTGTAAGCGTCGTCACCATTCCTGCACCGTCATTTCTCTGTCGCCTTCGGCTCGCTCTCTCTACATCCAAACGTGCAGTCAGATGTCCATCTCAAACTGAGCGTCTTCCCCTAAAGGCAAGAAGAGAGCGCCCCCCACTGGCATGAAACCAAGACAGCAGCACTCACATGACTCCTGAGCCGACGGCAAGGAGCCCCTATATATACCTATATATACAACTGCATTCAATTTCTAAAAACAAAGCAGTTAACCTGTGTCAGACACCCAGACCATCAGGACAAGGAACACTGTACGACAGGGTCACCACAGTAATGTTAGCTTTTAAATAGCTTTTAGTCAAGCGGTGTAATTATTCGATCATATTTCACAATGAATGCTTTTTTTGCGTAAATGGTGCCCTCGAGGACAAAGGGAGGCAGCAATTTGGGTCTGGTGGACCAGATGGCTGACGAATGGAACAGAGGTTTTGTTAGTAAGGCCTCGGTAGCCAAAGGGAACCAGGAAAAGTGATGGATGAGAGAAGGGTACAGTGTAGCAGGTCACCGTCTGTGTTGGCTTTAGTCTCCTCTATCCCACTGGTAGAGAAAAAAAAAATCTCACCAGCAGACTTTTCTGCAGGGAGGTTGCAGTTGTTGTTCAGTGTCTCCAATGTATGTCCTTGCAGGCTCGTGTCATTATTGGCGTGGGCAGAGGGGGGGCTGGTGACCCCCGGAATGTCAGGAAGGCACCTAGGCGGGGTCCGGGCCACGGGGGAGCTGCGGCAGTCCAGCAAAAACTTGCGGTCGTAGATGATCCTGGTGCCTACAGAGCGACCGGATGAGAGGAAGGGCCAGAGAAAAGAATGTCAGTCAGATGAAGGGCAGGTGGTAAAGAACAGTAAACATAAGCACAGTACTGGGAATCGGGGGTAGGAAGCAAGGTAGAGTGTGCCAGATGAGGGACACTATTCATGACACCCACTAGGTGGCGCTGCAACACAGTCACACTGGAACAAAGTGTGACACGTGCTGGGAAAACAGCTCCAGGCAAAGCAGTCGATTATGAAACTCCAACAGCCAACCCTTTATTTTAAATCAACTTAGGGCGACCTATGTAGCATTTGGACAGACCCAAATATAAACAGCCAGTGAGGGGGGGGGGGGGGGGGGACTGAAATGGGGACGGGGGGATGAAGTCACTTGTACATTGTGTAATCTCTCAACTATAAATACACTCTCTCGAGAGTCATGCTTAAGTTCCTGTTGGCTAGCTTCTCTCATAACAAGGTGTTAGAGTGTGTATCAGGATGGGCACGGATGCTGTTGACACAAAGGCACGTAGGTAAAGGGTATGTCTGCCATGCCCCACCCCTCCCGTCCTCTCTCCGGTGTCCTGAGCAATGACCAAACGGCGCCATGCCCAAAGGGGGCAGCAGTACAGAGCCTGAGACACACGAGTGCCAGCGAGACTGGCAGAGGTGGCAGGGGGGCTGTTAACGTGAAGTTAATGAGGCGGAGCGGCCCTGGTGCATCTGCTGACTGGGGGGCGGAGCTGAGATATTCACCGGTGTCGACACGTGTGAATTCAGCAGATGCTCTTATCCCAGTGACCTTAAGACCCATGGAGAGACACAAAGGCCAATCAGAGGATTCTGCTGCAAGGCCTCCCTGTTGAACCCTTAAGAAACAACAAAACTATCTTTTTACAGAAGAAGCCCTAACGACAGCTCTGGGAGATAGCCTTGTGTGTGCCTGTGGCTGATATGCAAGTACAGCAAATAAAGGGTTAACATAAAGAGGGAAGTTAGACAATTACAGTTTGTGTCAGTTAAAATGCTAGCTCACACTTTGCCTGTGAGCCTGTTCAGTCCATATGACCGGCTGAAACTGGAAATAAGGAAGAAAAAAATCCGAGAACATCACACAAAACCAAAAATACTGAGCTGTACTGGTCATGAATTATTTTTCTTCTGTTCTCTTCTCCCTTGCAGCCCGCTGCCTTACATGCCGCTCACTGTTCATTCTCTGTGTTTCTTTGGTAAAATCATTCTGTGTAATGTTGCAACAGGACTTGTCTTGTTTGTAAATGGCATATCAGATCCAGTCTATAATACTCACCCCAAAAAGATTTTTTTTTGTGAAATGCACAAGCCTCAAAAATGATCAGAGAAAACAGCTGAGGGTAAATATTATGAGTGACCACAAACCGCATAAGAACAAGTTCATATTTAAATCAGACATGGTTATAAGCTGACAGACAATAGTGTGTTTTGACAGGTGCCACAGAAATATCTTCTTAAATGTGAGAATGGAGAATGCAACTGTATTAATCGCAGAGGCCAGGTATTTAAGTATAAATGCCGTATTGACGTATATGTGGAAGTCAGTTGCAGGCCAGCTACCTAAACAAAGTGTCCGAAGAATGCTGGTCTGCACGCCAACAACAATAATGACCGTGTACAACGCATTATATGCAAATGAATCAGAAAACAGCCAAGTACTAAATCGCCGGGTTTTCTTTTGGTGCCACATTACGATCTAGAGGAAATGAAACCTCAAAAATATTATTACAAAATTCCATATGTCATCAAAAGACACGGAGATTGTTTATTGCAACAACGTTGCAGGCACTGCCGCATGCTTGTCAATAGGGCACAGTCCTCTGCTTGCTGAGGCTCCCCGCAAGGTGTTGCACAACAGCGCACGCAGTAACATCGCTGCGTGTCGGTCGCACTGACAGCGTAAACAATAGCAGATCAAGGCAAATCAAGACAGAAGAGGGTACTTCGGTACTGTCAACAGTGCCAAGGCCGTTGGGCTATAACGGCACTCCTCCGATCCGCACATCAAGCTAGAATATGAGAGAAATAATTACGGTCCCCGTTCACGTTTTCTTTGTTGTAACGCTCACGGTGTTCAGCTGCACAGCATGAAGAGACGACCGACGGCACGTCCTTGCATAACAGCAATAAGCTAAAATTTAACACGGCTTAAAGACGCTTGCGTTAGAATTTACGTGGTAATCATAAATAACGACGGCATGTGTTCCGGATTGCGTTCCTCACCTCCGGGAGTCGTGCTGAATAACGTTCCTCCTGGAGTTGTAGAGTACTCGTGCGGCATGTGCGCCGCGTCGTTTATGATCACCCGTCTGGTGGCCGGAATGGCCCGGCTTGTGGTCTTCTGGCAACCGGCTGACATCTTTAAAACACCGCGTTAATGCCTGAAACACTGGTTGAAACAATAAGGGGCAACCGATGGATCCTAAATCTGCAAATAAAAAGCAATAATACAAACGGAGGTTGGGAAAAGAAGCAACGTATCTCCCCTCGTTGATTCTTCTTTGGCAAGAAACTTACTAATTAGAAAAATAAAGTATGATCATACTACCTAACCCACAGCAACACTATCAAACACACATTCCCACGCACAACCCAGCGAAGCAGGCCAAGCTCTTCTCACAAGACCTCAGCGCCTTCCTCTCCCTCTCACTCACACCATGCACTCAGCCCCAGGACAGACAGGAAAGAGGTTTTTCAGCGGCCAAAAATTCGAAGTGTCGCCCTCTGCTGATACCTAAATGGATTAGCCTCCCGTGGCAGGATGGGAACTGTAGTTTATATTGTTAAATTGCTTTTATTATTTCATCCGCTTCCATATTAAACTGCGAGTGCATTCGAGTTAAATTAAAGAACAACTACTAAATTCCTTAAAATGTAATAAATTCTAGTTATGTTAGATAATACTAAAAAGATTTGTTCAATCAAATACGAATAATCAGTGTTCAGTGCAAAAGAGGAACATTACATGAAGACCATTCGAAGTAGCAGAGACTGGGAAACCTAAATGTACGAGATCCATGAAAATATTTCAGCTCCAATTTCATAATTTGAAACTAAAACAACTAAAATAACATTTGTTTCAGTTCTGTTCTGTTCAGTTCTGTTAGGATTCCCACTTACATCTGTTGCCTTACATCCCCAGGGTTTTGGGTTAGAACCTTCCTCATAATGGTGAGCGAGTGGAGGTATGATGAGGGTAATATGGAATGGACAGTTTAAATGGCACCATGAAAGATTGAAGCTTTAGTTAAATCGATAATAGTTCCATCACATCCATTTTCTGAAACTGCTTGTCCTATGCAGGGTCATGGGGGGGGGGGGGTGCTAGGCAGGAAACAACCCAGGATGGGGCATCAACCCATCACTTGGCACACTCACACAGGCAAGTTGGTAACTTGAGATAGCCTCAGCATGTTTTTGAACTGGGGGGGGGGGGGGGGCACCGAGAGGAAAGCCCACAACTTGGAAAACATGCAAATTCAAAACATGTGGAACTTTGGAAAAGACTTGAACCCAGGTCCCAGATGACAGTGCTAACCACTGCAGTACCATGTCTCCCCCATTTAACAGTTACTAACATAACATTATACGCTATGTAAGGAGTGTAGGAAAGGAGGATCTGAAAAACTCTTTTTAAAGAAAAACATAACACGTTAACAGTAAGGGCTCACGTTAGAACACGGACAAATTATGTAAACATGTAAACACAGAACCTTACATGCCGTCAGAAAAAAGTGCCAGACACCTCCAGATATCTCATATCTTTCTTTATTAATTTCTGTAAATGATTTGAGCTGGTGTACAGGGTTAAATTGTCTATACATATCTTCATGTCAGACTGAATCTGATTAAAAGGCGTGTATACATATATTTTCTTTTTTCTCCCTCTCTGTACCAATAAAAAAAGGAAATAAAACAGGTGAAGCACCTGTAAAGCCGTTGCCTTTCCCCAGTAGTTGGCATTCTCCAAAACTTAAAATAGTCATTTGGTAGCTAAGATGCTAAAGTACATCCATAACATAATTCTAGTCCCAGATAGCAAGTAACGGTGCATAGCATTCTAATTAAATATATATTTTCCATATATTTATGTATATATATTTATATTTATATTAAAAACATTTTTCTGTGCATGTGCGCAGTTGCATTCCTTAGTATTGAGTAATATGCTATTGCGTTAATAATCTCGTCAATCCATTCTAAAGGAGTATAAGTGACCTCTAGTTTTTGCAAGGTAATATTTTTGCATGAACTTGTTTATACAATTCCTTTATTATGTTGTTTCTTTTCATTTATTCAGAATAATTTGGAGCCCCCCTGCCCCTTAAAGATTCCACTCTCCTAGCAGCTGCACCTCCTCATCAGACACCTGACTCCCCGAGTTGGGCCTCCACCTCCTCCTGCTCACCCAGCCCCTATTTTGTCTCTGTTTCCTGCCCCTGGGTGGGTGACAGAATCTGACCCCTGTAACCTCGCTATTGAAATATGGGTCAAACGGCAGTAGTACAAATTAAAAAAGCAAAAAGAACGAGAAAATGTAGGGGAGCCACACCCGTAGTCAACAATTTTCCCAGCCACCGATGTTTGATGTATCCTTAGCTTATCTTCTCCAGCATCTGAAGCATGTGCATGTGCGAGGGGTGGCTGCCCCTTAGTGTTTTTCTTATGCGTTTCGCCATCGTTTCTGACACGCAGGCTGTCCAGGGGCACCTCAGCACCCGTTTGAGAAGCACTGCTTTATGCTACGCCAGGCTGGCAGGTCGCGTCAAAATTTTTCTGGAATGGGTGTTGCAAATGTGTAGCGTGGCGCTTGAATGCATGAGTGCATTTTCCCATGCACGAGTGCATTTGCAATGACAACGTGCCACTGCTTAGTCTCTCCAAACTGGGAACTGCACTGACTTCTTCACCAAGGCATGGAAGCTAGCCTGTGTTTACTGCCCCCCCGGGCGACGCTGGGGATCTGAAGAAGGTGGACGCCGGGCTGGTGGAGAGTATTCAAAACGACTGATGAACTTGCAGCGCTGGCCTGTTCTGTCCCCTACGCTGGACACGCTCCTTTAAGGGGGCACTGTAATCCTGCTATCACATGCACACACACGCACACCCGCCTACAAATTTAGGAAAGCATTTTTTAGTGATTGGTCATGCAGCCCTGCCTTGATTAAAAAATATATACTTCAGAACTATGTATGTTAAGGCTTAAATAAACAAGGATAAAGAACATGAATAGTTTGAGGCTGGAGCTGTGCATTCTGGGACACCTTGGATTGCTCACGCGATTGACCCTTTGAACAGCCCTCTAGGGCTACTCCATACACAGACCCCTTGGACGTCCCAGCCCTTTTTGTCCCTGTGGGCCCTCAGAGCGGCAGACAATGTCACAGAGATAAAGCTTCGACTTCCCAGTGGGAAACAAACCCAAAAGCCTTAGGGAGCCCCTGCTGATCTGACCAGCTTGACCAGGGAAAACTTAAATCTAAACATGGATTCCTTCGCAATGTTTCCATAAAAGTGTCTCTGAGCAGATGGAAGAGTGTGTGTGGAATGAGGAAATTTCCCAAGGGCTGCTTTTCCTTCTTATGGTTGCTTATTTGCTAAATTGAGCAGGTGATAAGGTTTGGTTAGATGTGGTCTGGTCAGCCCAGGAACTGGAAGCTCGTCTGGTGTGCAGCAGTGTAGGGGTCCCCCACTGACCCCCCGCCCCCCCCCCCACACACACACAGAAAGCGCACATGTACGCGCCCACCCTGATATTATTCTTGTTCAAGCCAGTGGGATCTACTGACCAATTAGAACATGGGGTAGGGGGGTTGAACAGTGAGAATATTTAAATAGGTGGCGGGTGGGGGGGGGGGGGTCAACGGGGGGGGTGCGGGGCGTTGGACCGGCGGGTTGAGAAGGGCGGTGGGGGTGTGGGGGGGGATGG
>JAODKE010000043.1:37163658-37174142 GCA_026779605.1 Mormyrus hasselquistii
TGGCGGGTTGGACAGGAGGCTGGAGGGAGTGGGGGTGGGGTTTTTGGGGGGGGTTAGGAATCACAGTTATGGGGTCTGTATTACAGTCTGTTATCACAGTGCTTACTGGCTGGCTAACCCCCCCGGCTCCTTTGCATCCTAGACGCGTTGAGCGGACTGCCCCACCCCCTCAAAAACAGACCTTTCGCATAACAAGCCCTGGTGCAGGCAGAGGGCTGCCTCTATGAAATACTGATGCGAGTGGCCAGCTGGTGTTTCACCATGGGGGGGGGGGGGGCTGACGGGGGTGTAAATGCTCTCAGGCGTATCATTCATGCATGTGTACATGTGTACCGGAGAGGCCACAGGGCCTGTGTGCGCGTTGGCTCCCCCCAGGAAGACAGGATGGCTACAACTGTGCTGCTGGGCTAAAGTAGCGCAGATTCAGCTCGGACCGTGTGCAGGAAGTACGTGGGAAGCTGCGCAGACAGGTGAGGCCCTGCCTGTGCAGCTGGCAAAGGTGACAGCTGCAGCTGCGTGGTGGTGTTGGGAGGGGGGCGGGCAGGAAGCATCTGGACTTGACAGGGCACCGAGGATGCACAGGTCAGTAATCAACACGAGAAAGCAGCCCCATGGGAAGGAGCTCTCCAGAAGCACAGATACCGATGTCGAGAGAGGCTCATGGGGGGGCGGGGGGGGATGGGGGTCACTAATTCCTTACACACAAAGAACCAAGAGACACTTCAGAACCCAGAAAAGGGGTAACGAGAACATTAATCAGAAGGGACATTAAAAAAAACACACACACACATAATCGCACGTACACAAAACTGACATACAAACCCCCCTGCAGGACAGTAAAGGTGTATATTCTTCTGCTTCATGCCCTTAATGAGCAGGATAAATAGGTACATATTCAACCAAATGAAAACGAAAGAGCAGAGCTGTGCACCAAGCCAGCAGCGTGGGCCCCGAGGGCCGCTTTGCACGTGCACACGCACGCGTACATTCGCGTAACGTCAGAAGTGCGGACATTATGTACAGTGAGGATTCCTCAGGGCCCCAGGCACACTGCAGCTACGGATCAGTGCACTGACGGGTCCACCGCAAGTTTAGGACCTTGATTCAGGATTACGTTCTCGCATTGACCTGTGTATATATTTTTATATAATATTTTTAAAATCAACCCTTTTCTCTCTGTCAGCAAAATATCCCTTTTTTTCCAAGAGGGGAAAAACTAAAAAGAGATGTGCATTTCCCTCTGCCCAAACCCCAGAGCCAATTCCGTTCCTGGCATGGGTTATCTCCCCCCCCCGATTCCCCGTCAGTCTGTAGATAAACATGCCATGCGTCAGCAGTCAGACATGCTGATACAGATACAGGAAGCTCAGATTTTTCAATTTTTCATATCTCGGTTTATATTATTTTTTTTATATGAAATCATGCCTCTAACCTATTTTTTGTTTAGTTAGTTTTTTTTTTTGTTAAAAAAATGGTAAGAAAACTATGGGTAAATCCTCATCGTGATCGCTCCCCTTCCCCGCTGCCATCCTCGCCATCCGTCCCGCTGATTCCGGCGCTTTGTTCAGGTCTCCGGCTCCTTTGCCCCGCTGCCTGTCATGTGTCCATGAAGGGTGGTCTGGGATTGGTTGTCGGGGTCTGGAGGGAGGGGTGAGGTGGAGAAAATGGAGGGAGGAGGTCAGCGGTTGGCAGAAGACCCACGTGAGGTTGTGGCCGGTAGGGAAGGTCAAAGGTCAGACACAGTGTTAGATCTAATAATGCAAAGGAACACATGCAGCCCACTCTTTGCACGGCCTTGACCAAACACTGGATGTTACAGAATCAAACGGCATCTTGAAAGCGACGACCCCGTGTGACAAGAGACAGCCGGGAAAGGTCCTCTTAGCGTGCGGCCAGTGTGCATCTGCACACACAATGGACACCTATGCAGAAGCAGCACAGACAAGCTGTGTGTGGTGGGTTTTAAATGGGGGGGCGTGGGGGAGAGAAAGAAAGAGAGAGCAAGAGAGAGCAAGTAGGACAATGAGGGCCAGCCTCTGCAGGTGAGTACTTCCTGTTACCATGTAAGGGATGATGTAGGTCTGGTGGTGTCCACCAGGCGGCAGTGTTTCTCCCACTAAGCTCTATGTCAGAGCTGTTTGAGGGCTGGACCCTCTTCAGCCAGATAGGGAACCCTCTGCCCCCCATTGTGCTGGCCAGAAATGGGACGTGCCGTCAGCGCAACAAGGGCGCAGCGGGCGAGTTCGGCATGAACGCGTCACGGCCTGAGTGCTTCAGTACAAAAACAATACAGAGGATTAATCTGCAATGTGGTGCCTTGTTATTTTTGTCACTGACTAAACAGGGGGAGGAACGGGAATCCTAGGCAGCGGCTGGGTGCATTTGTATCCTTGGTAAAGAGAATAAACATGCACACAACACATACGTCTCCATAGCTACCTGTGTGGGGACCTCCCATTGGATCATCTCACTGTAATTACGTAATCGCATTAAAGAAACAGGCAAAAACATCATGAACTAAAAAGCCCCTCGAACAAAAAAAACACAAAAAAAAACACAAAAGTGTTGGGAAAAAAGTGGTTGTCTCCTGAGGATGTCCCCAGCGTCCGTTTTTAATACTTTGCTCCAGATGTCTCCACAGGACAGGTAGATCAGTCCACACACTCACACACACACATACGAAACTGAAACAGGGTGTGTGCATGCACACTCAGAGACGAGAAACAGTAACGAGATGCATACATACACGACCAAAAACACCAGCGTAATGCACACATATATCGGCACACATATAATGGGACACACGCATCCGCATGTGAGAACATTCCCACATCCATTCCTCACTCTGCCGCCTGCGTTCCACTTCCTGTTTCACATCCACACCTCCCAGGGTTCAGGGCTACTGGTGCAAGTCACCCTAACTGAAACCAGAACCACAAGGGTGTGTGCAGCTCTCTCCAGGAGCGAGACACTTAGTCATTCTGTCTGTCCGTGAGTCCGCCGGTCTGCCCCCTACCTGCCGGGAGGAGTCACTGAGTCTCACGGCTTTATTCTCCGCAGACTGGCACATTTCACTATCTGAGCCCCCTTCTTCATATCCACAACATCGGGCTACAGGGGTGGGGGGGGGGGTGGGGGGGGTGGGTGCCAGGGTGCAGAAGGATGAGGAAAGGGGAGGTCAGAAGCGAGGGGGAGGGAGAAGGAGCAGAGGAGTGGGAATGCGAGATGGAGAACGGGGAGAGAACAGAAAGGGAGAGAAGGAAAAGATGACAAAAAGTGCAGAGTGAAGAATAAAGGGAAGAACCTCAGAGAAAGTGAGTGAGAAAGAGAGGAGGGTAGAGGAAAGGCAGGAAGCAGAAGGACAAGTGCCAAGGACAGATGGAGAAAGAGAAGGGACAACCAAGGCAGGATGGAGGAGGAGAGGAGAGAGGCAGGAGGTGAGAAGACAGGAGAGAAATAAACATCAGACATCAGAAAACAGAGAGGAGCACGGACAGCACTGCTGGTGTAGGAGTGCATGGAAACACAGGAGGTGAAAGGTCAGCTTGCCACAAAAACTCACAGGCACACGGGCGTCCAAACACCTGGAAGGGAGGAAAAGGCGAGCAATGCTGCTCCTTCGAGGAGAACAAACGGCACAGAGGAATAGCTGTATTAGTCAGAACTGAGCGGCAGTTTCTAATGCAGAATAGCCGTTAGTGTCGTAGTGTCACCAGTGGGACACTACCGTCTACAGCATCATGTCTGACATCACACGCAAGGCAGGAGTAGTTATCCTACATCTGCTGGGTGCTCATGGTGTATGTGGAGAGAGCGATTAAGAAATGGGGATGGAGGGAAGGGTGCGGGAGACTGGCAGGGAGGCATATGGTCACGGCAGTCACGCACATGCATGCAAATGCACGCAAACTCTCCTCCAGCTCACTGACAGGCTACAAAACCTCCACTGAGTGACTGCTTAGCTCCTAGTACTACATGTGCACAAAGCCCAGAGATCCACCTAAGGCCCGGTCCAACACAGCTATCCTTTGCTATGTAAAGCAAGCGATTTCTCAAATTCAGACAGGGCAGATGAGTTTAGGAATAGAGGAAGTATGTTCCGAGTCTCCCGGGTGAATGTAGAGCTCTGAGAAGCTCAGTGCTTCACGTCTGACAATTAGTCACACGTCTGGTGGTTAGTAACTTCACGGACCATATTAGAAGGTCTGAGAAACATGGAGTTCAGCACAGCAGTTCAGCAAACACCCCCGGGCCCAGAATAAATGCGGGGCGGGCCCTGGGCATGGACGGCGTGGCCCCGCACGGCCCACCTTGGCGCTGTCCCGGCCCAGCACGGCGTAGCTCAGAAACTGATCTGCCTCATCCTCCAGCCCACTGGCCTCCTGCAGGGATGAGCTGTCCCCATGTGCGTCACCCCCCTCGTCTCCGAGGCCCTTATCCCTCCTCAACACCTTCCGCACGATCTGCCACATGGAGGGAAGGACCGCTGTCATTTCACCATCATCATCACAATCATCCATCCATCCATCCATCCATCCATCGTCCATAACGACTTATCCAGTGTGACATTGCAGGGGTGCACTCCAGAAAGTACAGGACACAAGACACCAACACCACCAAATGTGAGGAAAACTCGCCAACTGAACAACAGTGAGTGGGAGCAGGATTCAAACCCCCAGCATCTAAAGTAACAGCGGTATCTGCTGAGCTATCGTGCATATTAGTGTCACGTTTGTTCTTGCTGTTGTATAGCTGCATGTTCCTGCCTGGAGAGGCTTATGTGATACGTCACACGGCGACGCCCAGCTGGACACTGTTCTCTGCCGAGGCGAGGCTCAGGTTGCAGGTGAGCCAGAACAGCTGCGCCCCACCTCAAAACACCTGAGATGCTTCACCCTGACCAGCAGGCTGGTCCAAACTCCGTTCACCTGCTACTCTTCTGATCTATATTTGATCTGCGTCAGGACTTCAACTGCTTGTCTGTGGTCCATACTGCATTACCGGAAAGTGACCACATGACCGCATGGTCAGAGTAGCCAAAGTAACAGCTGAAATTCTCGCCACTGAAGAATGTTAGATCCGTGTCATGATGTCCTGCGATACTTGGAACATAATTAAGAACTTAAGTCCATCTCTGAATAAAATGCTATGTTAGCTGAATCCCTTGTTGAATTATAGTTATGGTGTTGATGATGAATAATGTGTGTATGGGGTGTATGAAGCCACCATGCCTTCATCTTACATGTCCTCCTCTTCCTTAGCCTTAGTCTCTGCTGGCAATCCAGCTTGCACTTTGAACATATCACCATCTTTAGGTGGCTCTGTGTTGGGCTGCTGCTACAGCCCAAGCCAATCAGGAGCCCTGTTACATCCCCATTAACAGTCAGCTATGCAATGGACTGCTGTTGCAGCCAGAGCCAACCAGGAGCCCCGTTACATCCCCCGCTGACCTTCTTCGTGACGATGTTCCCGTGCTCGTCGGTGAACTGCTCCTCGCTCACGTGATCCCCGGTCATGTCCTCCAGCGCATCGCCCTGCAACACAGTGGCGGGACGCATCACTTGCGATACCCGTTGATGGGGGGGGGGGCAGGGAGATGCACACGGGCACAGGACGCAACGAGACGTGATGAGGCGAAGCACGAGAGGCACACGGAAGCCATAGCGCCACAAGGCCGCTATTAGGTGCCGTTAAGTCAGTGTTCGTGCAGATTCTTCCAGAAGTTTCTGCTACGAACCCTAATGTAAGTAACAAGCTTGGGCACATGCACAGTACGTGTTTACAGAGGGAATACGTCATGCCTATCAATGGTAAATAAGACAGAGACAGAGTGTTTGACCCTGTAAGCACAACAGCCGCTGAAGTGAACCAGCAAACTGACCAAGGGTTATGTGGCCTTTCCACAGTGATACTGAAGTAGGTGATGTCATATGTGTCTAGTGTAGTAAAAGGGTGGGGGTAAGGAGAGCTTTAAAACAGCTCCTCAGGGAGCCTCATCACATGCTCACCACAGGGGGCAGCACCGCGCTTCATCATGAGACATTGGGAAAGACGAAAATAGCAAAAGCTTGTGCACATCCTGAGGGGTAGATGGCTTGCAGAGCGCTGTCGCCTTCCTGGGAGGGCAAGTAGTGGAGCCCAGTGGGGATGTGGCTGACCCTGAGCCAGGGGCGCGGAGGGTCCTGTGGACGCTGCCTATACTGTAAGTCATGTGGGAGCCCCTGTCATCCTGCAGCCTGTTCACAGACAGTGTCTATCTGTATCCAGCCCCCTACTATGCTTTCTTCACTTTTTACCTTTTGATTGTCCTGTTGGGGCTGGTGGGGGCCGGACGAGTCAGGCTGATCAAAAAGCAAACCGAGAATGGGGAACTGACTCATCTGACTCCAACAAACGGAAACATCTGGAAGTGACCTCATTTCAGGAACCCTGCTAAAAGCCTCAGGTTCAAGAATCACATGGTGTAATGCTCTGTTATGGACATGTCCAGATTTCATGTCAGCTTAAATGCTGAGCAAGCAAAAACGTTCCCAATTGGTCCATCCCTGTGGTACCAGGATGTAACCAGCCTTCCTAAAACATGTGTCAAAATGTATTCCTTCGTTGGGCATCTCAAGCCAAACAGAAGATCTGTTTGGGCACCTGATCATACAAGATCAAAATGCCATTATTTCAGAGGAATAGAATCCATCAGTAACCAGAAACCAATAGCAGATATAAATGAATGATGCTGATGAAAAAAGGCCCTTCTACCATATTTCTGTGAATTCAGTGCTTCTGTCCAACCATAATGGTGCATAAATCCCCTTGCCTCCATTTATTTATTCTCTATTTATAATGCTTCCAGAAATATAGAATGCTGTAGCGAAAGAGGTGCTTGACACCACACTTTAAAAATAGGCGAGAGCAACAGCTCACACATACAGCCTGAGGGATTCGAGCACGTCAGGAACCGGGAAACTGTCCCCCTGCTAAAAATCGTCCGTCCCGGCGTGACCTCTACACCTGTTCTGTCCCAAAGAGAGACCGGCAGGGCTGGACTGGGATTAGACATCAGCCCTGGATTTTGGGGGCCCCACTGGAGGGTCCCATGACAACATTTTCTGTCCACAAACTGAGGGAAACTGGAAAATGCCCAGTGTGCTGGATGGGAAGTCCATGTAACCGAGGCCTACAGAGCCTGATTCAGACCCTCCCTCTGAGCCCAAACAACGAGGCACAAACCTCAGAGTCTGGGTGTCGCCTGCAGCCCCCGTGGCCCCCCCACCCTCCCGGTACCTTGAGGATGACCCGGCGTCGCACCACGCGCGTGGTGACGTTCTCCTCATCGTCGGAGGTGCCGTCCAGCTCCCCCAGCTCGGCGTCGAGCCGCCGGTGTACCCAGGCGAGTGCCGAGCGCAGAGAGCCGCTGGCGATGTGCAGCACGTTTTGGCAGCTGATGACCATGAAGGCCAGCAGGGCCACGCTGAAGAAAAGCTCCGTCACGAGCGTCCACATGTCGGCGGCCGCCTGCGGGGCCTGTCTGCCGACCGGCGTCACGCGGCGCTGCCTGTCCCCTCTGCCCCTTGCTCGGGGCTCACAGTGCCCCAGCTGCCACGCACCCACACGCCAGCCACGTATTTCCTGCTTCCCTTTGCTCCCAAAAAAACACCCCCCTCCCCCTTTTACCCTCCCAGGTCCTTTTAGAGTGTGAGGCTTTAAATATCCCCTGCCACCTGTTGGACTGGCTTCAGCCATCTCCCCTCCCCCGGTTCCCACAACTCATCCTCTGCTGGCGTGAAGCTCGTGATTTGCCTCCGGAGGCTGCTCCTGTCCCCTCCATTCCCTGCACACCTTCAGTGGGTCTCACAGGATTGGCGAAAATAAAAGCACGTCATACCCATATAGCCGCTGCCTTCGCTTGCCTCGAAGTCTCATTAATAGGCAGTTAGGCTCTCTCGGCCCAAACCACGCAGTTTTAAGCACTGTAGTTTTATGAAATTCACTCACACCACAGCCTTGCAACGGAGTCCGGATCGGCGGTCACTCGCGACGTGGCTATCGCCATGCTGATAGCGGTGTTCCCATAGCAGCAAACGGCCCTCCTCAGCACCCTCCAACATACGGGCACCGTATGACACCTCAAAAACACCTGCCATTAACTCAACCAATCAACAAATCACTCATCCTTAATAAGAGGCATAAATATTAATAAGCAGGATCACAGCAGCCATGGTGCAGCATATCCCATAATGCAACTGTACTTTCAGAGATGAGAGGTCACAAATGAAGGCTTAGGCTGCTGTAAGGGTGACAGAAAGCATGGCATGGAGGCCGCTATATTTGGCTCCCCCAGCCTGTGCTCCTGCCCTTCTTGGGCAGATGTGTGCAGGAACAGAAGCTGGGGGGGGGTGTGACGGGGGGGGTGAAAACTCCAGCAAGGAAAAGAAGACACGTTCTGGCCATGAGTCGTCCCAGTGCAGGGACATAAAGGCTGTCAAACCTAGCCATGTTCCCAAAAGTCACAAGAGCAAATAATATCAAAATTAAAAATAAGTGAAATGGAAAAGAATTGATGACTCAAGTAAGACTCTAGTGTCCCCTGTCATTTACACATTTTAATAAGTTATTTATCTGAGTATTCATGAATTGAGCATTTTAATAGACCAGCAAAGTGTTTACATCGCGTTCACCCAGCAGACATGCTGCAATGGAAGGCTTTCGTCAGGGGTGGCGCCAGAGCCCCATTCATAACAGACTGACTTTGGTGCTGGAAACATCATGAAACGTCATGAATGAATCCAGATGTAACCTCCATTACGAAAACCAAGAACTTGAGGCTGGCTGCCCTGGCTGTTGAGAGCCTCCGCCCCGGGTACCGACCTGCCCTCTCAGCCGCGCCTCCTCCCACTCCCTCAGCTCGGGTGGCCGGTGCTGGAAGCCCAGCCCCTTCTCGAAAGGCTGCGTGCTGCGGAAGTGACTCAACAGGGCCTCGGGGCGCCCCGCATCCCACGCAGGCTGCAGCAGGGCATCCTGGGCGGCGTGCGACAGCCCCAAGTCACCGTCCCGAGTTCCGCCTTGTCCCGAGGACACCGGCAACTCCGCTGCCTGCCTGGGCTTGGACCCAAGCCAGTTCTGGGGGGAGTGCCAGCCCTGGGTGGAGGGCTGGTCGTGTAGGTAGGACAAGAAGGTGCCGGCTGACCTGGGGGGTGGAGGGGGGAAGCACACAATGCAGCTCAGCCTTGTCACAGAGGGAATCCACATCAACACATCAATATATACGGAAAAATACTGGTAATATGACAGCATTTCACCAGGTTGTATTTTTGTAGTAAAGGGGAAACCAGAGTATCAGGAGGAGAAATCTGCACAGTTAAGTGGGAAGGTGCCAGCACCCAACCCCAACAGTGGGGGCCGGATTGAGAGGAGACAGAGCTACTCGCTGAGCTGCCGTGTCCTCAGCAAACAAATTGAAAAGTGCATTTATTCTTATGATTGATCATTAAATCACTAAAAACCCAAATGTCTGCAATTGAATCAGAGGAGATCCCTCCAACGACAGGGCCCCGTGGAGCACAGTGTCACCATGGTAACCAGCCTCACCTGTCTCCATTGCGCTCGGTGACTCGGGTCGGACCTGGTGAGTCGCTGAGGCGGGCATACACCCGCTGCTGTCCTGCAATAAGAGAAAGCCCATCCTCTGAGCTCGGCCCGTCCACGTCACCTTCTCCCCCTCCTCCTCCGGCTCCGGCCGTCGAACTGCTGCCCGCCGCCACAGCCTCCTCCGGTGCCTCTGACCTCCCGACCTCTGACCTCTGACCTCCGTCCAGCCCGTTGAGGCTGACCTCGCTGTGCTCTGCTTCGCCCAGCGTCTCCGCATCGCTCAGCCCGCCCCCCCCGCCGCTGCCCCTGCTGGCCGGCCGGCCCAGGCTGCCGCCGCACGACGGCACGTCCAGCTCGTCGGCGTTGCTCCACTCCAACGAGGAGTCCTCCACAGGCACCAGGGAGGGGCTGGTGCCCGAGGGCCACACCTGCACTTCTGACATCTCCATCAGCGTGTCCTCTTCCGTGGTGGCAATGGGAGCACACTCCATGCTGGACACCTCCTGCCAGTAGCGCTCTCCGCCCAGCGGGGAGGCCAGGCTGTACTGCCCGGAGGCGGGGGAGGGCAGCTCCTCCTGTGCCAGCCCATAACCTGAAGCGAGACAGAAAGAAGCACACTGATGCAGGCCCCCCCACCCGTCCATGCGCCGCTGCCGTGGCCCCGGAGAGAACGAGAGCCGGATGCAGGGAGAGAGGAACAGGATCAGTGGGCCCCCGGGAGGGCCAATGCGGGAGCAGGCAGGGGGGACTGGGGGGGGGGGGCGGGAGGGGGGGGGGGGGGGCGGGGGGGAGGAGGAGGGGAGGGGCCAGGGGCAGAGGGGCGGGGGGGGGGGGAGTGACTATGAAGGTAGGTGGGGGGGGGGGGGGGGGGGGGTGGGGGGGGGGGGGGGGGGGGATGGGGG
>JAODKE010000043.1:37174242-37185494 GCA_026779605.1 Mormyrus hasselquistii
GGTGCTGGTGTGAACGGTTTGTGTCAGACAAGACCTGGGTTTGAGCAACCAGGTACAAAAACAGAGGAAGCAGGTGTGCCAGTGTGGTCCCACTAGTGTCCCCACACTTTCAGGCCTGGCCTGGGCTTTCAGCAGCGTGCGTGACATCAGACACCCAGCTCACAGCAAGACGCCGAGACGGACCAGCGTCTCTGCTGGCTCCTACCTGCGGGGTAGAGGAATGGGGGAGGGGGTGCTGCCTCCATGGGCGGGGGGGCAATGGACAGGCCCCACCGGCACAGCAGCAATGGTGCATACATCTGTAACACGCGTCAGGGGCATCAGGCAGGCAAGAGAAACGAACCTTCGGGAAAAGGCCTCTCAGATGCAGGCTGGCAGGCAGACATGCAGGAAACACTCCCGCGCTCACCCTCCCTCTCCATACGCATACACCCTTATACACCCCCCATACACACACACACTCCCCCATGCACACCTGTTTATACCTCCACACACACACACAGAAACACACACCGCCCCACTCGCACACCCATGTATACACTCATACACACGCACATGACAGCACATGCACACCCCCATGCACACAAACTTAGCCCCCCCCCCATACACACGCACACACACAGGTTTGCAATTATATCTTTGTAGGACTCTTCATTCATTTCTATAGGGATACAGGGAAGACTTTAATCCCAACATGACGACCTTAACCCCTATCCAGCTTTTTTAGTTTTTTGACTGCATTCACAAACCTTTGTAAGGACCTGAAAAATGGTCCCCACAACATCAACTTTATTTATTATTAATTTTATTACATTATAGATACTCAGGGAGTTGTGATTTTAGACACATAACAAATTACACAGACACACATTTAACAGACACTCATGTTGCAGCTTTCTTGCAGGAGAAGCTTGTTCATAAGAGCCTGGAAAGCTCAGGTTCCAGATCAGCCACATGATCAGCCAGCTCCACTCCCTGCTGATGGTGCATCAGACCATCAATGGCCATTGTAAACTGTGACTCTTACAAATGTGAAGAGTCACACCTGCACCATCCTGGCATCACCCCTACTCCATTGTTACATCGCTCCTACTCCATTATCACATCATTCCTACTGCACTATTACTTCAACCCTATTCCATCCCTACATCATACTTAAACCATTCCTGCATCTTCCTTACACCACAACTACATCGCATCTACTCCATTCCTACACCATCCATGCTCCATTCCTAACATCACTACTACTCCATTCTTACATCACCCCTGCTCCATTATTACACACTCTCTAAATTCCTACATCATTTTTACACCATTCCCACATCTTCTACTCCTATATCATATCTATTCCATTACATCATCCCTGCTCCATTATGACATCATCCTTGCTCAATTCCTAGCTCATCCTTACTCTATTGTTACATCAGGGCTGCTCCATTCCTACATCACCCCTACTCCATTGTAACATCATCCTTACACTATTCCAGTACTATTCTTGAATGATTTCTGAACCATCCCTACATCATCCCTGCACCATCCCTGTTCTATTCCTGCAGCACACCTGCAGGAACCTCCATCCGCAATCCATGTGTATGATGATCAAAGACCATGAGGCCTCAAGGAACAAATAACCCAACAACACCAAGATTAACCAAACCAAGTAAGTGATACGTTTGGACAGAGTTCCAAGTGTCTGTGCAATGTGATTGATATCAGACACTCTGCG
The DNA here is from genome assembly GCA_026779605.1 of Mormyrus hasselquistii. Classification (NCBI taxonomy): domain Eukaryota; kingdom Metazoa; phylum Chordata; class Actinopteri; order Osteoglossiformes; family Mormyridae; genus Mormyrus; species Mormyrus hasselquistii. The sequence goes on from JAODKE010000043.1 coordinate 37,175,969, forward strand.
GGAGAGCATGACAGGCGAATGGTGCGTCTGACTGTGTGCGCGTGTGCAAAGGGACTCCTGTAAAAGGACTCCTGTAAAGGGACTAGACTGCCATGCTGGCTGATGTTATTCCTGATGGTGCAGGTCGTGTAAATGATATCAGCTGGCTCACACACCCAGATGGCACCTTTCCCACCCCCCACTGCGCACACATGCCCTCCTTGCTCCCTTACTGGCAGCAGCTAGGTCACTAAATGTGTCCTGCAAGAAAGGGCAAATCATCTAGCTGGGGTTACCTGAGCTTGCTTGCGTGTGTGTGTACAGGGTTACCAGAGCTCCGTATATAGTTTGTATGTATGTACTTACACTGAGCGATGGTGTATTTATTAACAAGCATTGATCATTAACTGTTTTGGTATTTCATCAGTATGAAGAAGACACAACTCAGTCAACTCTATATACACTAAGACAGACAGCATATAATAATCAGATGTTGTCTGGGGGATTTGACAAACACTGGACCAGACTTTTCCATGATTTCTTTTCCACGTGTGCACCTTAACACGCATGCAGTCATGAGAACAAGACTAATGTTATTACAGTACAAACTAAAGCTGGAACAAGCAAAATTACTAAGAAGTACCTTCAAACAAAGTAAAAATAACTTAAATTTAAGCACAAACTAATCCTAACCCTAACCCTAACCCCAAAAGTCTTTCAAGTAATATTGAACTGAAAGATTTTAAAAAACAATAGAAATGACATAAAATAGCAGTGTCAGCCCTCAACCTAAAAACCTAGGTTCTCCTAAATCAAGGAAAAGGAGCATAGCTACACTTTCATAGAGGAGAACTTGTTCTGGGTCTCCTCTTTGGGAAATCAGTGGCTGTGGTTTGCATGGCTCTGAAGGCGGAGCAGTAAATATGTCCAGAAACAGGGAGGCAAAGCAGTGTCAGTGACACAAATGTGATCTGAGACAAATGTTACTAGTTATATGTGTCATATGTGTCCTTCTCTCTGATTGGCTGGGATGGACTGACCCCTCCCGCAATGGGAGTACTGTAGGACAGTGTGTCTGACACAGATACTCCATGTGATGGCATTTGTGTATGTCTGGGGGTGGTTTGTGTTTATCTGTCTTTATGTGGATATCAATGAGGATTGTGGATGCTAGGGGTTAGGGTGGTTTTGTCAGGTGTCGGGGGGAGGGGTGTCGAATTCTGAGGACAGTGAAGCCATGAAAAAGGATGATGGTTAAGAAATAAGACTGAATGCCTCCTGTTAATAGAAACACACAGGGTCACATGCCAACTGCCGAAAGAGTCACACTGAGACACACAGACAGGAAGAGACTCAGCGAAACTGCACAGTGACGACACACGACATCACCACAGCTGCACACAGAACACGTGAAGGGCACGCACACGTACAGACAGGGCAGAGACACACGCGGGTCCGAGCACGGATGGCTGAGGGCCGGGGAAGGGGCAGTGGAGAGCCGTCCCCTGCCGATGACATCACATGGCCCCATGCGTGTGCTGTCACATGCCATTTCCAAAGAAATCACAAAAAAAGGATTATTGCCAACATGCCTTTTCTTCAACAGTATGAGTAGTCGTTTGAATGCATGCCATGCACAAACGAATACTGTAGACTAAAGTCAACATGGGTTACCTCCTCCATCCCTCAGAAACCCCCCCCCATCTCTATTTCCTTGGTTACAAACAAGGGAAAAGCGGGGGGACGTTTGGATAGGAGTGTTTTTGCAGGAGCATGCACACAGGAAGTGGCTGTAAGGGGTTAAGAGGGACAGGCAGACGGAGAGGGAGAGAGAGACGAAGACATTGGGAACAGGGGGTACCTCCTCCCCCCCCTGCATATAGAGGACAGGGTGTGAGTTGGGAGTTACAGACAAAGCGGCCAAAAAAAGGTGGACTTTCCAAAAAAATGCAATACTGTTTGGAAGAAAAAAAAACAAAAAAAGATGACAAAAAAGGAGGCCAAGAGAAGGTCGGCATGAGGCTGACATGAGGTCAGAGGTCGGAGAGGAGAGGTGAGAGGAAGAAGTGCAGGGCGGCTGGGCTGCAGATGACATGTCCGGAGAAACACAGAGAGAGAAGGGACAGAGTCACAGGAACAAGTACTGCAGGACTCACAGGGATACACAGAGCGCCGACGAGGCTCAGAGGTACAGACTCCACCAGGGCCATGTCCTACCCAGTGACGGATATCCTACACTATTAACACCCTACCGTAATGCTTTCATCAGATCATGTACAATCTGAAAGGAATTCGTACAGATACCTATATTGCTTGTGAAAGTGGTGAGAATAATGCAGAAACAGTCACCTTATTCTTAAACTGGGACCTTTGGAGTTCCTTGAAGGAACAGCCATAGATGAGCAGTGTGAAGCCAGGGGAACCTTGTGCTGCATCTCCAGCACCTCACCAGCACAAATTACCTGAGGTCTTCCAAGAACAAAGCAGGTTTAATGGCAAAGCCAGCCTCAGGTATCTAGCCTTCATTAAGTGGCCTCCGGCTGCCCCTGGGCATTACTAGAAGGTCGTCATTTCTTTGTAAACACATACCAGCAGATGCGATAGGAACACCAGATGTGCTGCTTATTGCTACAGTTATTTACATTCCGGATCCTTCCCCCAATCTTGGGGGGCTACAGTGAGCCATACTTCTGCTCTATACTAACTAAGTTATCGAAACTGAGTAGTATTAAGTTCTTCACTATGCACTGAGGATGTCTGGGGATGAGTCTGAAGACGTGGGCAATTGGGACGGATGTTTGAGTAACGGTGTGCCTGGCAGGTCTTGGTCCTCAGAATTGGACAGGGAGGGGTCCACCATAAGGGGCCATGGCTAAGGGAATGTGTAGAGTCACTGTACTGGGAAACCCCGTGGCAGCTCGGACTCTGCTTTACTCATTAAAGTCTCACTTTCTAACCCCCCAAACTTAAACCAACCCTAACCCCAACCCTAAACCCAACCCAGCATGCTACTGACTCATCCAGTAATGGGCAAACCAATATAACTGTGCGATTATGCATGTACCTTTATGTATATGCATATGTGTGTGATATTACTGGTGCGTGGGAATGTGCGCGGGAGCATACATGTGTACAGATTTCCAAAGTCCCCAATGGCTGGGTGATCAAATCAGCGCACCTCTAACATTCTGTAACACGGCCACCACTCGCCCCTGAAATTTCACCCCTATTATGATCCAAAGAGAGATTAAGAGGAAAATAAATGATTAGTAGCGGCTACAAGTTCATAAATCAAGGGCTGTTATCAGCCCACAGGCTCAGAAAGACAACTGTGAAAAGACCTCTTTTTAAAGTACAGGATTCAATGGATGAAAAGCAAAGTTAAACTATAGCACATTTTAGCCAAGAGCAGCATATTCTGTGGTCTTACCTTTAGCTTCTCGGTTTAGCATGTCAAGAGACAACAACACTGTCACTTAGGGCCCCGTGACCCAGTGAAGGTCTCCAGACAGAGCGGCAAACTGAAGGTCAGTGCGGATTTGCGCCACCCATAACCTCATTTCACCTTGTGATTTCCTTGTTTTCATAGAAATAATCGAATATGCTTCAATCCCAGTTTTTACCATCAAAGATAGTTAATAGCAAGGACAGAAGCATTTTTGAGGTCATTCACCCCAGGACCAAAAAGCAACGCAAAGATCAAATCAATAACAACTTCATAACCATAATCACACAAATATGACTTCTGTTAGTGAGCGTGACTGAGTGATCTTTGGAAATTGGAACATTACTCGAGAAATGACAACTTGGAAATGCATACGACTCTAAAAAATGATGGAACCAATCCTCACAAGAGTCTCTCCGCTGACCGTGAGCAACTGTAGTTGGATCTCTAGTGTAGCTGCGCCCTGGGTTGGGATGGTGGGAAGGGAAAGGTTAAAGGTCAGGATATCTGGGAGCCAGGGGGAGGGGCAAGCCTAGGATTGTGGAAAGTTGGGGTGGGATCCAGGAAGGAAAGAAAGATGAGGGAAAGGATTAAGGGTAGGTGGACAGATAAGCGAGCAGTTTCAGAAGGCCCAGCCATACCATTGGTCATGCTAGTGGGAAGCAGGTGATCGCGGTCTCCATGGCGACGCCCCACCCCCTCTCGGCTGCCGGGCCGCGGCTGAGGGCCCTGGCCCTCCAGCATGTTGACGATGTCCATTCGGTCAATGCTTCTCAGCGCTGTGTAGAGACTTTCCACTATGATTGGAGCAGAGAGGCGAAAGAGAAAGAGGGAAAGAGAGAAAAGAAAGGAAAGTGGGGAGGACACACAGAAAGGAAGGAAAAGAGGAACAGTGGGAGACAGGATTGAGGGTGGCAGGCCGACTCTGAAAGGTTACTTGCAGGCTACAGTCATGTTACTGGGGACCGAGACGCTGAGGTGCCCCGGGGCCTCACTCTTGGCTTTCTTGCCCTCTCGAGTGGCCCACAGGTTGAGCAGCGTAGAGCTCTGCTCCAGCAGCGAGTTGGGGTTCTCAACCCGGATCTTGTTGATGTCGTCCACACTGAACTGCAGCTCGCGGGCCAGCTCTGCGTAAACAGGAAGCACCGTGTGTCACTGTGCCTTTATTTCCTGTGAGCGATGGTGCCTTCCTTAACAGCTTAGCGGGACGAACTAGGGCTATGTCCATAAAGACTAAATTAACTTGGGAGAGGGAAGGTTGGTAAATTAATATTAATGTAGACATTCACCTCCCTTTGTCCATGCATTCAAAAGCACACACACGAAAACACACGCAAGCACTCTAGTATTTTTAGATGTGTGGGGGTTTCTTGTAGAGGTTCTCAATATCCGCTGTCTTTGCGGGGACATTTTTCACCAATTTTCCCCCCAGAAAGAGACGCACCAACGCACGCACATGCACTAACCTGCCCAGCTCAAGCCCAGCTGCTCCGAGATTAGAGCCATCTTTAATTCTGTCCTCTCCATGGCGCTCATAGTGGCTGCAGACGCACACGGAAGCGCACGCGTTAACACGCTAAAATAAACACATACCTGTTAACTGGACGACTGCTGAAGCGGTCAAGCAAGAAAACAGATCGGCTAGTCTGTTTTCATCATCCGTCTTAGGCTGGATGATCTCTATCAAGCATTACAGTCCATGTCATCACTCACATCTGAAAGTTTCAACTTCAGTCAGTCAGAGGACTGTTAGGGCCATCAATAGATTCATCAATAAACACTGATATTATCAAACACTTAAGACTTACCTCTGACCCAACCTAGAAATGAAATTAAATGAATATGAAATGATGCTTTATTTGCCATTTGCACAAATACAGGTACATTGGAATGCTTCTTGCCGCATGTCCCATCATGCTCTCCTTCGAGACGTACGCACGCATTTATATATAGCCAGAGGTGCAGTAGGAGCTTGGATACACTGACAGATTCAGGGGACCCAGCACATTACAAGGGCCCTTCAATACATGCAGGGGAGGCCAAGATGACAATTTGTGAGGGGCCCCAGAATTTCTAGCTACGCCCCAGTATACAGCTCAGAGTGAGGGTTCAAATGCAGGGCCGGGCCCCCTTGAGCATTTTGGGGGGATCAGGGACTGTGCCCAAGAGCTCAAAAGAGATGTAATTATTCTGCTGAGGCCGGTGCATGAACCAGCAAGTGTCCAATCACAAGCACAGAGGCCTAACTCGCTGAGCCACACAACACCCCCAGGACTCCACTTTCATACATGTGATATTTTATACATGTGGCAGGCAAACAAACAGTTTCCACTTCTCGGGTTAGTTAAAATAGTGATGATGGCAAACAGTGACTTCAGGTTGAGATTGATGGACAGGTGTCTCCTCCAATCAGGGATCAGTATAAGGGCCTTACCCAGGGATGGTTCATTTAGGGCACTGTATCTCTCCCTCAGGGCAAGTGGGGTCAAAGTTCGGCGGCGGTCTTCGGTACCCACAATCTTCATTCAGAAAAAACATGGGGGGGGGGGGGCAGCTTTATTAGGCATGGGTAGCTAACATTAATGCTGCATTCCTTGGAGGTCAGAAATTGGAGCTGGAAATTATGTCACAGCTGAGTTAACCGCATTCCAGTACATCAAGTTGGACAGACATATAGCAATATCAGGGGCCTGTTTCAAAAAGCAGGATTTGCTTAGCTGGGTAATCTGTTGGCTTTCTTTATCCCAGTTTAAATGGCCTTTATCTTTGTTCACTTACATTTAGCCCAGACTACCTTAAATCCGACAGATTATCTGGCTAAGCAAGAAATCCTTCTTTCTGAAACAGGCCCCAGTTCTAGCCTGTTAAGAACAAAAGCCATTGATAGCAATATCACAATAACGCATTTTTCAGTATTTTGCACATAAAAACACCGTAGCAGCAAGCCCACATATAATGGTTTGAAAGTACGGTGTGCACGACTGATTTAATGAGCCACAAATAAGACGTAAGTGTTAATAATGGACAGTTTGAGCTGCTTCAGGTTTTACAAACTATTTTAAATCTCCTGTGTTTGGCTAATTAGTTCAGTTCTTCTTGTGCTTTGATTAGTTTGTTTCCTTGACTCAAAGACTCATCCAGCTGTTTAACATTAACATCAATGACACATACATGGTTATAGGAGACTGACTAATCAGCACACAGCAAGAATTTGGCGCTCTAGTGAAATCCAGGTCCTTGACTGAAATGGTAGTTTCCAGATTCTGTCCTAGCTCAGAGTCCTTTCTGACACGGAATATATGGTAATCCTATTATGCCTTCTGCTCTAGATGATGCAAACCAGGAGAAGCAGAGCAAAGTGCTGATGTCACTAACCGTGGTGTATTCTGTTGTTTGTGCTATGTGCAGAGGGTGCTGGGTTGCCTCAGTGAGCCAGGTTGTGGCAGACCCTACCTTGATACACGGGGGCATGGTGATGTTGAGGTTGCAGAGCACGTGCTGGCTATCCTCGTACTTGGTGGACTTGCGCAGGAAAGACAGAAATCCAGAAGGTTCTTTGCTGCTGTCTCTCACCTAGGGGGGGAGGGGATTGCATTTGGCTCCTTCTGCTAGGCAGAGAGTATGTTTGTTCCCTTTGCTGTTAAGTGGTTACCATGGACTACTGGCAACGATTAGCTTTCAGATTCCTGACAAATCATTAGGAGGCACCAGTGCAAGTGACAGCCGGCCACCATGGGGTCTGATTTCCTAAACCCACTCATATGACAGTGGATATCTCTCACAGAATAGATCCAAACCATACCTGGGGTGTTTTTCAATACCAGGAACGCAAAGATCGTACTTGTGGTCCTGGCAAGACTGGTCTTGCTAACTTGCCTCTCAAGATTGTGATGCAATTAATTAAGGTTTGTTCCCGTTTGGTGAGAATGCAACGGATGCATCCTTGATATTTGGGTTGAGGATTTTTACCATCCTCTGTACTTTTGTTCTTAGTATTAGAACTGGTCTTCGGCAGTGGAAGATGACTTAAAACAGGTAAGTGAGAACACAAGTACTGTCAAGCATGCAAATTGAGAAACACCCCTAGACTGAACTCAAGTGTTTATGGTCCATTTACACATAGGTGCAGATGTCCAGTGGGGGGGGGCTTTGTTAAGATGTTCTCTGCCTTAATCTGTATTAACTGCTGCTTAGATAGTCTGACAATATTAGCCTGGCTACAAAAACTTTGTGACAGTGTCAGACAGATGTCATGATGATTCCTGATGCTCCCGGAGTGACACGGGCAGCCAAAATGAGGGGGTGATGGGCACCTTGACAGTGACGGGCAGTCGATTGTCCCTGAAGGCGTGGAAGCAGAAGCTTCGGGGCTGCTGGGTGGCCTTCCTCACGGGCAGCAGGTTCCCCGAGCACTCCAGGAAAAGAGGCATGCCCTCCATCACCTGCAGGATTCGGCCATCAAGCAGGGGCCATGGCTGCTCCATCCCCACCATTACACCAACCGCCCATCCATGACAACATAACCCTCTCCATAACCCCACCCCATAACAGCTCAACAGACAGCAAACCCACATAGGGTTAGTGCTGATCTTAAGGAATGAACCCCTTTAAAGTGCACCAGACAGGTGTAACTCTCTGATCGTAACATGGACACTGCTTTTATGTTCTTAATATAATACAGACACTGCTCAGCATTCTTGCTGCAACACAAACAGTATGATAACTCCCTGATGGCAACACAGAAGCTGCAGATGAATAAAGACATAATGATGTTAATGAGAATAATCTATCTTCCATAACCTCTAGTATAGTGCAGGGTCCATCCATCCTCCCATCCATTCAGTTACAATGTCAAGGTGAATATATAAGTAATTCAGTAATATATTCCATTGCCCCCTCCACCACCACCACCACCCCCTACCCCCTAGCCCTTCATGTACCTCGATGTCACGGCTGCGAGCCACCTCTGTGAAGTTCTCATGCTGCTCCAGCGTCTTGTCCATCTTGTCGTCGGTCATACAGTAGCAGCGCAGGCGGCCCTCCCGCGCCTCGTTCATCTTGGCAAACACTACAAACTTGGCCATGTAGGGCACCGCCGACAGCTCGCGGTACAGCAGGTTGGCGAAGGACACCGCCTCAGCCGTCCGGGGGCAGTCTGCCAGCCAGAAGCTGCACCAGGGGCCAGGGGAGGGGGAGTGCGTTCAGGGGTCAAGGGTGACGCCCATATTCAAAAAAGGGGGTAGAAGTAATCCAGCAAACTATAAGCCAATCAGTTTAACTAGCATTACTGGAAAAATAATGGAAGCTATAGTCCAAGTGAAAATGGTAGATTACCTGTATGCAAATAACATTCTGAGGGATAGCTAACATGGATTTAGGAGAGGTAGATCCTGTTTAACGAATCTGCTTGAGTTCTTTAAGGAAGCTACAAGCGAAATTGATCACAAAAAGGCCTACGACGTGATCTACTTAGATTTCCAGAAGGCCTTTGATGTTGTCCCCCACAAATGGCTCTTGCTTAAACTCAAAGCTGTAGGGATTTTAAGAACTTGGCAGCTTGGATCGAAAACTGGTTAACTGACAGGAAGGAGTGAGTAGTTATTAGAGGCACAATGTCACAGTCGGCCTGTGTTCATAGTGGGGTACTGCAGGGTTCAATTTTAGGACCACTATTGTTCCTAATTTACATTAACGAATGTAAAATTTTGTTAAATTTGCAGACGACACCAAGGTGGATGGTGTAGTAGATACTGATCTAGCAGCGGCAAAGGCTACAATGGGATCTGGATTTAATTAGTGCCTGGTCTGATACCTGGCAGATGAAATTTAACATAGATAAAGCTCGTATAAAATAGGTAATCCAATAAGTAATACATGCAGGGAGCAGAAATATAAAAGTACAGATATTTTCTTTTTTTTTATTTCCACTGAAATAAAGGTAGCTGATTATGAGAAAGATCTCTGTGTCTATGTTGATGCTTCCATGTCCCACTCTCAGCTGTGTGGAGAAGCAATAAAAAAGACTAATAGAATGTTGGGTTACATCTCTAGGTGTGTGGAGTTTAAGTCAAGGGAGGTGATGCTACATTTATATAATTCCTT
>JAODKE010000043.1:37185594-37202381 GCA_026779605.1 Mormyrus hasselquistii
CAGGTATATAAGATTCTAACAGGTCTGGATGCTGTTCAGCCAAATGGCTATTTCAATATTAGTTTAAATACTAGAACGTGTGGCCAAAAGTGGAAATTAGTGGGAGAACATTTTAAAACGAATTTGAGGAAGCACTTCTTTACACAGCATGTAGTTAGACTATGGAATAGTCTTCCTGTTAGTGTAACGGAAGCTAAAACCCTGGGTTCCTTTAAATCAGAGCTGGATAAGATTTTAACAACTCTGAGTTAAGTTCTCCCCAAACGAGCTTGATGGGCCAAATGGCCTCCTCTCGTTTGTAAATTTCTTATGTTCTTATGTAGCCTCACTTAGAATGTTGACCTGGAGGATACGGCCTGCGAGACTCACCGTGCAGACACATTGGTGGTAAAGCTGGCACAGTCGTTTGCATATACCAGTTTAGTGGTGCCAGTGATGTCCTCCCACTGGGCTGGGTCAGTGCCACCTGAGGGATGTTGGGTGGAGAAGGGATAGACCAATCAGAGTAGCTCTAAGTGCAGTCACCTGGTTTTTATTGGCTGTTTTTCACAGAGCATTTAAATCCCATGATACTGGGGGTATGTAGGGTAGCACAGGCAGAGCTGCACAAAGACATGGTGACCCCCCACAAAAAATCTACAAAATGAGTCCCCTTCCCCAAACCAAAGCTGCCATCATCCTCACACAGTTATGCCCCCACCCCCTTAAAATTTTGGCTCTTGAAAGCCTTGCCCTTTCTCCCCCCTCATGGACAGCCCTGAGCACAGATATATGAAAGTGGGTTATTAATTCTGCTTCATCGTGTTCATATTTAGATTTCATGTTCTGGGTTTGCAGTGGGGTTTTGGAAAGGCCACAAAGGCCTATTTCCTCATAGCTCTCCCTTCAGCATGGACCAGTGGATAACACCCCCCTTCTTATTTCCTGGTCCTGACTCACACACTGGGTGCCCGGTGCAGTCTCGGCGCCCGTACCAATGACGCTGCAGAGCAGACGCAGGCTGGTGGTGTCTCCCTCCCCCGAGTCACGCGGGCTTTCCCTCCAGGAGGGGGGCAGTGGAATTCGCAGGCCAATGGGCCGGTGGAATTTGCGTCTGCGTGGCTCCACGGTCACCACCGGGCTGAAGGTGGCCTGGTTGCCCAGCAGCTTGGCCACCAGAGCGTCCGGCACCGGCTGCGCCTACTCAGGGGGGTGGGGAGGGGGCACCACCATTCAGGGTGCGGCCAGGAGGGGGGTAAAGGACAGAGGAGCAAGAAGCGGGAGGAAAAGACCAGAAACAGGCAGTGAGGGAACAGAAGAGAGACAGGGGATTAAACGGGGGAGGGGGCAGAGAGATGTGGGGCTAACAATGCATTACAGAGTAAAGAGGCAGGAGCCAAGGATAGAAATTGAGGAGTGAGCCAGAGAAACAAAGCTTAGAGGGAAAATGAGGGCTTTCTCATCACCACCCAGACAAGCGTCGCGATGAGGGAAGACGGACACACACTGGCAACTCACACGCAGGTTTGCTTTTTTGTATTTTGTTTATTGTTAAAAAAATAACAAAAAGGCATTTATCTTCATTGTCTTTTGCGTAAAAAAACATATAATATGAAAATGTGGTTGTCCCATTCTATACTAGACAAAAATGTGGAGTAGTCTTTAGTGTTGGAGAGACATCGCTTAAAAACAAATGCAGAACAGCTCTTAGCCTCTGCGAAATGTGCTAAGTTAATATTATATGTAGAATAATAATGGTCCCCGGAAGCTAAAGCTAGCAGAGATATCTTCAGCATTTTACAAAGGTTAACTATTGTTAAATTAATAAGCAAACAAAAGTTCTGCTGAAGCCAGGCCTCTGAAATCGATATAAAATGATAAAGAAAGAAAAAACAAGCATTTGGGGCAGTTATTGCGCAAAGTGACTCCTCTGTTCTTCCTCCTGCTCCTCTTCCTCCCATCTCACCTGCAGCCCCAGGCGCACCCTCTTGGTCACCGCTGTCTCGGGGAAGGTGGACTGGACCATCGGCACAAGTTTACTGTTCAAGTGGCCACCTTCCGGGCCAATCAGCTCGCTCTCTTGCCGGATACGCGACACCACGGCGAAATAGAGGGGGAAGTCAGTGGAGATGATTCGGCAGATACGTTTCTTCCCCAGTTCCTCCTCGCTCTCCAGGTCTGCCAGAGGAAAATCCCAGGAACATGTCATGGACAGAGCTGATGGTTTTTTTCTTTCAATATTAGGCCTAATGAGTATTTTATGCTTTGAAAAGGGTTTTTGCACAGACTAAGTGGTCTGTAGTAGGTCTGTTGGTGGATTTTTATTGCTCCCTACCAGTAACTTTGTTTCAATGGCCCAAAAACCCATTTGAAACAACAATGTTCACTGTTTTGGGTAGAAGCTTCTATTGAGATTCCCTGCTCAAATGTATAATCCTTGTTGTTGACCAGTAAGAACAGGAGAACGTTCTTCTTGTTTTGGATACTTGCTGTTCTCCCTACCTTCATCCATGCCATTGAGGATGGTCTCCAGAACATCATCACCATAGCGATTACGGTGCTCCTTCCAGATAGATCCATTCTCACTGCGAAGGACCACCAGTTCCCGGTCTCCACGGCCCAGTGCCGCAAAATGGGGGATCTCCACAATCACTGGCCTTCAGGAACATTCTCATGGTTATAAATCATTTACATACACGAGACGCCTGCTTTCATACAGACCCTTTCACCAGCTGAAACCCAATCAAAGTCCTGCAGTAAAGTGTTCAGACGGTTTGTGTACTTGAGAAAAGCCTGCATACACAGTCAGTCATTGCTGATCACTCAGGCAATCACTTAAACACCCACAGTCAAACCTACTCATCTACACACAAACACATCCTTACCCCAGGAACTGCATGCTTGCGGGGCCCAGGGAAATGATGCGGCTGGCCAGGCCCTCCCCTTCCACCAGCGGAGGGGGCGTGGTCAGCTTCTGGGGCTTGGCCAGACGGCAGGTGATGCGCGTGGGGGCAGCGCAGGTGCGCGGCGGGATGATCACACGCAGCCCGTTGTGCCGGCTCCCACGCATCGACCCTCCTCGCGCATCCACCATGAAGCTTACAAGGAACCTGCCCATGAGCGAACCAACATTCTGTACTTAGTTCTCACTACTCAGTAACCAGCTGTTACTCAAGCTTTTATATTTATATGGATCATAATCTGCCTGGAATTTTAACTATAGAAGGAAGCTTCTTAGATTTCCCCAAGCCTCGCTGTTTGGCATTCCAAAATCCCACAGGCCTTTCTGTTTACAATGTTAACTAGGGTTTACCCAGCCACCTAAATGACCCATGTGAAACTATCCTAACAGGGGTCCATCAGCTGGCCCCGACGGTGAGGTCCCAAAAGCAAGCTAAAGGTAACATCACAACCAAAACCACTAAAGATTAAAGTACTGGAATATACGGCAATCGGCATCTGTTTTATCACGGTCTTTATTACCGTCCCTTCTGCGTCTCTTTCTTGACTTAACTGACTCTTTGGACAACATTATTTGCTATATAAATAAATACAAATAAATAACTGTGAATGTGCCTGTGCACCAGTCCTCAGAAAGCTGAAACCAGCACTGGGGCTTCAGTAAAACGCCCAAGCATGTAAACAGGCAAGCTAATGTCCTGGAGCTACATAAATTAAAGGTGTTCAATGAACAATAAAAAAAGGTTAGACAAGGACCCAGTGTGGATGGGGCTGGCCACGGGGCTGACGTTGTCAGACGTCTCAGTGGCAGGGCTGCTGGGAATCAGGGAATCCTCATCATATTCCTTCGGCAGAGGAACCGGAGTGTGCTGAGAGAGAGAGAGAGAGAGAGAACAGAGATGAGGAGGCAAACAGACAAATCAGACAAACAGACAAATCAAAGAAGTGTCTGTGTGTTACTGTCATGCAACATTGAGTTTTATGTGTTATGATTTTCTTACTTTATTATTTATAAATACCTGCTCCATGTCCTTCAGGATGACAGTTTCTGGTGAGACACAGGGAATTCTGGGAATTGCTGGAGAGTAGTTCCTGTCAGGATAGCAGAAAAAGCATGAAGTTTTATCAAGAAGGCTTGCATCACCTTCCCATGATTCAGATGACCTGCTAAAGCCTTACGATGTGCCAAATCCAGCATCATAGTCCAAAGACTTCTTTGGTGAGAGAAAGTCCTCATCATGGTCCTTGGTGTCCTCCGTCTTTGAGGACTTGGCCCCATCCATACCCAGGAGCTCCTCACCTGTAGGGCAGGGGTTGTAGATTGAGTCAGACCCCGAGAAAAAGCAGAAGGGTGGCAGAAAAGTATGGAGGGGATGTGGAAAGGTGAGGTAGAGACAAAAAAAAAACAGCCAGTGGTGAAGGGTGAGGCAGACAACCAGAGGAAAAGTGCAAGACAGTGGGACAAGGACTCTGTTCTTTGGCAAGAGAAAGTAACACATGTGGCTAAACCTACAAGCTCATGGCTAATGCTAATGCTGCCCAGCGACACAGGGTTAGTGAAGCCAAGGAGAACATGGAGGTAAGTGAGCCAATGGGACACCTGAGAAGGTTTTTCACACCTCAGGGCGTGTGACTAGCAAGATCTGACTGCAAGGATATCCCTGGAATGGGAAAGCTTGTTTCGCTGACACTTGGCTACTTGGTTTTCTGCCTCAGAAATGTTCCAGTCCGGGAGAACACCTCCTGAACTTCAGGTTTCAGAGATCAAAAATTAAGAAAGAACCTGAGAGCAACATTTGGGCAACATTTCTTACTGGTTATTCAATACCATCCACAACATTCTGAAAATGCTCGACTTGGATTGTGTTTCTAGAATCGCCTGTCCAGCCAAATGGCAAGGGGATGTCCCCTAAAATGTTTGCATCATCTGCTGATAGGTAGAGTGCGAGCCACCTAATTCCCACAGCAACAAAGCGTTTGAAAAATGCTTTCCTTCATATGGGGACACAGTGGATATCCTATATAAAAGGTACAAGCTCCGCAATCCACACCCACTTGCTCCACCTCAGTGACTGAACACATCCTGGTATCTCAGCAGCAGACTGGGTGGGAGCTGTGGATCACATAGACCACGTCCTTTTTTGACAGGGCCATTAGGTACAGTTGGCATAGCACGGTCACTGGCAAACAAATCGAAAAAGAACAGGCGGGTGTGAATGTAACACTGCAAACAGAGATGACTGGAGGTAACAGAGATGCAGGAGCGTAATCGAGTCAATATGGACCCAAGTGAAATTCACACCATGAAGAAAAACTGTATCTTTCGAGCAGAACATAAAGTTAACTGTGAATTGGCCACAACCAGTTAGCTCGATGTGAAACATTTTATCTTATTTTGTATAACTGGGTTTCACTTAGATATTATCCTGGATATTTGCATCATGCAGCAACATGTTTATCTGCACCTTTTGGAAACTGTTCCCACATCAGATGGACCCAGTCTCTACCCTTTTCCATTGCTGCCAGTTATCTTGGGCCACCAGGCCCTACATTCAAGCTGGTTTTTTGGATGAAAAATGGCTGATGGCCCTTTTGAAGCCTTGGCACACCATGGTCTTATTGAGAAACACTGTAAGCTTCACTCTCGCATAGCATGACTCAGAAAGTGAACTTTTGCTGTACTCCAAAGTTAAATGTCAGAAACCCTAATAAGTGACCCTCATGCCCAACCAACCCCTCAGTGCATCAGCTACGTCTGTGTCATCTACTCTAATATGAAGCCTTCTTGAGTAGTTCTATGTAGAGTCTTCACCCAGAATGAAACACAAGGACTCGAGTCACCTCCCCCTCCCATCCCCCAGTTCCCTCCAACCATTTAGGCTTTTCCTACTTTGGCTTCATAATCTCCAGGGAGATTCAAAATCCTTCCGCTGCTCTTTATGAGAATGGCAAGGCGGGCTGCGCACGCCCGAGCTTAATCACAACGCCCGTCGGGACCGCAGGGCAGCATGAGCGAAGTGAAGCCCACACCGACACCATGCTGGTGTGTGAAACGGTGTAAGGTCCCCAGTGTGTGGCCCAGGAATGTGCACCGCCGTTCGGCGTGACACCTTGTGACAGGCGTGTTAAGGAGAGCGGTCGACCGCAGCAGGGAGTGAAGATGGAAATACTTACCCCCCGAGTGCTGTGTGGAGCTGCTAAAGAAACCGCCCGCATGATCAGTGAGGTCATCCCTGCTCTGTGTCAGTGGGATGGCCGGCTCGGCGTGTGTCCTGCGTTTGGTGCGTGTGAACGGTCTCAGCATGTGGAAAAGCGAGCGCATTCTTCTGGTCTTGACACGGACTAAGTATCGTATGTGCAGAAAGCTGCCTGTATGTCCGTGTGTGAGTGTGGGATGAGACTCACTCAGACATTGACTTGAACCTTTTCTAAATATAGATATAGTGTTTGGTAATAATCTGCCTGTCACATTATCTGGGATAGAGAAAATAGCATTTATGGGTGGTATCAATGATTTTAAGATCTTTTGTCTTTGATATTTTTGCTTTGGTCTGGTTAACTAAAAAAAAAAAAGACTTCTTTGAAGCAGATATGCTTCTTATTTAGTGCATACCATCCATACCATCATGACATTTCTTTTTATATGGATATATGATGTAAATAACATGATCTTACCTTTGTTTGTCTGTTCCTTAATATATCTGAAGAATTTTGGTATTCAGGATAGCAGAGGCTAGTTCTAAAGCACATGAAATTGGGTAATGGGAAATTCAGTTTGTGTGAATGTGTTCATGTAAACAAAATGTAATTTGAACACCCATGTTTCTGTAGGGGGGTGATCAGAGATTAGGTCCCACACCGTGCAAAGGAGTCTGTGCACGTCGGGTGAAATTCGCAGAGCGTGTTTGGTTCCTGTACCCTGAGCCTTGTTTCAGCATTTTTGTACATGGCTCTGTTGTGTGTTTTGGCAGCCAGTAGACCCTGAGATGCACCCTGACAGGCTTAGGAAGCCCTGGCCCGGGGCCTAAAACCCTGTGTGGTGCAGTCATGCTTCCCAAGCCGCTAAACCACCCCAAGGCCTGTGCCACGTGCACACGCCACAAGGGCTGCCATGGCGGACAGGCGCGCCCCGCCATCGAAAGCAGCACTGGGCAAATCGGCATCACACACAGATATATCCTGACAAGCTTAATCACGGTGGAAGATGAGGTGGCAGGAAACTCGTAAAGATAATTACAAGCCATCAGAACTTAATGCAGCCATGTTCCTTTTTGTTTTTGCTTCCAGAAAAAACAAATCTCCTCGTTCCATGATTTACTGATGTTTGGTATGTGTAGTGTTGGGGCATGGGGGTGTTAGAGATCTCTCTTTTGGCTTTGGAGAGGCAGTGAAACATAAACCCCAAAAGGCCCCACATCAGCTGGCCACCTTTGTGCTAAAGCATGCCAATTAGGTACTCTGCTAGTGGGGAAGGGTGACATTGCCCAGAGGAAGGAGAAGCAGAAGTAATTGACCAAAAGTACTTTAAGGAGTGTGGCAATGGGCCTGCTACAGAATGTCTAGTGGACCAGCTTAGACCTCAGGCCAATAAAACCTGATACCTGAGGCTACAAACCTCAGAGCTGCTGAGCTTAACTGGCCTCATTAATCATTGACAGGGAGCCTCAATGGATTAAATCTAGTAGTGCCGATGCACCAAAATTTGACCCCCTTTCTAAGCTTCATCCATGTCCAGCCGTTGGTTTGTCAGTAAAGTCACCTTAGTCCACCGGAGGGCACTGCTGCACTCTATGACCTACTGCACACACCATGTTGGGGTTAGTGAGGGGGAAAGCCTGGTGAAAGACTGGCTGAGGTTAAATGTCATTGGCTGTGGCGAGGAGGGCTAAAGAACACATGGAGTCATGACCGCATGCCAATGAGTAAAACACTACCACCGTTGAAGTGAACACAGAGACGAGGAGCAGAGGTCACTACATCACTAGAAGCTTGAGAGAAACAGAGACAGGGAAGAGAGAGCAAGTGAGAGAGAGAGAGAGCTTGAAATGAACCACATGACTGCTGACCACCAACAATTGCACAGACACATGAGGAGGAGACTTTCATACCTAGAGTTAGCTGTGCAATTCCTAAAAAAACACAAGAGAGGCAGCGTTTAGAAGTAAGCGGTTAAAAAGATTTCCATATTCACGAATGGTTCCTTCTTGCAACTATTACCACAAAATGGTGTGAATTCCCTTTCAGCAAGGGCCAAAAATTGCTACATTCAGAAGAACAATCCAAGCTAAGGAAATGACTACTCATGCTCCAGTTGTAACATACACAAAGCTGTGGAGCCTTCCAGCACAGATTAATCTAAAGCAGGGGTCTCCAACTCCGGTCCTGGAGAGCTACTACGTTTTCTATCCCACCTGCTCCTGGTATTCAGAGGTTGTGTGGCTCATCAGAAGCCATGTAGGACAGAAAACCTACTGGATAGTTGGAGACCCCTGATCTACAGCATCTTAACGAAGGTTAGGTGATGTAACTACCCAAGGGTAAAGCTTTTGGTCTAGCAGACCACACTTTCGTATGTTCTTGAGCCCCACTGGCTCCACAGTAAGTTACCCACTACTAGGATGGGAAGCAAGGCCACAATGACAGACTTCACACTTTTCCAGGTGGAGACGCTGCAAGCAGAGGTAACTTACAGCATCTATGCTCATCAGCCTCTCCCCACACACACACACACACACACACACACACACGCACACACAGGTCCATGCAGATTAGGAGGCGCTGTCGCATATGTGGCCGTGAGGTTCTTTGGGGGAGGGGGGGTTGTTCTGCGTAAACGTGTCTGGCCTCTTACCTTCATCTTCAGATACATCCAAGATCTCATCCACTGTTTCTGGGAAACTCATGCGGTGTTTCTCTGTTGTGGACTTGGAAGAAAACAGGAGCCCGAATGAAAACAATGCAGAACAAATGTCAATAGGATAAAAAAAAAAATCTGCAAATGTGCACAGCCATCACTTCCTGAAACATTATCAGTGCTCAATCATGCTTGACCTTGATGTCCTGCATATGTATACGTGTATGTATGTGTATATATATATATACACACACACACACACACACACACACACACACACACACACACACACACACACACACACACACAAATACACACATGTGTATGTATGCAATATATGTGTATATAACCTTTATAAGTGACATAGTCCTTAAATACTTGAGAAGAAAGGAGAGGAAAATCAGTCAAATCAAGAGAGCCTTCTTACAGAAAGCCAAGCAGCAGCCCCAAAGAAACTATTTAGCTATGTTACAGGAAACACTCTTCAAACAGCTGAGCAAGGCCCTCACCATGGACACAGTGTCATCCGTGACCAGCTTCAGTACGTCAATGACGGAGATGTAGCCCAGGCGTTTGGCAATGGCCAGGGCCGTGGTGCCGCTCTGAGAGGGAGAGACAGGCGAGACAGCAAACTCATGGGCACCTCGGCCACACGGAGAAGCTCACTTCGGCTAAAACATGTGAGTGTGGCTCAAGTGCAGCCAATAAAAGGGAATTCACTGGAGGAACCAGGGTAAGAGTTCTCAAATGAAGGCATGTTGCGATAAAAAACAGGAATAACCCATAAAAGTGAAGCAAGGACGTTTCCTCAGGAAATCGAGTAAATACAGTGAGATCTGGCCTATAGTAGAGTACTTAATACAAGAGTATTAAGTAATATAGTGAGTACAGCGAGGTATTATACACAAAAGAAAGAGAGTAAGAGTACTTACTAAGGTACTTACTAAAGGAATATAGTGAGTACAGTCGGATATTATGCACAGAAGAAAATAATTAAGAGTACTTACTAAGAAAGTTTACTATTAGCCTCACTTGTACATGAATTTGTAGAAAAGTGTCTACTAAATAAAATAAACCTAAATGTAAAGATATCCAGAAAAAAATTAAGGAGAATTTACAAAGGAGGATCTACCTAATATAGCGAAACACAATCCAGAGAAAATAGAAGTTAAAAGTACTGAAGGTAACTAGAGAGATATAAACAGAAAAGGAAATATAAATGACAGCAATAACTGACTCTAGAAAGTAACTGGAGTAACAAACAGGAATTTAGGGAATATATTACAGAAAGAATGACCAAGAAAACAAATGGGAGGTTAGCAGCAAGCAGAGAGAAGATGACTGTGCAGAAGGACAAAGGTGAGACAGAGAGTGTAATGTCAGGTAAAATACTCACAGTGGTGGTCTCGTTCGGCAATGCTCCGTGCTTCAGCAACAAGGTGACGATATCCGTGTGTCCTTGCTGGGCTGCCTGGTGTAGTGGAGTGTACCCCACCTAAGAGGCGAACGAATGGTTGAGGAGTGATGAGCTTATAAGCACTGTTCTCGGAATGGAATGACCACTGATCTGGCAGCAGCTTCCCCATCCCCACAAAGCATCATATCAATACCATGTTTTGAAATGGTATTGAATTTTCTTAAACACATGACTCGGTGTAATACCGTCTTTGTCCAGCAGGTGACACATTCCCCTATGCTTGGTTAATGAGGGCACATCTACATTCTTCCTAAGCTAGTGAGTTGAGCGGAGGAGTTAAAGGTCTTACCCTCGTCTTGCAGTTGACATTGGCCTGCTGCTGCAGGAGGAACTTTACCATTTTGATGTTGCCATAGTGACACGCCACATGAAGAGGAGTGTAGCCCATCTAAAAATAAGAGAGTTTTAACAAAGTCGAAAGAAGCATGGAGACCGATAAATGGGACACAGGAATATCTTTATAATATGAGAAAAATGTATTCAAAAAATTAAAAGTCTGACACTTTTGTGCAGCAAAGGATTCAGTTGTATTGTACTGAATAACATTCAAGCATTCTTTTCTCAAATCAGATGTCAACCCCTGCCGCTCTGATTTTGTGTAGTACTATGTAACTTTTTGCTTTGTGTGGCATTTTCAATCTATTTTACTTATATGCAATTTAATAGAAATGTTGCCTTTAAATCAGAAGATACTTTAAAATGGTGCGAAGGTCCATTAAATATGTAAGGGAGATGATTTGAATTCTGATGGCCAAGAGTGACATTTCCATAATAATTTGTAGCTCACACTTTTAGCCTGACTGACTTTAATTAATACAGCTGGATCATTGCCTGGGCTTCACCTCTGGTTATTTATCACTCTGAAGCTCTGAAGCCACAATTGTCCCCCCCTGGCCCCTGGTTACAACTCCATGCCCCAGATGGCGTCACTACCCACTTGCCATCCACGGCCAAGCAGCGTGTGGGACTCACCCGTGTGGCTGTGACAACAGAGGCGCCCTGCTTCACCAGGATGTCCGCGATGCCCAAGTGCCCCTCCTGAGCCACCAAGTGCAATGGGGTGAGTCCACTCTGGGGGATTGACAGGGGGGGCGGGTCAGGCGGCAAACCACAGACTCCACACGCATAATCGACAAAAAGAGGGCTGGATTTTAACCTTGCTTCCCCATGTCCATCCAGCTTGATGCTCGGCTGGTGTTTCCATCTAGAAAACACCTCAAGAGGGCAGCTTTTGTCTGAAGTGGCCCAGTCCACTAATTCTTTGTCCCTTTTTGAGGAGCTTGCAGTGCCGGTTTCAGCATCTCCAGCTCTCTTGCTGTTTCTCTCTTCACTCCTCACCAAATTATTTACATAACCCAAATACTTCACACTTCCCAGAGCATTGCCTGTCATTATGCCTCCCTTGCTTAGCCAGCAGAAATCTTTATCCTACAGCTGCACATTCTGTTGGAGCTACTCAGCTTCAGGTTCCTGCAGAGCGGTGTGTCCTTGAAGTTCCCTCACCTTGTTGCCCAGGTTGACGTTGGCCTGCTTGGAGATGAGCAGGGAGACCATGTCGGGGCGCCCCCCCTGGGCGGCCAGGTGCAGGGGTGTGATCCCCTGCAGGGATTCGGCGTTGGCCGACGCTCCGTACTGCAGCAGGCTGCTGGCCACCTCCACCTGGTTCTGTTTGGATGCGATGTGCAGGGGAGTGTAGCCATTCTGAAACAGAGTGGCTTGTGTGAGTCCTCCAGCTTCCTTATGGCCTTTAACGATTACTAAAGCCCCATGTCTTCTAGAACGCTAATAAACTCTATGCTATAGGAATTCTGCAATGAATACATATATCTATTCATGTCAGATGGTTGCTGTGCAAAATTTTTAGTTGTATGTGTACATATGCATATTCTACCTTCATTGTGTTTAACACTATATAGTAATAGTGATCCCTGTGGGGAAATTATTTTTTATGCCTCACTCAACTTGCTCTTTGTAGAGCAAGCTGTCCGCGAAGGACAGCCACCTGTTGAGGCGCCCAGGGAGCTGGGGGTTAAGGGCCTTGCTCATGCTGAGGCTGGGTTTGAGCCTGCGATCTTGCGACTACAGGCACACAGGCTTAGCCCACTGAGCCACATGCTGCCCCCAAATGTATCTCTTATACTATGCTTATTATTATTATACTATTTAAATAATTAATATCACACTTAATATAGGTTTCATATAGTTATTCATTGACATGATATGTATTTGGATATATATTTCTGCTGGCTTTTTTTCTGTAGTTTTTTTTTTTTGGAAATATTACTTAGGGAGTTATTTATTGCATTTATCTGTACCTGTCGTGTGCAATAACAATAAAAGCATCATATCCCATCCCATAACATCCCATCCCATAACATCCCATCCCATCCCATAACATCCCATCTCATAACATCCCATAACATCCCATCCCGATCTGACCAAAGTCCAGTTGCTACGGAGCTCTTACTCGGGCAGCACTGTGTGGGGATCCTCCTTTGCTAACCAGCAGTTTGACCACGTCCAGGTTGTTGTGATGCACAGCCACATGAAGAGGAGTCAGTCCATTCTGAGAAGGAGAGCGGTGCGTTTTAGTGGGGCGCGCATTCCGGATGCACGGTTCCCGACGTATGGCTAGTGAGCGCTAACCTTCCCTGCCGCGTTGGGACTGGCTCCTCGCTCCAGTAGCAGCTCCGCTACATCCACCATGCCATATTTGGACGCCACGTGGAGGGGAGTGAAGCCTTTCTACGAGTGGTTGAGACAGGAAACGGGAGCATTGTAGAGTGAGGACAGGAAATGTGACAATTAGTGTAAGTGTCAGTCTATTTATGAGCAACAGGGTGACTGCAGGGACAGGATGGCCATTAACAAAGAGGGTCATGACAACGGGTGAGCGAGGCCTTCCTGTTCAGGGCCAGCAGTGAAGCACCTTGGTCATCTTGGTTTGCTGGGCCTCCATGTCCAGGAGGATGCTGGCCGTTTGGACGTGGCCCTCGCGGGTGGCGATGTGCAGGGGCGTGTGTCCTGCTGTGGTGCTGGCGTTGGGGTTGGCCTTGTGCTCCAGCAGAAGCTTCACCAGCTCCTTGTGTCCCATGCGGGAGGCGCAGTGCAGGGGAGTCTGGTCGTCCTAAGGAGGGGGATTGTGGCATCGTTAGGGAGGGCAGATGGGCAGGGCCGTGCTGAATGAATTGTATCAAGTGACACTTTTGTGCCAGTCACTGCTTAGAAACTATAAAGACAGGACGAAAGCTTAGTTGGATGGTTCGCAGGCGGCCTTGGGGTCTTACGTAGGGCTTCGTCCTCAGGACCCAGACTGTTTTTTACCAAATTTCCCCAAAAAAGCGCAAATTGCAAGGCAACACTAATATAAACATCACAGGGGCTCCTTCTCCTTTCCTGGAGGTGATTCCAGACAAATGGGGAAGGCTGTCAGCTGTAAACTCCCTTTTCACATTAGGGATTCACACCAGATTAGTCATACAGGCAAATGCTCTCACAACCGTATGCCAGAGCAGAAAGCCGGCATCCAGGCTCGGGCCCTCGTTTTAAAAACTGCTGCCCGATTTGTGAAGCTGTCAAAAGACACAAAGAGGTGTTATGGCTATAATTACCAGATTAACAGCACAGGCTGACTCAGAGGTATGCAGGCCGGCTTGGGGGCGGCACTGCAGCCTCACGCCTCATGGGCCGACTCCCCCAGGCCTCCATGACGTTTGAATGCTCTCCTCGTGTTTTTGTGAGTCTCCTCCTGTTTCAGAAGCTCTAGGATCACCATGCTACCTCTAGCAGTTATCTAGCAGTTAAACAATCACCAAGAGTATTTCTCCGGTTTTCCATCTTGTAACTACTGTATTCTAAAAAAAAAGTACACTCAGCAACTGTTCCTGAGTGTTATCTTTTAAATAAGTTGCCTTATTTAAACCTCAACTCAGCCTGGCTATTCAGCACAAAATCCCCTCTGCTGTGTAAAGTGATCCGTGTTTAATGGGCTAATCTGGGCTGAGCACCACAATGCTGTAACAGACGTTTAAATGCTGTTACCATTGGTGCAAATGCTTCAGCATGACCTACATAGTTTGCATATTGTGCATCAGAGCTGCCCCATGCGTGGGGAGGGGGCTGTGTATGTGTGTATGTCCCCATTCACACACACCAGTCAACCGGCATCTCTACAGAGGCAAACATCACTTCACAGGTGCCCTAACGCATTTGGATTTGCCCAATTATCACTGTGTGACAGGTAGGGTGGAGGGTGGGGGGGTTTGCAAATACCCCAAATATAGCTGGATTGGCTTCCTGTTTCTGTCTTGGCATCAATTCCACCCTCGCCCCCCGCCTTGGGAGTGTATTGTGTAGTGTTATTTTCCGGAAGCCTCCAGCCTTTAAAAGCTAGCTGCTGTGAGCGCTGGAGTGACTGGCTTTTGATGGGACACCCATCGGTGGCCGCCCCCACGCACGATGGCCCTTTTCGGCACGGCGGGGGGGCAGGGATCGGCGTGGGAGCCGGTGATGGATGGCGTTTGGTGTTTGACGGGAGCCTTCGTAGGCCGGCGAGCGGCGTTTTGCTGATAAGCGGGAAACAGGACGGCGAGGGATCAGAGTCGGGGGGGGGGGGGGGGAGGAGTCGACTCATTATCCTGCCGTAAAGTGCAGATGCTGAGAGCAGCCCCTGTGTCTCCCGCCTGGCATGTCTGCCCTACCCCCCCCGGACCTCCTCCCCTCGCACCTTGGCTTTGGCGTCCACCTGCGCTTTGTTCTGGAGCAGGAACTGGGCCACCTCACAGTGGCCGGCCCGCGAGGCCATGTGCAGTGGAGTCTCCACTTTCTGTGCACAAGCAGGCAAAGCGAAGGAGACGTCAAGAGAGGCACAGAAACACACTGTCCTTTCATACACTTCACTGTATTTTTTGTATATATTTTATACACATATATATATATATATATATATATATATATATGTTAAATACACACACACACACACACACAAATACATATATTTTTTAATACATATAAATGTGCATTTAAAATGTATAAAGATACATTATTATAATTATGATCCATGACATATCGGTGTGTAATTTGGTGACAAAGGCTCGGGGTGGGGGCTCACCACGTTAGAAGCGTTGGGCGAAGCGCCTTTCTGGAGCAGAATCTTGACGATGTTCAGGTGTCCCATGAAGGAGGCCACATGAAGTGGGGTCAGGCCCGACTGTGGAATCACACACACATGCATGCTCAGACCACGTACTCATATCTTTGTGGGGACTCTCCTTTCACTTCGATCTGCATAACCCTAATCTCAACAATGACAGCTTTAATCGCTACCCAACCCTAACTTTAATCAACCTCACAGAGTACAAGACTTTTTAGTTTTTTGATTGCAGTCGCAACTTTTTTTTTTTTTATAAAACTGAGTTTCCCCTCATTGGCACCCAAAAGGTGGTCCAACCTCAAAATAACAAGTTTTTATCACATATATAATATATACATGATCATGACCACACACACACACACACACACACACACACACACTCCCTTTAAAAGTCACACTCCCATGCCACTACTACTATCCAGCTCTGACACTAGGGGGCAGAGTCAGGTCATTCATCCACCCCACTGGTCCCCAACAGGCCACACCTCTGTCACACCCCATGCATCCGGGTGCTTCCTCCGTTACAGCCTCACTCACCTCTGTCACCGCCTCCAGAGAGGCCGAATGCTTCAGCAGCAGGTCCATCACACGGATGTGGTTCTTTTTGCACGCTATGTGCAGCGGGGTGAAGCCGTTCTGGGGGATGGGCACATGAAAATAGACTAACCCTCATGCCACACTGGACCTCCTGTGCAATATGTACCTGTGACCAGCAGGGGGCAGTAAGCCCAGTGCAGAGTGGATATGGCCCACAGAGGGAGCCAGAGTGTCAGAAAATGATCATTACCAACAGTCATGTTCAGATTGGTATGGGATGAGAATTAATCCGTTAACAGCAGCATACAGTATGGACAGATCAATACTGGTACCACAGCAGCTCAGATTGTGTATGATTCTTGTCTGTTGCTATGGTGAACAGGTCCACATGGACGGGAGACTGTATTAGCACCCCTGGGATGCATCCAGATCGGGAAGCAGGGTAAACAACCAAGACAGCGTAACGGACAGGATGGAAGGAAAACTGAGGGAAAGGGAAAGGAGCTTCTGCCTGTTATTGCTCAGCCGCCAATACGGACGACTTTACATCTTAAGCAATTAATAATCATTACCGGTGTGTGTGGAATATGTCCCCTGACTTCACATGACCCCCAAAATATACACATCCTCCCCCATCTCATGATACATGAGAAAGATGTATGGATGTGTAAATACAGAGGAGGCAGAATATCATGCCGTACTTAGCAAACAACAAGCTCACCCACAGCACAGCCCATGGACAGACATGTGTCACCCACAGCACAGCCCATGGACAGACATGTGTCACCCACAGCACAGCCCATGGACAGACATGTGTCACCCACAGC
>JAODKE010000043.1:37202481-37217910 GCA_026779605.1 Mormyrus hasselquistii
ACAGCCCATGACAGACATGTGTCACCCACAGCACAGTGCTTATTGCTTAGACCAACTAGGGGCAGGAATCATTTCTGGATTCCTTAAATCCCCCTGGGGGGAGGGGGGGCGTTATTAAACAAGTAGAGTGATAATAACCCACTTGGCAGTTTCTTTGTTAAAATAAACACTAATTGACAGCTAGGTGCTTAAAACACTCTGGGGCAGTCAGAGATGAGCCATGGAGATAAGGAGGAACACCATAATCCAAGCTCATTTGTCTGCTCTGTTTGTTTATAATAAACTTCATGATTGTTTGTTATGGGATGTGTGTGTTTCCTGCTCAGGCATTTAGGGGGCACCAACTGACCAGGGCTCGGGCGTTGGCCTTGGCTCCTTTGTCCAGCAGCACCTTGGCCATGCTGTGGTGGCCGCAGTGGGCCGCCACGTGCAGGGGGGTCAGGTGATCCAGCGTGATGTCATCCATCTCCGCGTTGTACTGCAGCAGCTGCCGCACACAGTCCATGTGGTTCCCCTGGGCAGCCATGTGGATGGGGGACAGGCCATTCTGCAAGGGGAGGCAGGTGGTGACGTGTGTCAGGAAATAAGGACCAGATACCCCCCCCCCGCATCCCAGCCTAAAGTTTTGAACAGACAGACAGTGACAAATTACAGCGCAAGCACTTTTCCCAGGGTGAGTCATGCCTCCCTAAACTCTTGTCTGAGGGACAGGGAATGCAGCTAATGTCACAGCATTGGTTCAGAAGGTGTTAAGGCACAGCACACCTGTCTCTGGGGGGGGGGGGGGGGTCACAGGCAGCTGCTAAGGCAGGCTGTCGTACCCCTGCTGAGGGCAACTTATTTAAATAGGTGTAAGTGGGTTGCAGGTGGCTTAGGCTAGGGACTTGACGATTTCATGGGCCCTTAAATATTAAAACTATAAAATCAGTTCTGAGAGTTTCTCTGGGAAATAGTCTGAAAACATTCTTGGAGAAATTTAGCTTCATCATCATGATCAAAAATGCTCCTTAAGCTAAATGGAAAATGGACGGATGGATAGATGAATGGAAATGGTCTGCACTTAGCACTTGGGGTTATTTTGTTTATTTTTAGACAATGCGTCCAGCCTGTTTTCTTTGCAAAAAGCATTCTTCTTTTTGCTGAGACTCCTTAGCAATGTGAAACATTCATCATGCCTAACGAGGGTGACTGAAATAGAAATACGACGGCGGAGAGAGAGAGATGGAGGGAGCGGGAAAGAAGAAACATCAGCGCAGGGAAATGGTGACTGTTGGAAGGTTTTTGGTAACTTCCGGAGCCACTGCTAAATGCAGTGCTAAACTGCAGAGCCAAACTGCAGTCCTGCCCTTAGGAGCCTCACCTTGGTTTTAGCCTGCATGGGGGCTCCGTAGTCCAGCAGGATTTCGATGACTCGCACGTGTCCATTACGCGCTGCACAGTGCAGAGGTGTCAACTCGTCCTTTTTGGGGGAAACAAGAACAACTGGCTCGTTAGGTTTCTCACAGCATTGGGGCTTATCTCTTAAAGGACTGCTAAAACATTAGCGCTAAGCGTGTCTTTCATATATGTGTTCAGCCGTGGTTCTGTTTGTGTTTGCTGCATTAGTCACTAGTTTAACAGTCATCAGACTATCTGTGTTAAGGTAATACTCATTGCTATAGCAGTCATAAGCACAACGATAATAAGAGAAACAACTGTTACTGTAACAGTCGTTGTGATCTAACACTCATCAGTGTGACTAACGATGTTATCACGTATTAGTGAGACTGTGGTAAGAGTAGCACCCATCAGAGTGACTGTGCCAAAGGTAACACTGATAAGTGCGAGAGTCATCAGTGTAACAGTCATCAGGATAATAGTGATCAGCGTCGTCAGGATAATAGTGATCAGTGTAGCAGTCATAAAGATGTAACATTCATCAGTGTAATAGTCATAATAGCTACCGTAACAGTGTAATTTGTAGAATGTGGCATTAATCCTTGTCCTTATTATAAGTTACTTTATCATTAATGCAGGGGCCAGTGCTGCATGGAGTTGTGTACCTTGGTCTTGGCATCTATCTGTGCCCCTCTGTCCAGGAGCAGTCTGACCATGATCACGTTCCCCCTTCTTGATGCGATGTGCAGGGGCGTGATGCCATTCTGGGAAACAGAGAGCGACACACACGCACGAAAAGAGGACAGGGCTTTAGTTCTTCCACTCTTCTTGTGAAGATGGCAGTGAAAGCAATCAAAGTCTTTCCCCAGCCTGAGGGGGCTACAGGCCAGAGGGGCAGGAATGGGGCAGGGGTCAGACTGTACCTTGGGGGTGAAATTCACGTCGGCCCCTCTATTGAGGAGCAGCTGGGCCACGTTGAGATTCTCGTAGTGAGCGGCGATGTGCAGAGGGGTGAAGCCCGTCTGTGTGGAGGGGGGTGGACAGAAATTTTATAACAAACCACATGGTCTTTATTGATTGATGATTGCTACAGGGTAACAGTCAAGGGGCAGCACTAGTTTAATTACAATAAGCACACCGATAGTGACGTTAAACATAGACGTCGAAGGAAGAGAGTAAAGGATGTGATAAACAGACACACAAGCACCTCCCAAATTTCTCCCCAGACATCCAGCCCCCAGTACCTTGCTCAGGACGTCCGCGTTGGGGTCGTTCTGCAGCAGCACGGCAGCGGTGCGAGTGTCGTCGTTGCGGGCGGCGATGTGCAGCGCAGGAAGACGTACCTTGCCCTTGGTGCCATAACTGATGAGCAGGGCCACTACATTCTCGTGCCCCTGCTGCAGCGCCACCGCCAGCGGGGTGAAGCCGTCCTGCCCATTGGACGGCCGGGCGCCACGGAGACAATGGGAGACAGAATGCAATCATTAAAGTCCAAGCAGCCGGGCAGCTTCTTTAATGAGCACAGCTGTTATTGCACTGGATTGGATTTGCTGCTGATTTATTTGTTTCTGGCATTGGTTTGTTTGTGGGCCTGATTATTCATGCATTGATGTGAGCTCCTGCAACAGAACAGTGTGGGATCTGTTTGCGTTGTTAAATGGTGACTGCACAATCTTCCAGGAAACATTTTTTAGCTAAATACCAGTAACTCTCTAAAGCAAAGCCCATTGTTGTGTGATTACCAATTTCCTATTGTTTGTAATGAATATTTAAATCTATCCCTCCACCTTCCTTTTTGATCACACGATTGACAGGACATCCACCAAGATGTATTCAGTAGTATTGTTTTTAAACCAGCTTTTCAGTAATGGATGGTTTTCAATGGTCTTCCTCGCAATAAGCAAGAACAGATAAGGCAGCCGTAGAAAATATATCTTTTGTGTTCTGAGGTAATAAACAGTGTGGGGCACAGTGGTCAAGATCCCTGTTACTCACTCCTGGCTCCAGTCCCAGCTTAGAGCTGTCACATGCCTTCCAGACAAATACTGTATACATATTCATTGTTATAAGTTCTTTTTGCAGCAAATTGGTCTGTGCAGCAAATTATCAGTCGACTGACTGATGTGGTGTGGAGTTTGAATGTCCTCCCCGTGTTTGATAAGCATGTCGTCGCGTTTTTGTGCCTGCTGGCGAGCTGGATGCACAATGCTGATCATAATGAGCAGGTCTGAGAAATGTGGTATAAATTATGACATTATTTGTAATGTAAGTGTCACTGTGAGTGAATAATCTGCTGTGACTGCCGGCATTTGTACATGACGATGGGCAGTATGAGGTATGGACAGCGTGTCTGACTGTATTTTACCGTGTGTAAAGGCCGTGTTTGTAAGCTCCTCATCACCTGCTGCCTTTAGGGTTAACGGCTGAGACACAGTCTGGCAGGTTTGATAAAGCGCATGCTGAAATGCGTTAGTGTGATATGAAAAATGCCGGCATGCGATTTCAGGCCAGGCTGCAAGCGGCTGGCAGGCCTCGCGGTCCCGTGGGCTTCACCTCAGTGGGGATGCTCTGATTGGCCCCGTTCTCCAGAAGGAACTTGACCACCTCCAGGTGGTTCTCCTGGGCGGCCATGTAGAGTGGAGTGAAGCCCTTCTGCAAGGGACAGATGGACGCAGACACACATAAGCGTGTAACGTTTTCATTTCTGGGTTCTTGCTGGCACTGGCCTGAGGCTCATAATCATTTCTAAAAACAGCCCCAGAAAAAGTCAGAAGCAGATACGATACAATAAGTTCCTCTCTACCTAAACAAATAAGGTGATGATGTAATATAAGGTGTTTCCATAATGAGTCTCCAGCATTGTGGGGATATTACAAACATTATGCCCAGTTGAATTTGTCACACATCATTGTATTATGGAAATTAAAACTCATTAAAATATGCAACACATCCTCCACAATCCTGGAACGCCGAGCAGGTGCCAAAAGAACAAGCAGAACCCTTTTGGAACTTCATGAAACCCCCTTGAACTGAATGTATTCTGTGATGCTGCTCACCTGTGATTGGGCGTTGACATTCGCCCCATAATTCACCAGTTCCGTCACCACCTGCTCCTGGCCTGCTAGCGAGGCTATGTGTAGAGCAGTGTTTCCTTTCTGTGGGTACAGGCAGTCCCAAGTAAACATGGAGGAGTCAGGGTAAAAGCAGTGTTTCAGTAAAGACTGCACAACTTTGTCCTACTATTACTTACTGTGTAAAATGTGTGATACTTCAAAGAAATGCATATTACTTATTTTTATTTGGTGATCAGTGGTCATTGTTGACACACCACAGCACACATGTACAGCAATGAAATGCGTCCTCTGCATTTAACCCATATGTGACATCATGACATAGTAGGGGGCAGCTAATTCAGTGCCCAGGGGGCAGTGCTTAGGGGTGGTGCTTTGCTGGTCAGGGATTCAAACCAGCAATCTTTCAATTACAAGTGCGATTCCTTAACCATTGTGCATAGCTGGAATGATTCGCTATCTGAGCAGAGCTGTGTAGATTGTGAGTAGGAGTGTGGTCTGCACCTTGGTGGTGGTCTCCAGCACGATGCCATTGTGCAGCAGCTCCAGGACCATCTTGACATGACCCTCTTTGGAGGCCAAATGCAGCCCGTTGAGTCCATTCTGGGGGAGGAGAGAGAACAGAGCGGACTTCACGCTGGACCGGTTCCTCCAACAGACAAACATGCAGGAACACATTCCTCACAGCACGGATGCTCGGCACACGTGTGACGACACATCTGAGCATGTCCTGCGTGACATGAGTCACAGCGACACTCATCTCCGGCACATTCACATTACAGACATTATATTCATCAAACATGTTAAATAAAAACATACCCTACATGCATCCCATCTTTATTTCAGTATTCTGTCTAGAGGAAAGCTACTTAAACACAAGGGCAGGACTGGAATCCACATCCTAAACAGTGTTAGGCAGCAGTGTTACCCACTGAGCCACTGTGGTTTACGCAAATCCTTTTTCCACCTCATATATATCACACACAGAAACAGGCACAGACACCCAACAAAAAGACCCAAAGATCCAAACCTAGAACATAAGCTGAAGGACTAAACTCAAGAACCACGAGTCCCATCAGGCCAAGGGTGAAAGGTAAAAAATGAGACATGGAGACAGATCACGTGACTGACGGAGGGAGGGCAGCCTCGGCCCTCTGGCGTGGTGCCTCTCCCTGCGGGGCGAGTGGGGGGGCAGCCTCGTCCCGGGAGCAGCATGTTCCGCTGCGACAGATCAGCCGAGCGTGGATAGCAGGCATCGTGCCACCTGTGCGCTGATGCCTGACCGTGACGGTGCCCTCCCTGTCTACACTACCATTCCGTCATTAGCTCTCAGCAAAGCCCACCCCCACTCAGGTCCTGCCACCAACATTGGTGCTCAGATGTTACTTTTCCAAGTTATTTGTGAGTTTGACAGCCTCTCCCAGAAAATCGTTCAGTGCACGGCTCACAATTCTAGGATATTTTACGGGAGAAATTCTGTGGTTGTTTCTATTAGAGGAACCATGGCAGGGCGCCTCTTGGGACTGCAGCCAATTCTATTCCATCCTTCTGACTTCTTAACCAGTTATCTACCTGCCACCTGCTCCAACACAAGGTAAACACATTCACACACACTCACAGCGAAACACACTCTCACACACACACACACACACACACACACACACACACACACACAGCCTGATTTGTCCCAGCCCGCTCTTCTGACAGCTTGGCATTGCCAGCATTCGTGGGGGGTGCCAACAAGGAAGATGATGTCAACAAAACCGGTGGCAATGGCTAGGAAGAGGGTGAGGATGAGGAAGGAGGGATGGCACAGCCCACAGGCTCTGGGATGGAAAGAATACGAGCAGTGTGGGATAGGTCTGACCTCACACAGCCTTCCTCCAAACCTACAGGACATGTGAGGTTGGACCTTTCCCACAGCACTGATATTCTGCTCAGTCTGGAGAGCGCGGCACACCATCACACTGCTGCAGGAGAGGAGTGGAGGGAGCGGGGAACGGAGAAGGAGACAACAAAAAGGAGAGTATTGATTGAGGATGATTGGTAATGGAGAGTTTTAAAAAAAGTACTGGGGATAGAGGTAGAGGCATAACAAGATGATTATCAAGATACATTATGATGGGGACAGAACATTATGGGAGAACACAGGATGGAGATACAACATGATGGAGATACAACATGATGGAGATACATGATGAAGGTGCAGCATGACGGAGATACATTACTGTGGAAGAACAGAAGATAGAGATAAAACATTATGGGAGTACAACACAATGGAGGCATAGCATAATGGAGGTGCAACATGATGGAGATATATTATGGAAGAACACATAATGAAGATACAATATAATGGAGGTATAACAGACTCAAAGATCATTCATAGAAAGAAGAATTACAGATGTTTCACTCACCAACCCCTACCTAACCATCTTCCCCCACTACAACCAACCTGTACCAAAAAATTGTTTCCAAACCGCCCATTTCACATAAAAAAATCATCAATGAACTCGAAAAAAAAAATTAAATTAAATTAAAATGCCATTTCATTTTCTTATAATGCAGTTTATCACAGTATGTTACTGAATTTTGAATTGGGCATGTTTATGCATCATTAACACATTGCAGCTATATTTGTGACTTAAGCTGTCCACAAGGTGTCACTCTATACCACACCACATCCCCTGCAGCATCACAACACACCACACACACTGGTAATCTCATTCCGTTCTGTCCCTTAACGCACCAGGTTCATGCTTCTTCAGGAAAAAAATAAATTTAAAAACTTGCACCCTACAAATGACTGCAGCTGACCTATCAAAGCATGTCTCTCTTCACAAGCGGCTAGTGAGTACAGATAAAATCCACTATACCATCCACGGTTAAGTGATCTATGGAGGACTTAATGCGCCTTCATTAATTTTCTGTGTTTGTTCATGAAAGTCACAAAACTGTGCAGACATGGGTTTCAAATGAAAAGAATGTTTAAATTAACTTCAGGTTAAAATCAGCCAATCAGCACAAGACTCAACAGTGTTCTTGACTGGTGCGGTAAGGGCTTTACTCTCCCCAAAGCACAATGTACCTACTTACAGGGAAGAGAGACCCCTTCTGGTTTAAAGACACGGTGTCCAGCTGCTCCCTGGGATGTCTCTCCTTGTACCAGACAGGCCTAGAACCACCTACCTTCTGAAATATGTCTCAGTAGAATAATCCACTTAAAAGACTCTCCTCTGAAAAACACCATTCCATCACACACCAATTATCACACAATCACCTTCTTTTGGGGGGGGGGCTGATGTCCCTCCCCCCAACACAGAGATGACATGACTATCTACCAGTTTTCACTAATATAGGATACTGACAGGCATTATGGGGTGCAAAGAGTCTCCTGGAGGTCTATTGTTTTGTCAGAAGCATTTGTGACAGGTGCTGCGACGGGAATTGGTCACTGCCCTGATTCGACCTGCAGTATCACACATGCCGTTATAACTAT
Source organism: Mormyrus hasselquistii (assembly GCA_026779605.1). Lineage (NCBI taxonomy): Eukaryota > Metazoa > Chordata > Actinopteri > Osteoglossiformes > Mormyridae > Mormyrus > Mormyrus hasselquistii. The sequence goes on from JAODKE010000043.1 coordinate 37,210,426, forward strand.
CAGCACGATCGCAGAAAGCTGGAGCCGGGGGTGAATTCCATGACTCTCCCAGCAGCCTGAAAATCACATGAAGCAGCTTCAGCAAGAATTATCCAGAGCCTTGATAAGCTGGTTTAACAAGCTGGAGAGCTCAGCTTTTCACTGGGAGCTGCTGGTCACTAATCTGGGTACGTCTGAATCCTGCAGACTCCCCCAGTTAAAAAGCAGCCCTCAGCTCTCCACTTCATCCTGGCACAATACTGTAGGGATCTGCAAGCTCAATTGAAGTCCCAGTGGAGAGACTGGCAGCAGAACAAACTGTGGGAGGGGCCTTCCCGTCCCCCATAGATGGAGGGAAGCACTCAAAGGTAAGTTATGGGGTGGGGTGGCAGCAAAGAGAACTATACACAAATGCAGACAAGCACCAGCAGAATCAATGACACATAGATATACAAAGTACAGGGACACACTGATACAAACCACTAAGACACACACACACTAAGAGGCAAGCACAGAAACAGGTACTTACACACCGAAACAGAGGCAGGTTATGCACTTGCAGCTAAAAAGATCAGTAATCGAAGCACAGATACCCTCACAGCACATATCATTGCCAATACTGCATGATTTGTTTTGAGGTAATATAAAAGTAACATTGTATTTTGGCTATTCCACTGCACGCATCTCATCTTGCCTCTCCGGTGTTACTCAAAAACCACGTTTCTGAGCCTTGGTGATAAGGCCGGCAAGGTCCTCACCCCGTTCAAATATACACCCTGTCATCCAGGGCGCGCTTGTGTCTCTTTAAATTTTTAAATGTGTTTTAAATGTATACTTTTGCTCACATATTGCGCACGTCTCCCGTATAATTTGTGTGAATTTAAACATGTTTGTGAGGAAGCCCCGTATCCCTAAGCAGCCTACGTGTCTACGTGTATAGTCCCGCTGCTCTATCGCAAACGCAAGGACCCACGCTCGCGCGTAGATAACAGCGCGAGCTGGTGACGACATCACAGCGAGAATCTCTTCCACACCCTGTCGCTGTTTTTGTATTTTGGCTAGCTCTTTAAACTCATAAAAAACTTAAACTTATTCATTCTGCTGCAACCCTTTACAGACGTAAGTAATCCGTTCCTCAAGACCTTACGTTAGTCAGATTTCTCTTAAGTCCCAAACCATTCAAGACAGATGAGGACACATAAAACACATAAAACAAAAAATACTATAAATACGTACTAAAGAACAAATGAAAGAATAAAATGCAAATTTACTTGAATGTTTTCACTATCGTGATTATTTTTGTCATCATATACTCCAGAATGTTCAGAGTGATCAGATGAATTGCTATTAATTGCAAAGTCAATCTTTGCCATGAAAGTGGACATAATAACAAAAAAAAACACATTTAAAAAAAAAAAAAAAACTACATTTCAGCCCTGCCACAAAAAGACCTACTGACATAATTTCAGTGATTCTCTCATTAACACAAGTGAGAGTGTTGATGAGGACAAGACTGGAGATCACTCTGTCATGTTGATTGAGTTAGAATAGGAGACTGGGTGCTTTAAAAGAAGGGTTGAGGGTGGTTTATCAGACCATCAAGAATTTCAAGGAGAGAGGTTCAATTATTATGAAAAAGGCTTCAGGATGCCCAAGAATGTCCAGCAAGCACCAGGATCATCTCCTAAAGTTGATTCAGCTGTGGGATCGGAGCACCCCCAGTGCAGAGCTTGTTCAGGAATAGCAGCAGGCAGGTGTGAGTGCATCTGCACGCACTGTGAGGTGACGGCGTTTGGAGGACGGCCTGGTGTCAAGAAGGGCAGCAAAGAAGCCACTTCTCTCCAAGAGAAACATCAGGGACAGACTGATATTCTGCAATAGGTACAGGGATTGGACTGCTGAGGACCGAGGTAAAGTCATCTTCTCTGATGAATCACCTTTCAGATTGTTTGGGACATCCAGAAAAAAGGTGAGCGCTACCATCAGTCCTGTGTCGTGCCAACAGTAAAGCATCCTGAGACCATCCAGAAAATGTGGGGTTGCTTCTCAGCCAAGGGAGTGGGCTCACTCACAGTTCTGCCCAAGAACACAGCCATGAATAAAGAATGGCACCAAAACATTTTCCGAGAGCAACTTCTCCCAACCATTTAAGAAAAGTTTGGTGCCTTTTCCAGCATGGTGGAGCACCGTGACAAAAGGCAAAAGTGATAACTAAGTGGCTCGGGGAACAAAACATCAACATTTTGGGTCCATGGCCAGGAAACTCCCCAGACCTTAATCCCATTGAGAACTTGTGGTCAATCCTCAAGAGGCGAATGAACAAACAAAAACCCACAAATTCTGACAAACTGCAAGCATTTATTATGCAAGAATAAGTCAGTCAGGATTTGACCTAGAAATTGATTGACAGCAGCCAGGGTGAATTGCAGAGGTCTTGAAAAAGAAGGGCCAACACTGCAAAAATTGACTGTTTGTATAAACTTAATGTAATTGTCAATAAACGCCTTTGACACTTATATATTGCATGTAATTACACTTCAGGATACCATAGAAACATCTGACAAAAAGATCTATAAACACTGAAGCAGCACACTTTGTGAAAACCAATATTTGTGTCATTCTCAAAACTTCGGGCCACAACTGTGCTTGATATGCCCCTGGAAGATGGATGAATTTCGTTGCTCAAAGATACAGCAACTGGGCTTGAATCTTGAACTTAATCAGCAAGGTTAATCAGCAAATCTGAGTTCTCTGGGTCCTTAATCTCTACATCACCTTATTTCACTATTTTCAGTCAGACCAGTGGTTTAATAATCAAATAAAACATTTCAGTTTTAACAACCTGGGAGCTGGAGGCTCAGCTCTTAACTGTAACTTGCCACACACTGTTTCATGTGGACTGTGGTCCCTCAGGACTCCAGAGCAGGGGCTGCAGGCGTTCAGGGAGAGCCAGGAGACTGAGGTGCCCTTCCCCGTGTACTCCGCTGTCCAGTAATCCTTTGCTCCGAGGCAGGCACGCTTCCCTACCCTCAGAGGTGCATTTGTACTATGATGCAACGCGGTGTAATTTAAGATGGCAGCAGAAATGCAGTTCTGTGGAGGGATTCAAGTGACCAGCGCGTTTTAACCTGATTCGGCTCGGCTGAACACACTCTGATTGCAGGTTTTACCACAAACTGCACTGTGAAATCAAGGGGGGGTTTACACAGAAAGGATGAGATTTCAGTGACTGACACATATGTACACAGTTTGAATGACAGATAAAACAGTGCAATGGTTTTGTATGCACACACACACACACACACACATGATATATATATAATATATATGAAATGTGTGTCTGCAGGTGATCAAAGGTGGGTGATCAAAGTGGAGCTCTCACCTGATTAGCTGTGTTGATGTCTATTCCGTTCTTGATCAGGTCCAAGGCCTTGTCCAGGTTCCCGGATCGGGCAGCACGGAGGAAGCTGGTGGCAGCGTCAGCCTGGTAGACGGACAGATAACAGCTGAGGTTCTGCTGGATCCAAATGAGCCACAAGGGAAACGGCAGGGTGCGGAAACTAGGCTTGGATGTGACACCAGAGACTGAGGTCAGTCTACCTGCTCTCTGAGTTTGCACTCTGGACCCCAGCTCTGGTACTGCCCTCCAAATGTCTCCACTCACACTGCGAGAGGCCCTGACCCCCCTCCTCCCGCCCACACATACCACAGCACAACCTGTCCAGGCCTCGTGTTTATCCAGGAAACGTGACTCACACCCACAGCATCATACTCTCTAGGCTGTACATCACAGGTTTCAGCCGTCTGTCAACTCATCTGTCTCTCTCTTTCTATTCAACCAGTTGACCAAGACAAATAGTCGAACAGGACTGGGTTACATATAACATTCACCTCCTGTGTTAGGATGCTTATCAGCATATACACAGAAAACCTGATATCAGTGCGCTAGTCACCTCAGCGCCTCACTCCCATCATCACGTCAGCGCCTCACTCCCATCATCACGTCAGCGCCTCACTCCGACCATCACCACAGCGTCTCACTCCAATCATCACTTCAGCGTCTCACTCTGATCATCACCTCAGCGCCTCACTTTGATCATCACCTCAGCGCCTCACTCCCATCATCACCTCAGCGCCTCACTCCGACCATCACCACAGCGCCTCACTCCAATCATTACTTCAGCGTCTCACTTTGATCATCACCTCAGCACCTCACTCCCATCATCACCTCAGCATCTTACTCCGATCATCACCTCAGTGCCTCACTCCATACCGTACAGAGCACATTTCACTGTGGTTGGAAACAGAGAATACAAACCCATAGATATTCAGGCTCTCATAGCACCTCTCCAGCCGTTTGTGTTTCTCTCTGTCTCTCTTACCCTCTCTCTTTCACTCAAAGCCCTACTCCTACTTGCTCTCTCTCTCTTCCGCTACTCCCTCCTTTCCTCCACTCCATCTCTCTTGTATTTTTAATTTTCTCTGCCTTTCATGATTAGGATGCTCAAATTAGCAAGTGTAATGATGCAGGCCTGTTAAGGCGATCCGCAACCCCCCCCCCCTTCGCCTGCCCCTGCCCTGTTAAGTGTCAGCATAGCTGTTGCCCGGTCTCCAGCTCACGTGGCTCTACTGAGGGGGTTAGGCATCCGTTTCTGCCACCCCCCTCACCCCCCCCCCCACAGCCCAACCCCCTCCCCTTTCCACAGGAAGCAAGAGCTGGTTGTGAATCAGCAGCATGACAGGCGACAGGCTATCGAATCCGATTCCTTTCAGGAGTTGAAGGTCCGTGAATGAAAGTGCCAGCCCCCGCCTTGCCTCTGCCCACCTATTAGAGGGCACGAGAGTCAAGGAAAGGTCACCAGACTAACAAACTAAAATCAGCCACTAGATAGCAGTGGGGGTGTCCACGGAAGTCTCGCGGAAGGCAGAAGAAAAGGAGTGAAAAGAGGGAGAGAGAAGACAGAGAGACAGAAAGTGAAGGAGGTGAACGAGAAATTAATTGGAGGAGGGGCTCACTAGTGATGGCCTGGATGAAGTGATGAGGGCCTCCTTATTGTGTTAATGTACTAGTGGGAGTGTACCCCCCCCCCCCCCCCAGCCTAGATGGGGGCGGAGTTGCATTGGGAACCTGACAGCAGTGTAGAAAATGTATAAAACTGGATCTTCAATGTAATAGAAGGAGGTTCTGGGGGTTTTTGATTCTGTTGGTGGTGTTATATAGCAGGAAAAAGGCTGGGAGGGAGGTTAGGAGGGATTATTAAAACGGATAGGTCACCCTGACTGCTCCTTCTCAGTTCCCAGCCCCATGGAGCATCAGGCACCTCCTGGTCATATGCTCCTAATCACACCTCCACACCCCCATACCCTACGATCGCCCGAGACACAGAATGAACACAGATTGCTGCAGCCCGCACAACAAACATCTGTATCAGTCAGTAAAAACTTCATCTTCCATTCATCTCCCCATAATTCTCCTCAGTCTATAAAACATGCACACCCCCAGACATGCATCCCTTCATCCGCTCATCCACCAGCACATCTGCAGCCTCCCCATCGCCCCCCCCCCACCCAAACTTCCTCTTGCAGGCTTGTTCTCACAGTCTTTCAGTCCCAGTTACCCACACAGGCAGAGACCCACCCCAGTCAGCCACCCTGTTTCACTCTGGCCCTCTGTCTCCCGGCCTCCGTTTTCTCAGCCCTGCCTCTGTACAACCTGCCCTTTCCTTTTTGACCCATTCAATCACCTGTTACTGTCTAGTGAGTGTCTGGCTAAAATTACATGGTACTGACCATCTTCCTAAATGCTCCCCTCACAGTATGGACCCAAATGGCACTTAAACAAGGCATTAAATACCACATTGATGCACAAATCCCCTGTCAAACACCAAATATCCTTTTAGAGTACTGGACTATGCCAACCATAACTAGGCATTACTGAAATTCATATTCAGTACATCAAAATACCAAATAAAACCCCACAAAACTAAAAAAGAATGTTTTTTTTTCTCTGATTAATCTCTGATTAAATTTCTGGAAAGCAACTAAAATGTTAGTTTAAATAAATGGTGCCCCTTGGTCAGTATTTATGGCCACCTCAGAGACAGTGACTGCCTACCCAGCTGGGGTCTCTTTTAGGGTCCCGCATGGAATTTTCCTTAGTGAAGTGGGGTCACAGTCACTTTTGGGAGCAGGCCATCACCCAGGCAACAGATTTCTGGGTGACTTGAATTAAACCTTGGGGGGGGTGGGTTGTGTCTTCAGGTCCCTTGTCAGTTTGTCTGGTTGCTTGTTTTTGAAGAATCTCTATAGCTTCAATTGGAATCATTGGAAAAACTAGTCACCTGTCCACAATCTGCAAGGTTTTGCTTGACATGAAGCATCGTATTAAATGTTCTGGTTTTCTCAAACTACTCAGTAAGTGGCATTGTAGCTTCAAGCCTCAATGGTTGTGGATTTGAATCCTGTTCCCGCCTCTTGTGTTTGGGAGGTTTGTATGTTCTCCTCCCTATGTGGGTTTTCTCTTGGTACTCTGGTTTCCTCCTGCAGTCCAAACACATGCATTTTAAGTGAACTGGCATCTCTATTGCTCATAGTGTTAGAAAGTATGATATATAGGTCTGACATTCCATCCAGGGTGTCCCTTCCATGCCCTGTTGTCTGAGATCATCATGAATCTGAGTTTGAATAGCAGATATAAATGAATGATGCCAGTCTACTACTAGTTTAATGGCATGTCTCCAATAAGGAAGCATTTTGTAGAATAATTTATATTGTCCCTCTACGTTTGTGTACGTTTCCCAAACCTTATGAAAATGTGCCTGAAGGGACAGCATCCATTAATGTATAGAATTTGTGGGGATGCCCCATGAGGTAAAGCACTTTTTTAAAAATGTCTTTCAGTTCCTATTTGTTTGGCTGGAGTGGACCTGGGAATAATATATTGCAGTGAGAGTCAAGTGTTAGGTATTCAAATGTGTGTGTGTGTTTGTGTATGTGTGTGCTTCTGCCATGGTGATTTCCAGACCATGTGGTCCAAGTCAACAGCAATGACAGTCCCACAGACACACAGGTTTGTTGACATCTGGGGGGAGATGGGGCATCTCCAACTGAATGTCATGGAAACTGCCCACATACCCCTCCGCCCCTTAACAGACCACCCCTGATGATGGCTAAAAGGGGGGGGGGGGGTGTGAACCCACCAATGTCTTACCCTCTGTCAGAATGGCTGCCTGCTCGGTCCTTGTTGCAATGCATTCTGGGTTGGAGCACATTGGATTGATGGGACACCCTCTAGGTGTAGAGAGCTGGTAGATAAATGAATTATTTAAGGCTTTTTTAAAGCTAGAAGCTTCTACTGGGCTGAGTGGGAGATGGGTGAGAGACTGTGAGGCTTCATTGGCCACCTTTCCCCCCCCCACCCCCCCCCCCCCCTCCCCCACCTTTCCTCCCCCCCACACCACCCCCTCCCCCCCCCCCGTGCCCCCCCCCCTCCCGGCAACCACCGCG
>JAODKE010000043.1:37231230-37241889 GCA_026779605.1 Mormyrus hasselquistii
ACGGCCCTGGTGGGGGATCAAAGCTGAGGGAGGCAGGAGTCACTACCAGCCATCCACAGTCCGCTAAATGAACCCATCAGAGTGCAGGATTGGACGGCTCAGCGTGTGGCTGGGCCAATGCACACGCCACACAGCAAAAGTATACATACCTGTGGCAGTACACACACAGACTCACACAAACACATAGTGACGTACCATAAGAACACTAAATACACACACCAACGGCTACTATATGCACAATAATACTGGTTCTCTAACTTTGTTGTGTAGCTGTTGCATTATAGTAAATATGCACATTGCAGATAGACTGAATGTGCACAAACATAAACCACAGACACATCAAAAAAACACACTCACAAAGAATATATGTAGTCATATGTAACACGCTCACAATAATCACCAACACCAACACATGTACACACATTTTTCATTTGCATGAAGAACCTATGGGGAATGAAGCGGGCAGGCTACTGAAATAGACCTGCCTTTCTCACGGGAGCAGTCTGCAGGCTACTGAAATAGACCTGCCTTTCTCACGGGAGCAGTCTGCTAGTGGTGAATCTGAGAGACTCACTCCGGAAATCTGTTCTGAGCGATGTTTATCCCCATGGATTCTCAACGGTGGACTCACAAGGACCAAAATCACCAATCACACACGGTCACACATTTCACTTCTTACACATAGGAATATATATAGATATATATATAGAAAAATGAAGGAATGTGAACGAAAACAAGCAGAAATTAGTAGAAATATATCAAGCAACAGTGGGGAGTAAAGTAAGCAAGGGCATTGTGAGTCTACAGTGACACACTGGCCAGCCTCACGAAACACCAGCAGCACTAGGACCGGAAGATTAAGACTAGAGCTACACAAAAACAAGCAACAAATGAGGAAGAGAGAAACAGGCAATAAAAGAAACAAAAAAAAAACAAAGACCCAACAAGAGGACAGTTATATAGAATAGTCAGATGTAACATGTGCGGATATTTACTGTTTCATCATAGAGCCACACTCCATGGCCATCCGGCACCTCAGAGCTCACATTACTGTCCTGATCGATAAGCCAGCGATGCACCGCGTTGGCCTAAAAAGACACACGACATGGAAACAGAGGCCCATTAATGGAGGTGGCCGCGATCAGCCCCAGCACATAGGCAGACACGGGGGGGGGGGGACAGGGATAGGACCGTGAAGACAGACAAAGGGAGAAAGACAAACAGAGAGGGACACACAAAGGAAGATAGATAAGGAGAGAAAGAGAGAAAGACAGGGGAGGGAGGATGGACATGGATAAATATTAGGAAGGAGATGGAGGAAGACAGAGAGAGGGAGAGACAGACATGAGAGGGGGAGAGACAGACATGGAAAGGAGGAGAGAAGGCATAACATGGAGAGGAAGAGGGAGACAGAAATGAGGAATGAAACAGAAGGACAGGATGACAGAGAGAGGATGGAAGAATAGGGGGAGACAGAGAGAAATAATTTAGCCAAGTTTTCATAACAGTTTCAGACAGTGGAAAGTGACCACTCCTTGTCGATTAATACAAAGCTTTGTCGGGCATTGATGGGTGATACCATCACAGAATGCTGTAAACACAGGGACACAGAGAAAATGTGCATTTAGTTCACTTCACTGGACCTTCATTTGTTTCTGTTTATTTTTTTTTCGGTCTGTTAATTAATTGTTTTCCAATAGGTGCTGTATTTTGTGTGAAAAGTGGTTTGCCTGCCCAAGAGTCTGTCATCACAATATAACAAAAATGTAATTAGAATTGAGAGATAGAGTTCATCTTTGAAACTGCTTTTCATGGGTGAGCTACAGGGGATGTCGAGAGTCGATATGATACATGATATTCAAACATAGCTAAATAAATAAATAAAACCGTAATAGATATAGAGAACAAATATGCGTAGCAAGCAAGTTTAAGAGATTATCTTCCATGTAGTAATGAAATATTCCCATGTTATATTTAGTATTAGACATACATCTTTTGTAATTGTATTCTTTAACATAGATGGTGAAAAGACCAGGACGAAGGTTTTGTGGCCGGATGAGGAAGTGAGGAGGAACATAACAACAGAGATTTTAAATGTGTTTTTTATCGTCAAATTTATTGACAGTGTTGATCCAGAAGGAGAGAATTATATAGATGAATAACAAAGAAAGGAGGGCAGTAGCATTGATAATGGCATCCATGGTTATCAACGGCTAGGAAGTTGGACACGTTGGCTGTAGTGTGACAGAAGCTCTCTGCGAGGGGTGCCAGGGCTTACAGGAAGTCACCGTGTCATGGCATGTGTCACAGGAAATCTCAGCACCAAAGTAACCCTTCGATATCATGAAATGCAGCAATGAACTCTGAGACTTTGCAGTGCAGTGCACTGTGAATTTGACTCTTGCACTATTCTTCTATTCCAATAAAGTTTTAAAATTTTTAAAATGGGGGTGGGGGTAATTTCAGTAAAACCTGCATTTCTTCTTGATCCACCACTTGGACCAGTGGTATGCAAGATATGAGAGCTATGCACCGAGAGTGGGATTGGGGCTTGGAGAGACACAGTTAGCTGTGAGGTTCTGAGAGAGACATGAAACATTCTGAATGTGAGTAGATGGTTAAAATGGCTTGGGATGGGTGCCATGCACCACATATACTCTTCAGCGAGCAACAAATAAAACTTCTGACTGAAACATTCAAAGAATAAATCATGTAAGGAGGGTCTTGCTGTTGTAGGTGATAGAAGGAGTGTCTTGCTTTTGTGCACTTGAACAAATGTCTGACTTTCTTCAGTAAAATATAACCACTGTGTGATCTGATTAGACTGGCAGATGCACCTGAAATTTCCTCCCGGGATTAATAAAGTTTTCTGATTCTGTCCTCTCGTATGAATATAGCCTAAAGGACAGAAGAGGGCCCTTCTGGACCCAGTATGGGTCAGCAGGTTAGTATCTTACGTTCTTACGTGCCCTTGCATTTGAGGGACAATGGAGGGACGTCAATGCACATATGTTATCAGGAAATTGTGATAAATGTCCCTATCAAAAACAATAAACGTTCTCGTTAGTGTGCAATGCAGTGCCAGCTCATTCGAAAGTTCACTTTCATGATGTGGTTGTCTTGAGTCAGGTGACCTGTGGTGTTGCATTGATTTGATGCCCCTCTCCCTTTGCCCCCCCCCCCCGTAAAGAGACCTTGATTCACTTCCTGCCTCCCGTCTCCTGTTCTTTGAAGTTCCCTACTCCCAGTGTCACTCCACACATTAGGCATTGTATGTGGCCACCTAGGCTGCTGTCTTCTGCCGGGGTGGCAGTTCGGCAAGCCAGTGTCACTGCGCCCTCAGACGCGAGGCTCTGCCAGTGAAGCTTTGCTAGTCAGGGTCCCTGATGGGCTCCGACCTGCAAAGCCTGCACCCTTCCGGAATCTTCTTGTTTTTGTTCTGCCCCAACAGTGTGTAGTTCTTCTCCTTTTGTCTACTAACCACTACTGTAGCACCCCTCACTGGATTTGCGTGTCCAGCTTCCAAAAATAACTGATAGAAAAACCCGGTGCCTAAATCAGATGCTAATTAAAATGTATCCTGTAATCTAAAGCACTGTAAAGTTCAGGGAGCAGAGTCAAATAAGCCGGCTCTATAAATGACCCCCCATCTGTTACGCAATAAATGCTCTTGTCCCTGCTGACTTCTAAACCTCAGCATGGCTTCAGGACCCTGAGTATGTCCAAAGAAAACAGCCGTCACGCAGGGGTGCTGAAAAAATAAGAAATCTGCTTAACGCCCAGAAAACATGCATACATGAGAACAGCTACAGGGACGCCCGCTTGTTTTATGGTTTGGAGCAAATAAAGATAGCAGAGGATTGTTTTCATTCAAATGAAGTCGGTTAAAGCTGGGGGAGGCACATCCTCACCCTATGCAAATACTAAAAGAGGACCGAATGGATGAAGAAGTGATGCCAAACGGAGCAGCGATACAGGAAAAAGAAAAATCCCGTGGGGGTGGTGGTGGGGAGGGGGGTGTTCTGGAACGATCAGGGATGATTGCGAAGGATAAACAACAATGACAGCAGAAATGGCTGCTGCAGAGAGGAGACATCGGTGGGGAAATGCTAAGGAACACAATCTTTAAAAACGCAAAGAAAATTCTAGTAAAGAAACAAACAAACGCGAAGCAGGCGTGAGGATCCTGTGAAATAATAAGTCTGAGGCTGCTGTGTCCCACCTGCCCCAGTGCCTCCACCTCAGCCTCCAGACCATAAGCCCCAAATTTCCTTATTTCTCTAAAGCCTGTAGAATAAAGGCTGTTTTTCGCTTTGGGGCGGAGGGAGACGCCTGAGTGCTGCCCCAGCACCAGAGCGTGTCCGATTAGGAGTGTAACCGGATTAAGGAGCAGACGGGTAGCGGCGATGGAGAGTGGTGTGGCCGGGGGAGGCGGAGAATGCGGGGAGCTGGGCCGGCGGTGGGAGGGGAGGACAGAGCCTGGGACACGCAGACACAGAATGCTCTCTTTGGCTGGAGATAAGGGTGGTCTGCACTGTGGATGCGGTCGTGGTATCATTTGGGGATTTATGTGAAGGATCTGATCTGAGTCTTTGCTCTCCTGCAGCACCTTCCTGCATATGTGACAAACAAGTGAGCTCACGCTGTAGTAATAACCACCCGCATTTAACCTCATTTCCACTCTGCTCAACATAGATATTAATTATCTACACTTCTTTCTGCAATATGTGGCCATATTGACGTCCCTGAGCAGATTACCCAGTGACATCGGATTTCCTGCTTTGCTGAGTGGTGACCTGGCAGGAGTTCAGACCGGGAGCCCAGTAGCAGGAGACCTGGGGCGATCGGTCAGACCAGCAAACGTTCCCTAATGCTGGATTTGGAACACTGGGGCTTCGGCAGAGCGGTGGGGGAGGCCCAGATCACCATGTCATCATGCCGGTCCTGACAGAAGGAGGTCACACCTGGTTTAGGGAAAAAGCCTAACAGGCATCTTGCAGATGATCCATGTGTGCACAGTGTGGCGTCTTCTCCTCGGCCACCTGACCGAAAGCAGCTTAATTAATGATAGAGCTCCACCCCATGGGGACTGGAAGGTCACATGGGAACAGTCCTTCCCGGCTGGGAGGGCTTCACTTGACCTAGTGTCAGCTTGAACGACGCAGTGCAATTTTCACCCGCGAATGAGTGCATTTCGGAGGCGCAGGGGCCCGACCGCAGCACAACACACTGGAAGTGACCTGACTTGATAGCCAAGCAATGGAGGTGTGTATGGTGCGGGATCTCATTACCCAAAGGAAGTCACCCCCCCCCGCCTCCAACTGGAACTTCCCAGAAATGCTGAATCGCTTCCTCTGTTCAAACACAAACACGTCTCACCTGCCCATGGTCTGCTTCTACTTAGAGAATCAAAGTGCGGGCCCTGGGTGAGGCTGCTGCTACCCAGCCGCTGGAGGTCAGCTTGCTAACACGCGTGACTGGCTTTCTGCCGAAGCCGTCGGTCCACTCGCCGGGTGTATTAAACCTTAAAGTTTTGTTCGGAGTCTGCAAGCTAAAAGCCATATATGTAAATACTGTAGATAGAAAAGTAAAAAATGGCCTGTGCAAAGGAATGGCTGAATATAGCGGAAAACGCCCCCCAGCCATGCAAACGCACTTATAAGCAGCATCCAAGGCTGCATGTCATACCTGCCGGTTTTTTGTTTCTGAAGCCTGGTTATTCTGAATTATGTCCTCTTGGCCAACTAAGTCATCCCTTCATTTTCCATTCAGTCCAGTGCTGTACTGCAGTAAAGGCAGGGCTGGGACACACACACAACTTTGGCACAATATAAGGCTACATTTCACATCTAAGGGCCACACACATACATCTGGGGCTAGACCTTGAACTTCTGACCCAGGAAGTATGACACTGCAGCGAGACCAAACCCTGAGTTGCCACGACCCCTAATCATTCATTTAGGAAGCTGAATTACCTTCATGCGGGTATCTTCATAGCGCAGTCACGCAGCTGTAATCTTCAAATGCGTTTCATAAATTTTTAATTTTATTTTTAGCTTAATAATTAAGAAAAGAGGCTGGAGGGAAATGCTGCACACACACAAATCTGAGTGTCTCAGAAACACACAGCCTCCCATTTATAACTACAGGACTAGAAGTTGTTTATCAAATAAAACACTTCTCATAAATACAACTCAGCCTGGTTACTTAACAGCCTGTGATTCAGGGATCAAGTTAGCGCACAACCTGTGTAGGCTATTCAGCATGAAAAAGGCAGTGAATACAGTCAATGGTTAAATCAGGTATAACTCCAGAGATAAAGGGAATGAAAAAAATGTAGGAAAATTATAAAAGAAATACTTAGTTGCCTCTGTCCAGTTCAGAAACATGAGTACAAATTTTTGCCACATTTGAATTTGATACGGGGTAAATGAGAAACTCCCGAAAGGAGAATGAGAGGGGAGGGGTACCGTCGAAATCAGGAAAAGAGAGGGAGCGAGATTCTGCAGATCATAGGCCTGATAAATAATTCATAATGAGCAGCAGGAGCAGACCTGGTCTGCGAGGCCCCCCTCCTTCACGCAGAGCAGCTGCGCAGTCCTCCGCGCCAGCAGGTGCAGCAGGTGAGGGAACTGGGGCAGTAGCTGCCGCCCCCTTGTGGTCTCTCTGTATGATGCGGCATGGGGTGGGACAGGGAACCGCCTTTCGCTCACAAAATGACCAGTGGGATTTTCCCACAACTTTTAAGGATGAATATGAATCACAATGCTCCTTCCCCCATCACTTACCGGAATAGCATTTTATGGGGAAGGGGGGAGTGTGGAGAGGCAAGCAGAGACGGGTCGAGATGTGCGCTGTAATTAAGGGCTTTTAAATCTTTAGGGTGGATGTCGGTTACGATATGAAGCACCACTCCCAGATCACTTGGCCGTTTAATGCAGACTGCAAAGCAACAATCCCAAGCAGGACAGGAGCACAAATATATAAACAGCAAGTGAAGGGTGGGGGCTGTGATAATGGGGGAGTAAATAAACAACTCATTCATCCGAAGAGAACACAGCTGTCGAGGCATAAAGTTTCCCGCAATCGCAGAGTCAGAGACTGTCATGGTAGCCTGGGGTCCCCCACCCATCTCCCGTCATGCCCCCCTGCTCTCTCGGCACCATTCTGATCTTTCCACACGGCACCCCAAGCACCATCCGAGGGACAGGGAGCTTACATCCTGATCCCTTCATGTTTTTACTTGTGGTTAACTGTCTGATAGCACGGAACAATGCTGCTGTATAATATGCAGTTATTTTTTACAATTCTTCCATGTCCAGCTATATTATTCAGCTTGTTATGTATGCTCTGCCATTTGCTAGAGCAGAGAATAGCTTAAGCCGTATACATGCGTATTACCCTTCAGGGCTGAGGCCACGCCCACAAGCTGCTTCCTGACTCACTGCTAACTTCTGTAACAGCAGTGATGCACCATAGAGAAAGGAAGGCCCAGCAGAACAGGTTGAAAGGGTTCCCTGAATGGTTAATACTATCTGGCAAAGCCAGAGTACAGTACATATAAGACAGTAAGGTAATTGTAAGGTGATTGGTGTAAAAATACTGGAGAAACTCCACAGCTGAGCATTAATTTACAGTAGAGCAATGATGAGCAGCACTGTAGTTACAGCCATGGTTGCCCACACAAACGGAGATCTCAGGCGTGTGATGATAGTGTCACACTTATCTAATACCTCGCCTCTGCGGCTTCACCACATGCCGTTTGTGTTACTAACACTGAGATCTCTGCCCGCTTGCTCCACTTCCACAGGGATTTTTCCCATGTTTGCTGTGTTCGAATGCAAGGGCTTTTTTTTTACTCCCACCGGGTTGTGCTGACTGTGGCACAGTTGCAGTACCGAGTCTGTGTGGGGAATTAGCACCTCATGGTACACACTGAGGTCAGTACTAAAAGGCCTACCCTACCCAAATGGACACACACACACACACACACACACAGGGGATGTATTCCCATACACAGTGTTACAAACACACACACACACACCATCCATTCCCTCTCTTCCTCCCTCTCCTGCCAGAATGGACCACGGAGTTTCACTTCTCTCTGTCTTTTTCATTCCTAGCTGACGGTTTTGCCAGTTCTGATGTGTTTTAATGTGAAATAGTGAGATCTCAAAGGCACTCGATGTGAGAATCAGCTGCAGCGCTCACACCGCTTGGGTGATGGCCAGCACCCACCATAAGAAAGCAGAAGCTGCAAGGGAAGGTAACAAATAAATAAATTATAATAAAGTTATAAATAAAACAGAAGCGGATAAGTGTCAGCACAGCAGGCAGCAAGCAGATCTATAAGATGCAGGGTGCAGCCTCCCCCTGTGACTGTGCTTCAGTGGGTTAGCATGCTGTGCCCGTAATCAGGAGGTCATTGGTTCAAATGCTGCAGTTGGCAGAGTGTTTTTTTACTGTGGGGCCCCGGAGCAAAGGCCCCTAACTCCCAGGTGCTTCAGGGTTCGGCCTCCCCTGCTTTCTCAAGTGTACATTGCTTTGGATAAAAGCATCTGCTGAATAACTACACATGTAAATGTTATTATTAATCACCACCCTACAGTCCATTTTTCTGTTTCTGCTGGATCAGTCTGGCATGGTTTTCTCTTCTTTCCTGAATCACTGACACACACACCCACAGGAGCTCTTTGCTGTGGATGTGTGGGGAGGTCAGTCTCTCTGTAGCATAGTGATTGCTGGTGTATCCCTACAATCTGTCTTACCACCCCATTCAAGCGTCCCGTGTGGTCCACCGAATACCCTAGACAGGACCCGACTGGCTGGTACCCCAGACAGGACCTAATTATTTGGGACACGAGGCAGGACCCGATTGGCTAGGACTCCAGGCAGGACTCCATTACCTGGGACCCCAGACAGGACCTGATTGGCTGGGACCCCGGCAGCACCTGATTGGCTGGGACTACAGGCAGGACACGATTGGTTGGGACGCTTCCCACAGTGAGCACGCCCTGCTCCAGCTCCCCTTCACTCGAGCAACATGAGCACATTTCGGCATGCCGACTGGTCCAAGGGTGTCCCAGCTGTCAGCCCTGCACACGTTGTCCTGTCCTGCTCTGTCCTTGTCCTTGGCAAGCTCATATCTCACATTCCCCCCAGTGTTTACTTCTCCTTTTCGGACTGGTTAGGCTTCTTGTTTGACCCTTCATGCCTGGTGTAAGATCTGAAAGCGAGCCGATTAAATCAGTGTTGACTAAGTTCTGACAACATGAGAAAAATGTGTGCTGGGTGGCCCAGCGGGTAGCACCTTCACCCTCACACCTCCAGGTACAGTGGCTTGAATCCTTCCTCTGCTCTGTGTGTGTGTATAGCCTGTGTCCCCCCCCCCCCTTGGTGCGGCTTCTTCCTGCAGTCCAAAGACATCCAGTTCAGTGAATCGGTGACTCTAAATTGCTCTTGGGTTTTTAACCCTGTGATGGAGAGGCGTCCCATTCAGGGGGTACCTGTCCCAGTGCCCTGTGCTTCCTGTGATGAGCCCATCATAACCCTGTACTGGATATGCACTTACATGTACAGGTTGAATGAGGACACACTTCTGGTCGAGATCCTTTCATTTTCAGTGCTTCTGGCTTAAGGCTGCGACACGGGCTGCTGTGATGTTATGATGTAATGAAGGCTAAAGATGTGAGCCCAGTACATCGTGACTCTAAGGCTGCTCTCATATTCTTGGCTTACAGGAGGAGTAAAAGCTAAGAGCACATCTCAAGGAAGCCGACGGGGGTGACAGATTGTGTTTTAGCACTCTGGCAGAAGCCCAACAAAACCAAACAAGATCCCAGTGCTGCCCATCACCCCCCACCCCCCTCCCCCAGCATTCTCCAGGAGCCACAAAGAATTCTGGCTATGGGGGGGGGGGGGGGAGGTCATAAAGTGTGGATGACTGATAGCTACAGGGAAACTCTCACAAGCACAGGGGAGCTAACCCTCCTTACCCGGTCTCTCCTTATTTAAAGACTTGGTTGTAAGCATCAGTTTCCGTCGCGCCCTGGATCGTCACCATGTTCACACACGTGCACAGTGGCTGCCTCACGCAACAAGCAGGGACCGGGATGAAGCGTTGATAAATCCCCGTGGGACGCTCATGCCAGACTGGCGTGAGAAAGAGAATGCCGGAGGATCGATTTACGAAGATGCAGCACTCAGAGGCAGGCGATCGATGGCGGATCCGGTCGCTGCGTGATACACTTCTCATGTGTCTGAGTGGTTTTATGGAAATTCTGTGAACGAAACATTGACTTGGTGATCATTCGCAACTCACATTCTCGTGTCCGTAAGAAAAATGCATCTATCCGTCCATAAGCATTTATCTAGATCACAGCTGGACACCCTGTATAGGATGCCTGTGAAATATATTATCATATTGTTTTTCCAACTATCCATCTACAGTATTCATCTTGACACCCAGTCTCGCTGAACCTGAGACCAATGCTGGGAAGCAGAAGCCAAAGGCAGGTGACCCCCTGGATTGCAGGACATGTTATTATAATACGAAAAACAATCTGACAATCATTATAGGAAGCAGGGCTCTGAACCGGTTCAAGGAACGAAAACGAAAAACGAAAACAAATGACATTGAACAGGAACAAAAACGAAAAC
>JAODKE010000043.1:37262960-37287599 GCA_026779605.1 Mormyrus hasselquistii
CTCCCTCACTCCCTCCCTATCTTACTCCCTCACTCCCTCTCGTTCTCCCTCACTATCTTACTCCCTCACTCCCTCTCATTCTCCCTCACTCCCTCCCTATCTTACTCCCTCACTCCCTCTCTTCCTCACTCCCTCTCTATCTTACTCCCTCACTCCTTCCCTTCCTCACTCCCTCCCTACCTCCCTATCTTACTCTCTCACTCCCTCACTTCCTCCCTTCCTTAGTCCCTTACTCCCTCCCTCCATCTCGCAAGTTTACCTCCTTAATCTGAAATTAACTTTGCATTGGAGCTGTGTTTTTAAGACATTTTTATGGAGATACAAAGGAGGGGAAGACAAAAGACACAAAGGAGGAATAATGAAAAGGGGGGGCTCATTTTTCCATCAACACGACAAAAAGCACATCGGTGGCATTGCTGAGCTCCACGTCGCAATAAAATTCAAGACAAAAACCTTTAAACTGTGCAGCACATCCGTCCCCTCAGCCTCCCCCCAACCCATCAGCCGATCTCTGCCGACTGCAGTGACCCAGCCAGCCATCGCTGGCTACCTTTCAAACCCCCCCCACCTCCACACCCCCCAGCACAGTTTAAGCTGGCGATGGCTGAGGGGGTCTTTAGGGACGGGCATTAATTCTGCTCCACCCCTCACTGGGGAGTCCCACAGAATCGGCGTCGCATGCTAATCGTGAGCGCTGCGGATGGCGCCTGCTTCCATGGTGATCTCACCCCGTCATCCGCATTCCAGTGCATTCGCCGACGTCACGCTCTGTCGCAACACAGGGCTTTGTCCCTGTCGCCTTTCCAGCCTCCAATGCGATCTTCCAATTGCTATATGGAAATAAATTTGCATTGTTTGCTGAATCAAATTCTGGCCGGATGGATGCGTTACAAGCAGACTTACCGACAAATTTTTATCTTTCTGTCATTCTATATGGTGTACTTAATTAAAACGTCCAGGCAAAATAAACGACGGCGATTAGAAGCCATTTAAATTGCAATTAACTGGCAAACATTTGCAGAGCAACTAAAAATGTGATGTAACACTAACTAGACTTAATTATCAAACCACAAAGGATACGCAGACTCTACACAAACCCTCCTGCAGCTCTCTGTGGGCTGTGGACCTTAACCATTAGCTGGGAAGGGCAAATCCCCCCCCCCCCCCCACCTTCACCATTCGTTTGCATTGAGTGAAACATGGTGGCGCTAAGCTCTGTGGAGGTTCCACTACAACACAAAACCGACACCGACCATGAGCTCCAGCTAATCAAAACCCAAATGACACTCAGGGGTTATTGCTGCAGTCATTACAAACAAGTAATGTGCTATATTTGATGTCCTTTTCAGGATCCAGTACATTCTTCATATATGTTTAAATCCATTTCATGGTTGAACAACACAAGATCAGTTACATATTTAGCTTGAGGAAACGACGCCACTGTTTTGGGTCACGAGTTGAGGTCAGAGATATTAAGAGCCATGTTACCAGCAGGCTGCACGACTGGCCCCAACTACCCAAATAAAAGTCCAAACAGACAACCTTCAATAAATTTCCACATAGAGAGGGTCCAGCCCTCATATGGCGTTCCCATAGCAACCCCTTCAGTGCAAGTGCGTGAAGCTCCACCCCCTGGGGGGCGTGTCTTATGACACATCTTTGCATGAGCAGTAGTACACAGCTCCACTGAATCACTTCCCAAGATGGCATGCACTGCTACTCCATCTTTAGTGCTATGTATTTTAAATGCAAGTGTGCGTCACTGTGAGCAGTGAGAGGCCACCGGAAGTGCTTCCTCTATCCAGTGGCCTTTCATGAGCTGATGGGCAGCCCATTCCAAAGACAGATAGGTGGCTGGGGGTACCTGAAAAGGCAAGTGGCAGGAGGATTATGGATTAAAAACCGGGGGCAAGGAGGGCACCATGGCTTACAGGGGTGCCTGCTTTTGAGCTCTCTCTCTCTCTCTCTCTCGCTCATTCTCACTGGCTAGGCCAGCACGCACTGTCTGGCATCACGATCCCAAGGCGCACACTTAGGGTAAGTAAGAGCAGAGTGCCTTACGCACTGCAAAGGTCCCGCAGTCTGCTGTCTTCTTAACTGGAAGAAATTGTCTCTGAGGACTTTTTGACCATTACAAGTGAATAATTTATTAAATGTATCTTGGCATAGACATACATACAGATGTATGCATACGAATCTCCCTTTCATATACAGATGGCTGTAAGTATGTCTATGAAAGGATTCAGTTCCGTTTGAGTCAGGGTATGACTGTTTCACGCACACATTTATACACAATTATAGAACATTTACAGAACAGAAACGCTGCTTTTTCTTGATTTCCAGGAAATACTACTAGATGTTCTTATTTCCCTGAACCATTAGAACTCAAAGCTCGCTTTCTGGTACTTTACAAAGGGGAATTTTGACACTGAAGGAAATTACGGGGGAAACGGAAAGCTGACAGAAGAGTTTCTCAGACGGTGAAGAACTCTTTTCAGTGTCCCTGGGGTCTCATTTCCTGTTACATAAGACAGCAGCATGTAAATAACAGTTTGGATTGGAGGATCACCCGGCTGCACAGAGCATGATGGTGATGTCATAAGTAACGTCTGCGGGCGTTATTTTACCGTAAGTGCTTCATCTTTAATCATACCTTAAACACAGATGAGTTTGAAACACAGATGAGGAGTATTTGAAACATCAGCATTAACAGCCTCAGGTTGACCTTTAACCTAAGTGTAAAAATTGAAACTTGGTGCTTCCAGGATGGGCCTGAACTGGGTTATCATTTCAGCTCCTGGCATCAACAGAGATCCTTTGACAGGTTTTCAGCCAAACCCCACCCCTCGTGAGTGAGCTGTTGGCTTAGAGTGGCTGTTAGGGTTAGTTGTAGACATTTTTGCTACCCCTTAACAAAAGTCTACAAAGCCTGGCATAAACTCAACCGTCATGGTGTGCAAATGCTAATTGCTAATGGTAAATGCTAAAACTAAACAAAAACGCAGTCCCCCGTCAGTCGCTCTCCCTCTTGGATATCTCCACAGTGCTGAGGTCTGGACCCAGTTCCCAAGCTCCTTCCGGAGTTCCCAAGTGAGAGCCTGGCGCTTCAGCTCGCTAATTTGATTGTTCTGCAGTGTCATTAAGCACAGAACAGGGGGATCTTCTGACACGGTGAGCCTAACATGATCTGACCGCACAGGGGCACGGCGTGCTGAAGAGGGAGGAGCACGGTGCTGAAACAGCAGAACCCTCATGTTCGGCTCTGGGTCAGAGCATGTCTGCAGTCTATCCTAATAAGCACAGGACACCAGGCAGGTTTGCATGGGGCATCATATAAGGCGTTAAATTGTTCTCCTAGGAAACTGCTCCACATTTGGGGGTGGTCACCCTCCCTACGCCTCCAGACCTGCATGGTTTGTAACAGAATCAGGGCGACTGCAGCCCAAGTAGAAGCACATCCAGAGGCTCGGTTCCGGGATCCCCGTGGGCTCAAAAATCGACCCAGTCTGCAGAAGTTGCCACCTCTCCCATACCTCCACACCGTCCCACTTTCCTTAGATCCCGAGGCACCCCTCCCAAGACCACTTCCGTGCCCCAGAAATTGTGGTTTTCGAGCTGTTTTAATTGCTCTCTATGATACGGCTTTGCTGAGTCGCTCGTTCTCGGGCTTCCCCAGCTGGACACACCAGTGGTGTAAACAGAGGAATCCCAGCGTGCCTGGAATGCAGAGGCGAGGATGAGAGAGAACGCAAAGGGCGCGCCGCTGCTGACAGCGCAGAGAGTTGGACTGGCACCGGAAACGCAAATCCCCAGACCACCTCCCACACCCCCCCTCGTCAGAAAGGTCGCCCTCCATTTCACTGCTGCAGGTGTCAGTGTTGGGTTCCTCATCGTCAGCCTTGTTGACTCTGCGGGTTTCTACTCCTTCTACCTACCCTGTGGGTCTTTGCATCCTGCACACCCTAACACTACAGTCACTATCACAAGAAGTCATTCTCCTCGAGGGTTAATTATGCCCTAAGTGTCATGCCTGACAGACAAAGTCTCCAGGGAATCACATGAATCAGTAAACACCAGTGCAGAATTATTACCTATAACACAACAGCACCACTTTAAGGTAAATTTTATAAAACTCATTAAGATTTAGCAGTAATAAAAAACACCTGCCTTACTGAATGAAAAATAATTTAAATAGTAATAATACAGTCAGAATTCTGCTGGATCCTGTTTGACAAATTAGTACTTTGTTATAATTTGATTTTTTATTTAGAGGGCAGTGAAATGAGAGGGTGAGTAGAGAGGAGGAGACCGGGGGCCCGCATAATCCCCCCACCCCCGTCAAGCCCTGAACGGCACTCCCAATGTCCCGGGACATGAACCCAGAACCCACACCCAGCGGAAGGCCCTCGTCCATTTTGGAATGAAGTCCCAGAGCAGCACCGGTGCCAACTGTTGCCCCAAAGCTGGCCTCCCCTCAGCCTTGCTGCCTCATTGACTCGCTGCCTCACTGACTCGCTGCTTCGAAAACTCACAGAAAGCAATCATTTCAGCTCTTTTTTCCATGGATTACTTTATATTCTCAAAAAGAAACAGAAAAATGGGTATAATATCTTTTGGCTGGGGTCTGCAATCGCAGCATACTGAACTACAAGTCATACTCAGCCTTTTAGTTTGGGCAATTTACACATTTCTATTTTATTTTATTATATATTATTTTTATATTCTTGCGATTTTACTTATAAAATTTACTTTTACTTTTTTATGTACTTTGTATATTTCTATTAATTATTATAAGGAGCTCTCAGGGAAACTCATTTCACTACTGGCATTCACTGCTGTTTACTGTACTGTCGTGCTTTTGATAAATAACCTATGATTTGATTTGATTTGGTCCGTAAAGTTATTCATGGGGATGGAGTTGTCACTGCAAGCAACATGGGGAGAGGTTGGGAAAATGTCTGCTTGCGCTTTCTCCTGTTTTTGGGCTGCATCACATATCCGTCTCACCTTCCACATTAACCTGTGTACCAGTCAAAGTTCACCTACAGGGGGTGCCAGGGGTCAGACCTGCCTTTCCCCCATCCATACACTTCACCTCCTCCTCATCATGAACAATTACAGCATCCTCCCTTTTGGCCAAGAGGCCGAATTAATTAATTCAGTGTCATATTTATCTGTTGTGAACCACAGAATGAGCCATAAGTATCCCGCAGGACACCCTGTTTGGTAAACGTGACGGCATTTAACGCAATCGCCTTGACGCGACTGGGAACAATTAAACGCTGTTGCATTAAATCGCATCACTAATTACAGGACCAGAGCTTTATGCTTTATTTCTGCATTGTCAAGTGAAGTCCCGTACCTCCCAAGGAGAGAAGACACCACTGCGATAACAAATGGTTCTTTAAGATATTTAAAAAACATCAGATAGCTAAAAGAAATGGCCTAATCGCTTTTAATAAGTAAATCTGAAACAGACAGGTCATACGGCTCAATGTACTTCAAAATAGCTACAGCAGTGTAACCAAATAGCACCATCGTGATCACAACCAGTCATTGTATCAATTTTTTCATAGATTGTTTGACGTTTAATGTCGGGCTAAATAAATATGCCCATAGACCAGTCCCCTTTCTGCCTGAGGTCTGCAGAGTCACTGCGATCCACTGCAAACAGAGTACGATGCACTGTATGATGTGGTTTTTTTTTTTTCAAGAAAAAAAAGCATGATGACAAAATGGCACCCATGTCGCAACAGCCCTAATTAGTCTATATTGCTGCTTCTAGCTGGTCTCACTTCTCTCGGTGAAAAAGAACACCGGCTCTGACTTGTCATGCGATCCAAAGTGCCCCGCGATCCTCTTGGCTCAGTATTTAAAGGTCAGCGCTTCTTCGGTTAGCGCTTAGCGCACATCCTCGTCCAGGGTAGTGTACATAATTTATAAGTTCGTAGTTCATTCTGCTGAATACCAACAACGAAGCACTTAAAAGAAAAGCATCCTGTTCGGTGCATTGATACTTTCACCATCACTGTGCACGACGGCCCTTCTGAAAAACGTGAGGTTAGACTCACGCGGCGGACCCTCATTGCAACACGAGTGCGGATTTTCATCTTGGGAACAACTCATCGGTAGAAAAAACACGGGAACAAGATGGGCAGATGTCTGTATCTTCATCTAACCTTCTACATTAATTTGTGCTCTGGTCCGAGTTCAGCAGCAGGGGGCGCTGTGGGTCAAAACTGTCTTGCCCCCCTCCTACTCGGACTCCTGGCACAGCCTTCCTTTTCCGGTGCTTACTGCCATGTGTGTGTGTGTGTGTGTCTGTGTGTCTGTGTGCATGGGTGGGACTGCAGATGACACACAGGTACCTAAGGACGCCACTTTCCGGAATGCAGATACGTTGTATCTGACAATACTGCAGGCTGCACTGTAAACAGGGGGCCCCAAAACAGACCCCGAGATTTCCATAGAGCTCCCACTGAATATCCCCCCCCCACACCAGTATCAAGGCTCCAGATCTGCTCCAGACTCCGAAATAGCCTTTAAGTGGAAGTTCAAGAATAAAGGGAGTGGAATGGGGTGAAGGTGTGTGTCCAGGAACTTGATCGCCCATTAGAATCGGCTGACGAGCGTCGCTGCCCCTATAGTGGTAAAGGATGCTGATTCAGCCATGCAGGGGTCACTGAGGTTATACAATAACTCCCAAATGAGACACTCTGCACCTGCAGAGTATAGCTCACATGGTGGGAGGGTGGCACAAATCCCGCAGCTCGCATCATAACCCTGCCCCTGATTCGCTAAGCTGGCCCCCCAGCTAGACAAAGACCTCTCCTGTCCTATCAAATCAATCAATTGATCAATAGGACTTTATTCTCCAAGCTGCATTTCTGCAGTGAACAAAGGGCCATGAAAATGAATGGACGGCACATTTTTGCCGTGGGACTGTGTAGCAGTTCAGCTCCAGTGTGGTGCGTTTGATTTGCTCTGTAAACAGGGGCAGCTCCATGACAGCTCCGTTAGTCCCCTGATTAAAGACACATAGCTGACAGAAACACCTGCGAAGGGGCAGGTGAGGTCCACTGTCCCACCCCTCCTCACCCCACCCCAGGCTTCCACCCACCAATTAGCTCCACCTTGCAATCAACTTATGGCTAATGCTAAATTCCATGTTTATCGATTAAGAATGTAAAAGGGCAGAAATCATATTTAAAAATCAAAGGCAAAACAATATGTTTTATTAAAGTGCTTTAAAAATTGACGGTAGGAGAATAACAGGTGGTAATTTTACACTAATACAACAGCTACATCCTCTCGCTGAAGATGATGCGACAGAAGCAGATCTTGGGGTTATTGATAAACATCTTGTGCGAGAGATTTCACCAGCCGTGCTGGGGGAGGGTCCTCTTTTTTTCCAGCACTAATTCAGGTAATCTAACCCTGAGCAGGAAAAACACATTTGCTTTATTTATTGTGCACATTGAAACGAAACCGAACAAAACAGTGTAGCTGCTGGGGTCCCTTGGACCTGAGCTAGGCAGACAGGTTTCGCTCCCTTGCTTTCCTCTCACACTCCTCCCTCTGTGCCATGCCGTGTCATGCACGCTGCTGAGAATCCCACACGTGGCCCGCCTTCCCCGCATCGCCACGACACCATGCCAAAACGAACAATGGGTGTCCCCAGGAAACCCGTCCGATTGTGTGTGAAACAGAGACCAGCCTGGAACCTCCTCCTCCCTCTTCAGGTGTAGCTCAGCTTGGATTATAAATGGAAGCATTACGGGAAGGTTCCGTATCTGGGGGGCGGGGGGGGTTTTGGTGGGGGCACTGATTCAATGCCCCCTCCCACAATTTGCGGGATCCCAGCCTATGATCTGCCAGTGAGAGTACTGCCGCAGCGTAGAGAGGAAAAAAAACGACATGGAGAGACAGCTTGGGGCTGAGAGCCGAGCAGGTCTAAGGTAGACCCGGTGATGTGGCTGAGGGAGACCCGGGCCGGTGATGTGGCTGAGCTAACGCTCTGGGCAGTTTGCACTGAGGCAGCCTGACGGGCACACGGTTAGCGGGCAGATGGATGGCTTCCCGAGCTGCCGTCCGAGACGCCAGTCCCTCCCACTCTGCCAGTGTTTATTTATGGCGCCCGTGCTGTGTGTGTGCGCGCGTGTGTGTGCGTGTGCCCGTGTGGCTCTTTGCGGCACGTGTGGATGTTTGCGTGCACCATTCGGCACACACGGTGCCCCGGCACCCCCTGCATGAAGACGTGTGCATCCCTGTACCCACTACCCACCCCCCCCCACACCCGCCGCCAGCTCGTTACCTTGCGCTTTCGGTCCCGGGACCGGTTCCTCTTCCTACTCTTCTCCTCCTCTTTCTCTTTGCGCTCCTGCTCCAATTGCGCTTCCAGATCCTTGTTCTTGCGGAGGTGCTTGGCCGCCTGTGCCATGGTGCCGCCGTCTCTGCCGCGTTACTCCCTGCCGTGCGCTGTGAGCTCCTAGGGCCACCCCGCCGTCTCCCCCGGCACGGATGCTCAGAGGCAGGGCTGCCCTCCGTAATCGGCGGGGGGGGCTGCCGTACCCTATCCCTTGCTATCCCCCCCGCTTGTTATCTCTCTCCTCTCTCTCCGCTTCCCGCTTCTGCCGCACGCCTGTTCCCCCCCCCCCCCCTTCTCTGCACCTGAGCTCGGAGCAGCAATGGGGAACGGCCGGCTGGAGTCGTGGGAGACTTGGGATTCTCTCACTCCTCTCCCCGCCTCCTCAAAAACTCAGCGCCCTTCGCAGTGGGGCGAAGAGGATTTGGGGAAAAAACAAATAGAGGGAGCGTATGAAAAATAAACTGTCAGACAGGAGCCGCGGGCGCCTCTCTCCTCACTGTGCGGCTGCTTGCATCGCCGCTGCCCTCATAAGCTGCGAAATCCCTCAGTGGGGCTCCCCAGGAATGTTGTCCGCCGGTCATCTACGGGTCTACGCGTGCCGCCGGGTCTCCGTGTTCCCGTGGAGGTGAGACCTGGCAGGAAGATGCTGCGAAGAGGACGATCGTACGAGGGCCATCCTGTCGGTGTGCTTTACTAACACGCGTGAAGCGGCGGAGGGGCAAAAATGCAAGAACGTGCACATGAAAAAAAAAGAAGTGCATGCACACTCTTCCACTTCTCTGTCCCAGTCCTCCTTGGCTCTCTGAACTCCCGGGGCTGTGCAAGCAGGCAGAGGCACGACCCGTACGGAGACAGGGGTGCAGTCTGTGCGTGTGTGTGCTCAGACTCTACCGAGTCTCAGAGTGCCACTAGCTCTCTCTCTCTTTCTCTCTCTCTCTCTCTCGCTTTCTCTCTGGAGCCTTCAGTAAAGCAGTGAGGGAATACCACTGCTGTGTTGGGGCGGAGCAGGTCCACGTCCTCGTGGTCCTGTGGTACGTCGCGTGCAGGGAGGGAGCAGGGAGCCAGTATTGCAATAAATCTCTCTCTCTCTCTCTCTCTCTCTCTCTATCTCTCTCTCACACACACACACACACACACACACTCCCTCTCTCTCCTGTATCCTTACCTCCCTCCGCAATGCTGCTGATGCAGGCAAAAAAACCCTTTAACATATCTGCCTCTCCCTCCCTCTCTCCTTCTCGCTCACTCACTAACACACACACTCGCACTCTCCCTGTCACGCCGGCTCCCTTTCGTTTGCTTCCGATCTGGGAGCCAGCAGCCAACCCCTGGGGACCCTGGGGAGCATCAGGCGGGAGGAATTAGGGGGGCTTGAGGCGAAGCGACCGCAGCAGCCCCTCTCAGCTCTACCTCAGGTGCCAGCAAACGTGTGTTAATAAAACATCACCACAGCTAAATGCTACCCCCCCCCCCCACACACACACACACACACGCACACTCAATTATTCAAGGACCATGCGTTTGTATGTATGTATATACACACCATATATTACCTGGGTACTACAGAGCTGTTTAGTCCTGTTTACTTTTGTCTGCAGGTTAGTGATGCAAAACATTCATGTTAAAATGGCTGCTATCTACATAGTAGTTTTTATCAATCTAAGCATGACAAAAATGAAATTGCACTGACGTGATCACATGTTTGCCTTACAGACGCAGAATGTGACGCCACCCCTGGCCAGTATGTAATTCATTGCTGAGAACAGTGAAGGTTAGCACAACAGTTTGCCTGACAGTTGGTTAAGCTGAAAAACACCATTTAGGAAACGCTTGTGGTTAGTTTACCTTGTCTGTTTCTTTGAGGAATTATCAGTGATACAGAATTTCCCAGTGTTTGATTTGTGCTGTGCCTGTTCCAGTGGTTTAACCCTGGGCTTGCTCAGGTTAAGGCAGGACAGCTTCCGGGTTAAAAACAAACTCTGCCATACATGTCTTTGTAGGCGAGTGAGGGCCCCTCGACGCTAATCTCCTGTTTGTTGATCAAACATTAACGCCCTCGCTTTGGATGATTCAGAGCCATTAAATCAGATGGCAAAGCAGGGCAGAAAGGACGGGCAAGAGAGAGTGTTAGGCTAGTGCCAGGAGGAAAACGAGGAAGGAGGACACCCGCAGAATTGAAGGGATCCGGATATTTCTTGATTTCTTTTTTTTTTTTTGATTGCGTCAGCATTTCTGCAGAAAAGGTGGCTCCCAGATTCCGAGATGTTTTCTGCATCATCTGCAGCCACATTTTGTTCCTGGATCGTCACGCTACAAGCGTGTCTCAAACCACACGCAGGACCCACCCAGCCACAGAGACCTTCTACCAACGTTTCTGTGTCCTTTCAGCATAAGGAAACTTTACAGCATTCCAACAAGCTGGCCCATATCGCTAAAACAGACGTGCTAATGAAGCTAGCTTATTACAAAGATCCGTGGACCGAATGTGATACACGGAACATTCACGGGAGGTGATTGGCAGGTACCCTAGTGCTTCAGGAATCATAAAACACTCGACATCTCAAAGGGATCAGCTGTTGATTCCATGAAACTCATCGATAAAATTCTTGCGGTATGGGTGGACAAAACGAAGTTGGCAAATCGTTGTAGAGTAACAATAATAACAAACAATTTACTAAAATAATGACTCTGGATTGCTCTGGATATTTTGTGTGCGTTCTTTGAAGCAAATTAAGCACATGTATCGTTAGGTGCCATGAGGAATGTGTTCCGTCTGTGTCCCCCAGCTTTCAAAAGCATCTGCATTCTTCATCATCACGCAGTCTTTGCTGCTGTCATGCTCACACCGAGCCCAGCACCCATCCAGCCAGTCAGTTTTCCCTGAAGACAGCTGTAACTAATCAACCGGATCAGCTAGTGCAGATTAAGAGCCCCTGGTGTTGGTTATACCTCTGCAAAGTGCCGGGTGACCCACCATACTGAGCCGTATCTTCATGATCTGTCTACGGTCATGTGGGTTTTGCCCTGCATTCCTTTTACCGACTTCTTCTTGCATTTGGTTTTGACCCTTTGCCTGGCCTTGGAAATAAACTTGAAGCTCCAGCACATTTATTTTTCAACTGGACAGGGCAGTCATCACACCTGGCCATGCTCTTCCTCTTTCACTATGAGTTTTTCCAAGCATTATAGCCTTTTCCAATTAACTGACTCCTCTCACAATGAAATTGACCACGAAGTTGCGTGTTTAATAAACGCAGCAACCCGGTGACCCTGAACAGGGCAAGAGGTTCAAAGATGGATGAGTAAAAGTAATAAGGATGGCTGTAAACAGTATAAGAGCTAAGTAATTCTGCTTGCTAAGTAACTGGTTTAGTTCTGATGTTTCTCATAGTGTTTTGCCTCCAGTGAGCGCTGTAAGGTGAGGTACCTGGATTAAACTGAATGAGATACTCTGAAGGTGATGTGTTTGTGTGTTATGTGGGGGTTTAGAGGTATGCAGGTATTGCTGGTTCTTGTGCAGCTGAGGTGTTATGTGGGTGTGGCCTAATCTGGGTGTGGCCAATTGGGGGTGTGGCTACAGCGAGATCATAGACATGTGCCCAGATGGTTTGTGTTCTCCTTCCCCTTGAGAACGACGCAACAGCCAGATGGGCAGCAACACAAAAAGGTCCCGGACTGCTTGTTTGTGGCAAAACAGAGTGAAGCTTGGCTTCAGTCATCAGAACCCAGCACAGCCAGCAGAGTGTGGCTTTACATGCAGGGACAGATTAACGCTGGTGAAGGCCGGAGGTCACCTGCAACACACACACTCCATCTATGAGACGATGACAAGTGGCAGCTGGGGACAGAACCTTTGGAGCCACATCTAATTAAGTGTGAAGTCATTAAGCCCCCAGAAGATAACAATCCATCACGGCCAGAGTTCCTGTTGATATGGAAAGTAATGCCATGTAAGGCCAGCCTCACTGTTCTTCATCCACTGCAGCACCCCTATGGGCTGGGGGAAGGGTTTGGAGGTGTTGCCTCCATGAAGGAATATATCTTACTTATCCATTCATGAATAGCTGTTTAACCTGGCCCTGTGTACACGTGTTTCTACATTGTGAGTGTGTTATTATTGACACATTACGCTGTGTGTGTACTCAGTGCGTGTTGTTATTGACACATTGTGTTGTGTGTGTGTAGTCTGTGAGTGTGTTATTATCGACACATTATGCTGTGTGTGTAGTCTGTGAGTGTGTTATTATTGACACATTACGCTGAGTGTGTACTCTGTGAGTGTGTTATTATTGACACATTATGCTGTGTGTGTAATCTGTGAACTTGTTCTTTGTGACACACTATGCAGGGTTGAAGTAGTGTGAAATCGGGCCAGCTTACAAAGATGGACTCCCAACATGATGATCCTACACAGCACTATTACCTGTAAGAGAAAATAAACAGCTTTCTTTACTCCTATAAAGCAGCTATAATATCCGTTGTGTCCCAGAATGTAAAAACCGCAATGACTCAGCGTCACCTCTATTAGCAACATGTCTGACTATGATGCTACACATTTCTGGAAGGATATTTCGCTAATCAGCCACTGTCAAAGCTGGCATCCTCCTGACTATAAACATGGGCGTCTTTAAACAGAAGCCAGACGCTGCAGATTGAGAGGATGCTGCAAAGGCCCGTGTGCTTTCCCTGGGCCCCATGGAGCAGTTTTGCTTAGTGGTACCATTATGTTTGCGGGAGTCTCACTACCCAGCAAACCCGATTAGACTCCTGCAAGCTGTCGCTGCCCCCTGTATGCCGCCGGGCAGTTACAGCATCTCGGCACGCAAGGCAAATCGCAATGGGAACACGACAGATACCCAGGAACACAATGCTGATTGAAAGTAATCACCACTGCTGGGGATATTGCTGATAGACAATCAAATCAATGATTAAAAAACACACGGCTGAATCAATCCGTGCTGCAGTAGCATCTAAGCTGATACTATTGTTGGTATTTTTGGGATTATGGTAGCAAGCTTTGTGATGCTAATAATAATATAGGCTGCATTGTGACGCACACCCCCAAGAAATGAGAAAACAACGGCTCTCTCTCTCTACCTCACTCTCTCACACATAATTATACTCATACGCAATTGGTTTGCTCAGAAGAATCAAAACGTACCCAACTCCCCCTAGTGGCCATTTGTAGTCCTGCAACCCAGGGACAAAATGAATGCGGCAGAAACAGGTCGATGTCAGCGGGGAGCGTATTATTCAGCTGCTTTTCAGCTCGTCACCTGCTTGGGATTTTTATTTACCTCTGATGCACTTTCAGACAAGCTAGGATCCGCTACCTAAAATCACGGGGAAGCCAAGTCATTGTTTCGGAAAAGCCTCGGTTGTTCAAAGCTTCATTAAAAACTAAATTACTGAAGGAACAAGCAAACAAGTTTTTAAAAAATAATTGTCCAAATATAAAGTTGGCCTAGGATGCACTAGGACTATTTGATAAGTAGCAAGAAAAGGGGCCCCATCCTGCCCTAGCTTCACAATCATCCTACGTAAAAAGGGGCTTAAAGGAGAAAGATGAGGTCCCAGGTGGCGGCAGTGTCACGGAAACGCCGAGAGGACGTTCTACTGGCACGGGCTGCCGGTGGAGGCGGCACTGAGAGCTTAAGGAGCAGCAGGCGGTGTGGAGACGGGAGCTCTGTGCCCTGGTGCCTGCTGCTGTACTCGATTATGGGAAGGAACGGACACACGTATACACAGGCAAATACACAGCAAAGCTGCTATCTTATTAAAGGCACAAGGGACCGGCAGCCAACTGGTCCCCAGATGTAGGAAGACTACTATTAAATGGAAACAATTGAATACCAGTTTCCTTCTCTGCCAGCAACATTTATTGTCTGCAGAAACAGACCAATGTAAGGTTCTTACGAAACTAGAGTAGAACGATAGCTGATGTACAGCGCGATGACCTCCCATTACCGAAAAGCTATGCGTTTGGGGGAATATCTGCATTTTCAGAGAAATATGCTGGGAATATACGTGTTTGTGCCGGTAAGCAGAAACGGGCTGAAACGTGTCTCGTTACTGCCACCTTGTGGATGTCCATATTATTCCCATTTCAATTAGCTTGTAATAACGGCTATAAGAAGACGTTTTGGTAGGACCATAAAAATGTTATTTAATGCAATTGTCAAAGAACAAAGTAGTGTCATTCCTCAAATATTAGGTGAAGAGACCCATTGTTAATGCTTCTGAAAACCTCACACGCCATTTATATCCTTAAATGCCTCACATGTGACCTTTACAGTTTCTGTATTAATGCTTCTTGGTGGGAAGGGCATCCATGCAGAAATTACCCTGGCCCGCTGCCCTGTGCTGCCTGGGAGAGGCTCCAGAAACCCCCATGACCCCAAGGAAGATTCCAGGCTTATTCCCAGCTTCCTCAACAGAGAACAACAGCAGCGACTTATTAATCATTTTCTGCAGTTCTTTGGGGAGTTCTAAGTGCACGAAAAGAGTGGCTGCCGAAAGCTGCAGCATGGAATCGATGATGCTGCATTACAGAAATGACATCTTGACGTCTTTTTCAATATGTGTTTGCACCTGTTCAGGTTCACAGCAGATCAATCACATCTAGCACTGATGTCTAGCACAGGGCAGGTAGATATGAAATGTACTAAAAAATGGATAAGAAAATAAGCACATACGGAACATAAATTTTCAATATACATTCATGATGGTGATCAAATGTGTCAGAACGTCTCCATGCGGTTATGAAGGTGATGTTTCAAGTATTTGAGTGGAGGTGCAGTAGTTGCTGAAACACATCTCAAAGGAGAAGTCCATCAATGCCTCGGGCATCTGCGAGGGGCTGGATGTTGCCAATAGTCCTCACCAACCTCTCCAGGTGTGCTGTGGAGTCCATCCTCAGGGCTGCATAACATCCTGATAGGACGACTGAACCTCAAAGCCTGACAGAGACAGAGCATCACTGGCCCTCCTCTTCCAGCTGTTCAGGATATTTACTCCATACATGTCCTCTGAAAACCAGATCACATCCTGAAGGACTCCACACGTCCAACACAGGCGCTAATGATCCTCTCCCCTATGGCCAGTGGTTCAAGATCATAATCACCCAGACATCAAGATTCAGGGACTGTTCTTATCCAAATGTCAAAAGATGATTCATGCTACACTTTAACTGTGACACTGCTGCACTGTTACTGTCACACAATCCACATCACTGCTGCAGTCGCCTCCTACTTTTTCTCACCTTATGCTGTAATGTTACTCATATTATAGTATCGTGCTCAGTACTCATATATACCGACTGCTGTGTTGTTGCCTTAGCTGTCTCTGTTGCTGATTTTTATTTTTTGTTGTCCCCACTGTTGTTCAGAGTCAAATGCTTAACACACGTGTACGATTTTCACTGTGCTTGACATGACAAGAAAACGTTCAGTCCTTGAATCCTGATTTTTGTTCATTCACCAAAGCTGTGGTCAAGTAGTGATCATAGTTCCAGATGACCCCAAGAAAGTTCATGGGCGACATACACTCCTCCGGCAGCGAGGTACAGACTTTTGATATCACGTTCCATCCCAGACACAGCAGGATTTACCAGTCATTTCCCAATTTCTGTGCAAATCTCAGCGTGTGAATCTTGGCTGGTAATATAACTGATGGTCTCTTGATCTCAAATCTCAGACCTCACTTAATTGCCATTATGAACAAATATACCAGCATTGGTTGTAGTTTGGTGCCAAACATTAAGTCAAAATTACAGGATACTCAACAGAAACACTTCACAATATACAAAAACTACATTACAAACGCATTAGAAACTACATAATGGCATATTAATACAGTACCATTCAGAAGTTTTGGGGTCACTTAGAAATGTCCTTGCTTTTGAAGAAAAGCACGTTCTTGTCCATTAAAATAACATCAGATTGATCTGAAATACTGTGTAGACAATGTTAATGTTGTAAATGACTATCATAACTGGAAACAGCTGTTTTTAATGGAATATCTACATAGTTGTAAAGAGGCTCATTATCAACAACAATCAATCCTGTGTTCCAGTGGAATGTTGTGTTTGCTAACGCAAGTTTGTAATTTTAAAAGGTTACTTCATCATAAGAAAACCATTTTGCAATTATGTTAGTACAAATGAAAATTAAAGCAAGAAAACTGGCCTTATTTGGACTAGTTGTGTATCTGAAGCATCAGCAATTGTGGAATTGATTACAAGCTCAAAATGAAACAAAGAACTTTCATTTGAAACTCGTCAGTCTATACTTGTTCTGAGAAATGTGAGCTAATCCATGTGAGAGATTGCCAGAAAACTGAAGATCTCATACAGTGCTGTGTACTTTTCCCTTTAGGGAACTGGTACTCTTGAATGGTAGTGTAGGTGTATTTACGCCTTGGTCTCTTGTTGTCCATCCATCCATCCATCCATCCATCCATCCATCCATCATCAGCCACTTATCTTGCTCAGGGTACATGGAGGGTTATTTATTTATCTAGATATTTTCGAGAAGCATTTATTCAGTACCTAAGACTGAATTTGTTAAATAACAACGACCAATTACGACAATAGGCTCATTTTAAGTGTAGGAGTTCCTAACAGGAAAAGAACCCCAATTAACAACATTAGCTTTAATTGTCTTAACTAGGGGGTTATAGTTACTACTACAGACATTTTTAAGTTGAGATATTACAACAACCCAAGGTATCCGAAGCCATGCTATACACTATAGTAAATAAAGGAACCAATTTAGAGGAGGGACCATTGATTTTGGAGATGCTGATGCTGCAGCCAGATGTTTTTTTTTAGCTAGATCAAAAGGAGCATAAAGGAGGGATAGGCCCGTCTTGAACCTCGACCAATTGGAATTCGGTCAGATAATAGACTTTTAGTTGATTTGACAGCTTTGGGGTCTAAGACTTTAAAGCTAAATGAATAAAATTAGACCCGAAGCCAAATTTCTCAAGAGTGACAAAAAACAACATTGAACTTAATCTTTTCAGCATCCAAGGAAACGATAAGTGCAGGGAGGCTCATGATCTTTTCTGAACTTTATTCTGTCGTCACAAGAATAATGCCGGTCATCCTTGCAGACAGGAGGCCTCCACTGTGGGGACACACACCCAACTCCCTTTTTAAATTGTCTGCCCTTTTCGGACACTCTCTAGAGACAGCAGCTCTGACAGGAGTTTGACAGGCTGAGACCTCAGTCAATCATTACCGTACTCACATCACTGCTGTCATTTATAATTGTCCTAGTCTGGCTAAAAGGGTACCTGGATGGCCCACCAACATCCATTGTCTATTATTCAGGTGTTTTTAACATGTACATCATGGGAGACTTCAAAGAAAGAGGACGAATGTGTACCTTAAACTCAAATGACTTCCCACCTGTTGCTCGTTGTGTTCAGCTTGTCATGTGTATTTAGTCCGTGTCTCAGTCTGTATTCCCGAGACTTGTCATTGTAATGTGTCGTGTGTGTTGCCCGTCTCTATTAAAAACCCTCATTGCCTATCCTTCTGTGCTCTCTGCCTTCTTTTTGGGCTGCCCGCCCGCTTAACCCGCTCGACGTGACAGAATGACAAGTCTCCGAGAAGATACAGCGCAGCAGGGCGAGGATCTCTGGCTCGTCCTGCTGCATGAGGTAGCGTATTTGCACAAGCTGCCGGAGATCCGTGAGGATCCCGGCTTACTCGCCCTTTCTGAGCAGAGTTGGGATCTCCTTCAGGGAGTGACCCCACAGATAGAGGAGCGCGACATGGTGGAAGTACGCTCCCTAATGCAACAGCTCGTCCTCCGGGTGAGGGAGAGACAGCCCCAGCCGCTCGCCTGTGTGGAGGCAACCCCGCCAACCACCTTCGAGGACACCGCTGCTGCCCTCCAGGGCAGCCCCGCCGATGAGCTGCCGCCTCCACTGGAGGCATATCATTATCGCCATGCGCGCCTAGGCCAAGGGGGGATACGCGCAGTAAGGGACACCATTCCCCGTGTTCACCGGGATTTTAAAGCGGCAACGTCCTCTGTAAGGACACGCGCTCGAAGGCAATCCTGCCTGTGGTTCCGGACTTGCCCGAGCCAGTCTTGGTGACCGCCCCGGCTGTAGCTCCTGCCCGCGCTGACACCGCCACGCCCGCGGCTGCACCTCCTGACACCGCCGCTCTGCCCACGGCACTCCCTGCTAGCCGCATACCCGCGGTTGTGCCTCCTGCTGCCGCTGAAGCTGCTCGCCCGTGGTGCCCCCTGCTGGCCGCTCGCCCGAGGATGCCACCACGTCCGCCGAGGCGCCTCCTGCTGGCCACACGCCCCAGCCCAGCTCATCCGTCAAGCCCGTCCAGCCCATCTCGCCAGACCAGCCTGTCCAGCCTGTCTTGCCCGCGGCTCCGCCTACTGTGATGCCCGCGGCTCCGCCAGCTGCCTGGCCAAGGAGACTCTGACTCCAGTCCCCGAGGAGGTCCTGGACAATCAACACCCGGTTCCTCCCTTCAGTGAGGAGGAGGAGCTCAAGTGGGACCCCTCGTGGGCCTTCCTGTGGACTCCTGCTCCCAGGCCCTTCCGGGACCAATGCCCTGTGGGACCCTGCCTGTCCGTGTCCTGAAAGGGACGGGGCCACAGACGTCGGGCCCGGTTCCCGCCCGCCCTGCCCCCTGGCTCGCCCTCACGCACCTTGGCTGGGGCTCCGGGGCCGCCTACGGCTCCTCCGGCTCGGGGTCTGCGGTCACCTCCGGTTCCCCCCCCCCCCGGTGCCGCTCCTCAGCCCCACCTCCGGCTCCATGTTGCCCGCCTCCGGGCCCCCCTGCTTCGGCGGGGCATCAGACGGCGCCTGACCGGCTCCGGCTGCACCATCGCCTGCCGCAGCTTCCCCCTCTTGCCTGCCTTCCCTGGTGTTCCCTCCTGCTCCCTCTGTGTCCCCTCCATCTCTCTCTCGTCCCGTTCCCTTGGCCCCCATGTGGTTCCCTCCAGGTCCCTGCTCCCTCTTGCCTGCGGCCCCTTCGGCCACAACCCATCGCCCGCCTGGGCTCCCTCGGGCGCCCTTTCGTCCCCCGTCCTGTCCTGTCTGGTCACCCCTGTCTGCTCCTTCTCCCTTCGTCCCGCCTGTGTCGGCTCCTCGTCCCTCTGTGCCTCCTTCGTTCACTCTTTGCCCTGTTGTTCCTCCGTTCTCTGTTCCCCCTCTGTCTCCGTTCCAGATCTGTTTGTCTGTGTTCCCCATCCTTTGTCAGCTTCTGTCCTGGTTTTGCCCTTGTCCCTGTTCTGTGTCTCTGCCCTGTTCCCCGGATTTTGCTTTTGTCTTTCAGGTTCCGTTTCCCTGGTCTCGTCTCGTCCGTCGCCTGTCCGTGTCTCAGTCTGTATTCCCGAGACTTGTCATTGTAATGTTTCTACTAAAAACCCTTGTTGCCCGTCCTTCTGCGCTGCCTACCTTCTTTTTCAGCTGCATGCCCGCTTAACCCGCTCAATGTGACAAGGACCACTATTGTTCCTAATTTACATTAATGATATTGACACCAATACATACACTAAACTGTATAAATTTGCAGACGACACCAAGGTGGGTGGTGTAGTAGATACTAATCTAGCAGCATAGAGGCTACAACGGGATCTGGATTTAATTAGTGACTGGGCTGATACCTGGCTGATGAAATTTACCATAGATAAATGTAAGGTAATCCATGCAGGGAGCAGAAATATTAAGTACAGATATTTTATGAGTTCCACTGAAATAAAGGCAGCTGATTATGAGAAAGACCTTGGTGTGTATGTTGATGCTTCCATGTCCCATTCTCGCCAGTATGGGGAAGCAATAAAAAAAGGCCAATAGGATGTCGGGTTACATCTCTAGGTGTGTGGAGTTTAAGTCAAAGGAGGTGATGCTATGATTATAAAATTCCTTGGTAAGACCCCACCTAGAATATTGTGTGCAGGGTTGGTCACCATACATTGAAAAGGACATTGCCGCCTTAGAAAAGGTACCAAGTAGGGCTACAAGAATGATTCCTGGACTTTGAGGAATGTCTTATGAGGAAAGATTAGCTGAGCTGAATCTGTTTAGCCTCAAGCAAAGGAGACTAAGGGGGGACATGATCCAGTTATATAAGAATCTAACAGGTCTGGATGCTGTCCAGCCAAATGGCTATTTCAATTTTAGTTTAAATACTAGAACTTGTGGCCATAAGTGATAATTAGCAGGAGAACATTGTATAATTAATTTGAAGAAGCACTTTATATACACATTGGAAGCTTAGGTGAAGTAGTGGCTGCCTGAACTGGGTCGGGTGCTGTAAATGGGCCGGCAACCTCTCCTAGGCTGGGTGTCAGAGGTGCAGTGGCTATCTCTCCTGGGCAGGACTCTGGGGGCACCTGGTCAGGTGACAGTCACAGGTACCACTAGCTTCCTCCGTTTTTTCTTCTTTTGACTGGAAGTGGCAGGATGGGCTGCAATGAGCTGCCGGAAACCTGTAGGCAGTTCTGCAGTTTGGTCCTGGGAGCCAGAGGGCTATTCTGCAGAGAGATCCAGGGAGCCTGCATGCAATTCTGCAGCAAGCTTTGGGGAGCCAGCAGGTTTATACCACAATTAGTTTCGAGGAGGCAGTGGGCGATTCCGCAGTAAATGTTGAGCTGGTGCACTGATCTCCAGTGAGCGGCTGGGAGTCGGCAGGCTCTTCCTCTGAGGGAAGCAGTGCTCTCTCCTTGTCCTGAAGGTCCCCGTTGATTTCCCCTATCGTCGTTACTTTCTCCAGGGAAAGGGCTTCTATTTGCCACTGCATCTCCTGAAGACAGGCCATTCTCTCTGGGGAGAGATACATGGTTGCTTTGGCTAGGGATGCCAGATAAGCATGAAACAGGAGACGGCGGCCAGTGGCAAGCACCTGAGGGAGCCTCCAGCTCTCTTTGTGGGGTGGTCAGGGGGTCATTGAAGCTGAGAGCCGGGAGGAGGGAGAACAAAGGACTTGGTAGCAAGTGTTGTAGTGAACTGAAAGAGCATTTATTAAACTGTAGAACGATGACTTGAAATGAACAGGATCATGAGGATCACGGCAGGTGGACAGGAACATGGGAAGGTACGGCAACACGAGTGTTTGATGTCAATGACTGGACCAGGAAACACAGGACTGGGAAACACCTTTCTACAAGACTGACAAGGGAACAAATGAGAGGCAGCTAGAGTGATTAAAACAAGGGCAGGAATTGGTAAAAAAAAAAAAAAAAAACAAATGAATGCCAGGTGTGGCTCATGAGGGCAATGCCAGGGAGGAGTGTCATAGTGGGCAGGACATGGTATTCATATTTTTATTTTAAACACAGCTAATTTTGCTCTAATCTTGCAGCAAAATGTGAAATAGGAATGCTATTGTTGTGCTAAGCCAGCTCCGTCTGAAACGAGCATAAGTATGTTAACAAGGTCGGGAGGGGGGGTCAGAAATGAATTTCACGTGAACGGTCAGCCTGGGGGGTAGGAAGGTGCCCTGCTCAGAGAGTACAGCACCTTGGGGGGGTCATTGTGATGGGGGGTAAGGGGATGGGGCAACTAAAAAGGTATATAAGGGAAGATGGATGGTGAAGTGAGAATAGACTGGTGGAAGGAATGGTAGGACCAAAAGACAGAGCAATGAGGGCATGAGGTTGACCCCCCTCCACTCATGCCCTACCTCCTCCCTCTTCATGTGATTCTGTCTGTGTTTCCCTCCCACCCGCACAAACTGAGAAATGAACCTGACCCCTGTGCTGCTCTCTGAGGAGCCAGTCTCCTGATGCTCCATGCTGTCCCTGGCTGGAGGCCAGTCCTCTAGTATCACAGTGTCTCCAGAGCGCCCCCAGTGATATCTTCACACTTTTCCCCTCATTTTCATCCCGTGCCTTCAATTCAGCTTAGCTGCGCATGACGGGTTTGTGTGAAACTGTGTTCCCATCTGCCTCTCATTTGCTCTGCATTAGTCCTAACACAGTGTGAAAATAGCAGTAAGAGGAAAAGTGAGCATCTTGCGAACTATCTGACCATCATTAAATCCATGTCCATTGGGTACCTGACAAATAAATTTCTTTCCTCCTGTCAAAACTGTGTGTGGGGGGTCATTTTGCTCTCAGGAGCTCCTGGTCACTGTTAGGGAGTGACAGTCCACCTGGAGATCTGGCAACTATGCACTGATTTGTACCTGAAAATACAGGTAATATCTGAGTTTATTTAAACACCAGGGGGCTAAGAGCACTGGAGGTTCTCATGATAAAACACAGAGGCTTGTTCTCCTCTGCTTCTCGAGATGTGGAACACAGCTCAGTTAAAACATGTTGCTGTAAAGACATATGAAGATATATGCTTTCTTCCCCCTTCCTCAGTATTACACTGCTTTGCATTGAGGAAGGGCTGTAGGACTGGCTCAGACTGCTGTTCGGCTTGCACAGGGCCCCGGGAACAGAGGCGCAGCTGTACTGGGTGAGCTATCAGGCAGAGCTTTACACCAGAGCACAGCAGTGCATCTGAAAAGCTGTGTTTGTTTCACTGAGCACTGAACCCATGATCCATCATGACACAACCTTCTGTATACCGACATCACACCTGTACGTGTGACTATTACCAGGTATTACCATAACTGAAGGCTTCAGGGTATTTTCAGTATTATTATGAATACTAAATACATTGAGGTTTAGCAGACCACTTTTACCCTGGTGATTTAACACTAAAATGGGGGTGGGACTGGACATCCAAGGGCAGGGTGGGGTCAGCTGATGAAGATATTCATTCATTTCAGCCATCTATCCATCTTTCATAATCACTTTTTCCTTACTATGCCTGCATTATTTATCTCACCTTCGCACTCTTGCCAATCATATAAAACTGGCGTCAATGTTTTCATTCGAGTCCCAGGATACTCAGCCTTTTAATTATATACATCCCTTTAAATATATAACCAGCTATAATTAGCCTTAACAGTTCTTTTTAGCCATGACACTGATGGAAACATCACCACAGTTCAACAAGCCAAGGGGCTGCCTGGGTGCTCCCTAAACATTTATTACAGTCAACTTGACTGTGCTTAAAGGAACACTCATTGCCTGACGTTGACTTTCTCAGCGTCCCTGAGCTTTTTAGAAAGTCCCTTGGACCTCACATTTCCTGCCTGAGCAATGACTGTGTGCACAGACGGGTGTATTCATTGTGAAGTCACGGGACAGACTTATCGCGTCAGAGAAATCATTGCAAAATGCTTTGTAAAGATGAATTCTGTGAATGTGAATGAGAAGAGTGTGTGGCCTGCGAGGGCTGATCTTAAGCTACGTCTAAGCTGGGTTTCCTCTGGGTGTCCTGCTTTTCGTGTCTTTCTGATTCTGGTTGCTAAATCAAGGTCTCCTGTCAATCAGCGAGATCGCCAGCGGGCA
Organism: Mormyrus hasselquistii; assembly: GCA_026779605.1. Classification (NCBI taxonomy): domain Eukaryota; kingdom Metazoa; phylum Chordata; class Actinopteri; order Osteoglossiformes; family Mormyridae; genus Mormyrus; species Mormyrus hasselquistii. The sequence continues at coordinate 37,286,718 of JAODKE010000043.1, forward strand.
GCCAACGCTCGAAAAAGCTTGGGCAAATAAATAAATAAATAAATAAATAAATAGACAGACGGGGGGACGAAGCCAACAGGGGCCAGACGGAAACTGAGGCCGAGATTGATGAGGAAGCCTCCTGTCGAAAGACAAAGGATTAAACGACACGTGCTGGCAGCAGGTGCTGCTGGTTAAACTTTAATTACATGATCTCTGATTCCCTTAATTGATATGGTAATGACGGTAATTAATGCAAAAATCTCCCCAATCCTGTTAATTTGTATTTATTTGATTATATATTGTGCCGATTTATTTATTCGGTGTTGGGTGTTGAGAGAGCTGGTTAGATGCTCCAAATGTTTCCCTCTCGGAGGATGACGTTGCTGTAGAGTATGCGGGGTTCGACTGAATCTCCCTCTTGCTCCCCGCGCCTCCCCCACTTGGACTCGTGCTCATGAGCGTTGGGTCAATTTATAACTACATACATGCATCTGCTGTGCAAGACCCGGCAGTTTTTTTCCCAGAACTGCCGTGGCACATGTGTTACATCCACGAATACAGGGGTGGGCTTTAGCCAAGATGCATAAATTTATTGAGGAAGACCGGCAATGCATGAAAGGAAAGAGAATCACTGGCACTCACTCCTAAAGATCTCAGACATGCATTAACAATGATTTCCAGCCCCTGCTAGCAAACTCTTCAAATAAACATTCAATATGTCAGTAATGGCAGGAGAGTGTTTGGCAATAATGAAGAACTCCGCAAGACTAAATCAATCAAAAGTGCTCTAATTAGCCCAGCCATCCTCATGGCCTTTACAGGTCTCAGTGATAGATAGATAGATAGATAGATAGATAGATAGATAGATAGATAGATAGATAGATAGATAGATAGATAGAT
>JAODKE010000043.1:37330603-37345194 GCA_026779605.1 Mormyrus hasselquistii
ACACACCCCCCATCTCAAGTTGTTTGACTGGCATGTCTGCTTAACCCTGAAAACGTTAAATGGGTACAGATGTTAGAGACGACGGAAACCAACGCAAGGTTCCGCACCACCCCCCACTAAACCGCACAGAGACCGCTCGCTTTTCCATCAGCCCGATCATTTATATCGATCATACGTTTTTAAATTGCGGATGGAGTAAAAGGCGTACTGAACTTTTCTTTTAGGTTTGAAGATAGATCGGGGTGAAATCTCCAATACTACCAATCAGCGTTTCGCAGAAGGTAAAGGACTTCTGCGTTGGAGTCTGACGTGGCGTGTTTTAAACGTGAAGCCAGAAGCAGGAAGATATAGGCCTACAAACCGTAGCCTAGTCTTTTATTTAACATAGATAGGCGAAATTTGATGCTAATCAGAAGAGCGCATTAAGGCGCAATGGCTTTGCGCGTCTTTCCTTAGCAGCTCGGCTAAAAGCTATCCAAGGTCCATGTTCAGGCTGCTCGGCGGAAATAGACCTACTGTTTATTTCCACCTGTTCGGTTTTTTACCGTCCCTCTTGAACCATACTAAGAGTATTTTTATACTGAGCATAGTCAGATGAATGAATCAAACAGCAGTTATTATGAAATGAAAATTCTTAAGAATGTTTCTTCAGTTCTCTCGCAGCCATCCATATACAATTAGAATGTACGTTTTAACATATTAATCTTGACGCTTTTCAGCCCCCCTAAGATTAAATTTATCTAACAACAACTTATTGTTATTTGGAATTGTTTGCAATAATTTGTTTCTGGTTTCGCCTGTTTATATGTTGAATATGTGTAAACCAATAACCGGGGGCGCAGGAGCCGAGAGGCGTGTCCCCCCCATATTTAATTTGGCTTCAGTCACCCCCTATAATAAACAGACTTTTCTTTTTAAATTAAGTTGCGCGTCACCCTCCATCTCAAACTCTCTCCATGGATCTGATCACACTTACTATAGTCTAACAATCCAAAACGAGGGATCTCGAAAACTTTGAAATGCTTGGAGAACACGTTCAGCTGGGACCGTAGACAAAGATGATTGTATCACTTGCACTACATAGCTTCTTGAATTCTTTCTTTATGCTGCCGTTCACCCACGGATTCGGGTACATATCCTGCTTTTTTATTATATTACTATATCAGAAACACCGCACGGTAATAGAAAGGCTAAGCAAAGCTCAGCTATAGAAAAAAACGTATCTTAAACAGTAGGGTAACGTGAAATTGCGTTGGTTCCTCTATTGTTTACGGTAGCTTATACAGCGCAGCCAGGAGCCGGAGAAACGGCTTTCTAATCAATTTAATTCTAAACGGCGGTCAGCGTGTGTTAATGGGGGGTGGGGAAGGGGATCAGTGACTGCTAAGCCGAACAATGGGGTATCGTGTGCCACTAACTTCCCTCCCGCACCCCCTTGGCCCCTTGGGAGCACAAACGCCACTCTCTGGCGGCAAGTCCATGAAGGTCACGGGGGGCCATGGAGAAGAATGGGTCAAGATGCAGCAGCTGGTCTTCGTCCTTTTGCATGCTCCAGACGGAAGAGCGGCCTCACACGGGCCACCACCATCCTATCGATCGCTGTATATTCATCTAATTTATTTGTTTGCTTAGTAAACCAAGCCGAGTGAGTCCCATGGGGCAGCAACCACAATTTGACTGCGACTTCAATTGGTCCACTAATAACCACTCTATATCAATTTTGATTCCACATCATATACAAGTAGGCCTAGATTAAGTTTACAAATAGTGCTAAATTCACCAATTAAATCATTCGCGGAATACGATTCGCCATCAGTAAGGGTGGGAAAATATCAGATAAAGAATAATTTGGCTGTCCAGTCATATTAAATTTAGCTATTCAGGCATCATTTAACTATTCAGGGAAAATAACCTAGTCTTTATTGTGCACTTTTAATAGTCTAAATATGCCTACATTGAATTCATTAATAAAACAAGTTTACTACAAAGGGATTCAAACTGTATTTCTGTGTAGGATTTCAGAAAGTCTGAAATAATACTAATTAATAAAACAAGATCTGTGGGTGTGACGTCCGATCACAAAAATCCAAAAAAAGTCACCACTGGGGGAAAAGTGTTTTTGATGCGACGCTGGGAACCTTCTTTATTTTAATGCTGAACGACAAAATGTGTTTCAAGTGGCATGTGACGTTAACAAGTCTGTCAACTATATAATCTCATATAAAATATTCAATTCAAATAATATTTAGTTCCATAACTTGAAGCCTTTATCGGAAGGGACGTTTTACTGCTTTATACAGTAAATATTTTACTACACCAATTCGCAATTCGTGATATGTACTTGTTCAACTGTTTCTCCTGGGACGTGAACTTTCAGACGCACATGTTCTTAATTAGTTTCATACCTGCTGCTGGTCAATATGGCATCGTTAGGACTTTACAAACTATTAAGCTATATTCAGACCGCAGACATGGTATAATACAAATAGGCGTGGTCATCTTGACTTGTTGCACATTTTTACTCTATATATCTTACACACAGCTGAATTTAATGACCAAAATATTCTATTTTACCTGAACTTACATGTATTACAGTATACACGACATGTAGGTGAATATATGCGTATATATACGTAATGTTTATACGTATGATATATATATATATATATATATATTGTGGCGATTTTGTATTCCATTACCAAATTGGGTCAGCTTCAAGCAGAGTTCTTGCGCCACCATGTGACTAAAATGGTCTTTTACTGCTTTGCTGACATCTTAGAGTTTTGAAATTCACACTCATACTCCATCTCTAGTTATTAGTTTCTAATTATTTTATTATTTTTTACAGTTTAAGTAGTAGATTAAAAAATGACAAATGAGGATCGATTTATAGGACTAATATGTATTTTTTTCGCTTTTCTAGATTAATTTCCCTAATCGTTAAACGTAGCGTTGTACCGGACCGTTCTGCAACACAGATTTCGGTGCCACTTAAATACCTGAGCTGTAGATTGAATATTATCATATCAGTAGACCCCTAACTTTAGCTATCTTTAAATGCGGTTAAAATGCCTAAAGCTAAATGGTCTGAAGTGTGGCTGTATTTCACTCGAAAGGATTCCGACACCAGGAGTTATGTAAATTTGTTAAATATTTTGTATTTATTTATAGCTATGTATTTAACCCCCGTGTGTAGACCTCAGGTCGCTTTGCAGCGCTTCTAAGGTCATATGATTCAGTTTGGTCGCTGTCCCAGTGCATGCCCGTAATTTTCATCCGCAGCAATTTGTTACCAAATTTATGGGAAAATAGCTTAAAATTATTGTTCTATAGTCATTATTTTTCCAATGAATCTATATTAAAGTATAGGCCGAAGTATTTTAATGTGCGCTTGGGTTTATGAACAGCGCTCGATAAAGCGTTTTTCCCCTGAGTCATTACTAATTACTTAGGATATCACTTAAATAAAGTAAAAATATCATACTTTTACTCATTTTCACCCCTTTTTTACACTTATTACCCCCCACTCCAACGTTTTGTCGGTAAACGGCCAGCTGTAAATCGGACATTACCCAATGTATAGCTTGTTTTGTGGATAAACAACAATAATGGATTTTTAATTATCACTGGACTCTTGCGGAGATACAGACACAGCTATCAGTAAATTATATAGGTGAGAGTAAGCTTATAGCAGCGAAGGGCTGCCGCCTGTGGCGGTACCCATGAAGCTGGGGGTTAACGGCTTTGCTCAAGAACCCACAAACATTTTCGGCGATTACTCTACCGAAACTGCGTTCGAACCAGTGACCTTCCGATCAGCGCTGCAATTATTCTTATATTTATTTCATATTATTTTTATTATGTAAAATTTGTTTATAAACTGTTCTTAGTGTTCAGGGAAGAGTTATTTAATAAAAGTTTGCAGTTAGTTATTTGTGGCTTGAATTTTATATAGGTAGTCCTATGTAATATTACTTCCTGAAAGTCTCATATACACAGGGGTTAAGATGTTAAGTTACATAGTTACCACGACAAACATACGTAAGTATTTAATGCAACATCACCTGGACATGCTGGTGCCAAGCCCTCCGTCAGCGCATGCGGATCTTTCTGCAGGCAAACGAATTACAAACTCTAATTTATGTTCTGCTCATATCTTTATGTTAAAGTCCTTCTGAAACAAGGCATGTGACTTTTAGACTAGGCCGTTTTTATTTTCAGCTATTCTTTTTAGTCTTTTTGTTCTTTGGAAGAGGTTGGTTTTATTTTTAGGAACCATACCCATTTGTTCCTAAAATAAAAAAGATTTCATATACAAATTTTTGCCCTTATTTAGTGTTTTTCACAAATTATTTCCAGTGACTCTGCATTTGTAAATTTGTGGTTCATTTACAGCTTTTTAAACATCGTTCCAAATATGGAAAGCCGCTATATATTTCATATCTCATTCCTATGAAATTGATATTGAATCAGAATCTAATCAAATCAGATTGAATCAAATTGCTCGCTTGTGAAATGAACTGAATCAAGGCACATGTGCCAATACCCACTGCTTACAATAGTTTAGTCGTGGGATTATCATCTTTCAAAACAGCACCTGGTGGTCTGCTTTGAAGGCTGCAGTCCAAAAGCATAAACCGAAGGCTGAAGAATCTTGAAATATTCAGCACAGAAAGGTGGTTTAAGATCCCCCCAAAGGGGGCGCTCTGCCTTTATCATGCGTCGACTGCAGAGGCTCCACGCTGTCGGGATGATTCAGCAAATACTGTAAGGATGTCGATCATTTAGAAACCTTTGTTTTGAGAGGAAAAGGCAGGCTATTAGATAAAATGTACATGAGGACAGTATGTGCTTTCCTCAAATACCAGGGAAGAACATTTGAATCAGTACATATATTTTTTTTAATATATAATCATTGTTAAGTAGATAGTTAACAGTTCATCAGCGGACAGTATTTGTCATTTGATACTAGGATAAAACTGGAGTAGGCAGCGCAGAAAAAATAACATTTTTATGATGCAATTCAAAAAGCCAAACAGGTTAATATCAATCTGTGGCAGAGCGGTATATTCTAATTGAATTCATTTGATGAAGTGCTGAAATACCTTATATTGTATATTCTGTTTAAATTACTGTATGATACTTAATTTATTTTAAGCAATTAAATGATTCAATAAATCAATAAGCTAATCATTATATTATTGAATTGCATATTTTTTACTGGACCATCCTGTCACAATCTGATGCATTTAATTACTTTATTTCATCCAGAATGCCTATATAGTATATAAAATGAACTTTACCCATTTCAAAATCATTCTACTAGCCATCAATAAGATTTCTTGTCATTATCCTTAAAGTCAGATAAGCGCTTAGATTTGGGTATGAACAAGGGCACATCCTTACCAATATTGCTTGGAGTACCATGTGTGTTTATGGTGAGGGTGAGGGGGGGGGGGGGAATCGGTATGGATTTGGTCGCCATCAATATTGAAACCAAATCCACAATCAGAGCTTGGTGACTGTGGTGAATGTCAGTATTGTCACTGCAAGTGACAGATTATATATAATCAAAGAAGATTATATGTTATTTGTGATTAAATACTTATCTTGAAATGTCACTTTGGGGCCCCACTTACATTATGTAATTTTACATATTCAAGGCCCCTGACTCCCCTGAATCATCACTGAACTGGAGACACAAACGGAATGGGAGGTTTTTCCTCTTTATTGCTTTATGTAATATACGCAAAATAAGCAACAGGCAATAAGAATCCTTATATTATAAAATTAATTTAATGCCATTTGCCTTGTAATTTATGCATTTTATCGCTAAATATGCCTTTATAGCAGGGTACTAGAGCAAATGGCAACTAGTACCGGTATGTTTGTAACGTCAGACAGCAAAGAGCAGGCGGCCCGTGAAGAGACTGTCACCTGCCAAGCCCCCCCCGCCCCTGCTGCCCACTAGCCACACCTTGTCCCCCCTTTTCAGCAGAAGCACAGCGCCCCCGGAGGCCGTAAGATGGCGGTCCCGCCGAGCGATGACGGCTGTGGCCTGCGGCTCCATGTTCCGCACGAGGCTGACGTCCTCTTCGCCGTCAAGCAGGATGCAGTTGAAGTGGAACTGGTACAGGCCAGACACCTGGCAGGTGAATCTCCCCGTCTGGGTGTTATAAGGCTGCGGTCCGCCATCTGCGGGCTTCCGGAAGACGATCACCTGACTGTCCGGGCTGGGGCGGACCAGGCCGAGCCGCACGGAGAAATCAAACGCCTTGGTGGTGTTAATGGTGGTCAGCGGTTCTGGGTGAGTTACAGTGAGGCAGATTGAGAGACTGTACTATACACTCGATTGCACCCCTATCCAGAGGTTTGTCCTGTTTTTTTTATCAGCCATCTATTCTATGCAGTATTGTTGAGTTCTAATATACAGGAGATTATTCTTGAAAAACAAGTACTGAAGACGAAGGGAGTGATAACATAATTACTTTACAGTCTCATTGCGATGCAAAGAATGTATTATGGTAATATTCTCACCTTCTTCAGAATCTTGATCCTCTTTTTCTGAAATAAAAAATGAATATCAGATTAATAATCTTTTAACGAGACTTAAATTAAGTGTCAGATCAAAAGAGATTCGCTGAATGCATTTAATGGAAATAGCCCTGTCCATTTGGGGACAGGGGCTGTATTCATCAGATGCTCACTGTTCTCCTTCCAGGGCTTGAGGTCGACAGCGGGGATGTCCTGGCATTTGGTAAGTTTGACCCCACTGGCAGACAGTAGAAAGGGGTTTACGGGAACGCTGGTGATGCCGGTGTTGTCACAGATGATGCGTGCCATGGAGGCCTTAGACAGGGATTTCATCTGCCAGTTGGTAAAGACTCCATTTTTCTGCCACCAAAAACTAAGACACACAGAGTTTAAACATCATCTGAAAAGCAACACAGCTTGTTTTCAGTCAAAGGCCACGTCTAAACCCAGCGAAGGCGTCACAAGGTGAAACTGCAGTCCATAGCAGAGGGGATGAAGCCTCATACAGAACTGGTTTGGCTTTCGACCCCGCTGAGATAGTAAATCGAGCACAGCAAAGCTGACAGCATACAGTTAATTTGCAAAGAACTTATTAAAAAACCTCCCAGGGTTAAATCAATGTTCTCAATTTTATGATTTCATCCAACCCCTCAGTCACAGAGGCATTTCACCCATTGGTTACATTACTGACTGACGCTGGGCTAAACAAGACGTTCATCGACAGCACATGATGAATCCGCCCCAGACAGTCACGAGCCACACCCCTCCCATACAGAGGATGCCACTCACCGGTCACCCTTGCGGATCTGGCTGAACTGCCGTGTGATGAGGCAGGCAAAGAGCGGCCCCACGCGGCCCCCGGGGACAAAGGGCTCAGCCACACCCCCCAGCCACACGTCGATATTGTCCGCCGTGCCGTATAGCTTCAGCAGGTTCTGGGCCATTGTTTTGTTCTTGAGCACGACGGCCAGCTGGTTCTCCGTTCTGGGTACGGACAGCTTGCAGAACCGACGCCATGCGTTGTAGCCTTTGGGGGGGCGTCAGTGCTGTCAGCATGTTTAGAGGAGTGACTGGTCACCCCAAATTTTAAAGAACGACAAACAGCACTGCAGTTTGGAGTCTGGGATTGTGACTGACAGGCTGTTACTTTTGCTGTGTAATGTTAATGACAATTACAAAGACAATAATAATACATATCGTTCAACATTCATCATCATGATCTTTCCCCTGAAAAATACCTGCTTACTATAACAGGAAGAAACTCGCTCTGCTGGCAAAGTCACTTCCCCTCGTCTCGATAAATGACAGAATTAAAAAATTAGTTTATGTGGATCTTGCACATTCTCCGCATGCTTACACAAGTCTCCTCCCAAAATCTAAAGATACTTATTTGGAAGTTTAAAGTCATTTCAGTATAAATACAGTACCGGTGTACTCTTCACACTTTTTTGTTTTGCCCCAATATTCATTCTTGTGACCCTGAAAAGGTGCAGAAGCATTAACATGAAGGGGTTAGGCGCGTCCCTCACCGGGCAGCCCGTGGTCGCGGCTGCGCTGCATGTTCAGCGAGGCCAGGTCCTGCGCTACGCGGTCAGTGAACTGGAAGAGCCTCTCACGGAGCTCGTCGTGCATCATGTGATCCTGTACATTCAGCTTGGCCGGGCGCCCAATCAGGCCTCGCAGCACCGGGTCAATACCTCCTGTGGAGGTGGGCAGCAGGGGTGTCGTTCAGAGGCGGGAGACGGCATTAGCATTGAAAGCTGATTTCTGACGTGTCTCAGCTCCAGCAAACTCGACACCAAGAATGTCTGCCCTCCCTCCCCAGTGTCCTCTGCAGGTGACTCAGAGACTCAAATGCAGTGGTGAGCGATTTTGTGGGCAAAACTGTGCGTTTTTATACAAAAGGTGTAGACTTGCATTAAGGACAGTAGAGACAAGCCCCTACTAATATTGTGGGAGTACGGTGTGTATTTAGCGAAGTGGGAAATTTGGGCTGATTTCATCCCTAACAATGTTAAAACCAAACCTACACCCCTGCTTCTATGCCAGGTAATGGACTGTTGTTCCCTCTGAGGCTATCTAGGAATCTCCGTGCTCCAGGTTCACCACAACTCATTACTACACAAGTAGTTATGCAAAATAGATGGATGGGCAATTTGCTGATGAATGCTGATAAGAATAAAGGCAAACCTTCAAAGACCACCCTCCAGGGGGCGCTAAAGGCTTTGTGCAGCAGCACAGACTTAAATTGCGGGTGTTCGTTGTAGTTCTCATCCAGTCGGAAGATGAAAGGCTGGATGGCCAGATGGGCAAAACGATAGGCTGCTGTAGCAAAGACGTTGGAAATGCTGGGGTTCACCCTGTCACTGTAGCCGTAGTATCTGCGGAGCTTCGCGGCATTTTTCGTTCCAACGATGTGTGGTAGATAGTCCCTGAAAGCTATGACCTGGGTATGGGCAACAAGAGCAGAGTATGGCATGTGAACCACTACGAGGTGATAAGCAGCACATATGTGCGAAACCTGGAGCAAAAAACTTTGGCCTTATTTGGGGCCTAACTATGTTTATGGATACTAAACACACAAAAAAAAAAAAATCTGAGATCTGATTTTGATGTATTATCTAAAATATTCACATTTCTAAAAATCAGAGGTTAGGATTAAGAATCAATCGGAAATGACATCTTACATTTTGAAATTGTAAGATCACTTTGGAGTACAAGGGCCACACAGACCAGTTTGTACAGTATTTAAAACTTTAGAGCTTCCTTGATGCGTTGCGTACGATGTGAGGTGGTACATACGTTTTCTGTGGCCTAAACGCCCATAGTGATGAACTACAACTAACCTGCAGCAGAAAGCATCTAATAAAAGCAGTAAACTCTTCAGAAGCATCTTTGCTCATGAACATATGTGACAGAACACCATGAGAAAAATGAAAATATCGAACTTGTTTCACCACTGATGAGTGGTTGACATTTTTTAAGTCTGCGTCTTTTCAACAACAAGCAGGCTTTGAATCTAGTGCCGTGAAGATATGAAACCTATTACTACTACGGTTTAAACGTCAATTCGTTTATAACAACACGGCACCTGTTGTGTGAGATATGTACTTGTTTTTCGGGGAGAAAGAGTGGGAAGATTGAATAAACAGTTTTAACAGGTTATCCCACCTATAGGGGGTGAAAATGTAAAAGGAAGCGTTCCCGGACATGCAGGTGGAAATGGTCGGAGCAAATGAAGTTGCGGATGGGCACACGGCGGTGGGAGAGCAGCACAGGGATGACATCACCTGGTGGAACGCTCCCAAGATTTTGCGAGCCTCCTGATAGAGCCTTTCGCCGCTCCACTTGGGATTGAGCTGGCGCAGGGCGAGGACCAGCCGGTTGTGCTCTCGCAACATTAGCGTGTGCAGCGACGTCAGGGCGATATTCTCATCCACACGCATGTCACCTGTGGGGAGACACGTCGGGCTCCAAGAGTGACACCAGTGACTCGCATTACAATCACCTAGGAACCTGGCTACTCGCAAACCTTGACTGTGTAGCAGTATGCATATTTACTTGGTTTTCTTCACCAAAGGGCTCATTTTACCCCAATCAGATGCCTTAGGGTACCTCGCCTGGTGCCCTGTGATTTCTGGAAAATGTCCTTGTAACAGATTTTGTTTTAATACAATACATGTTCTATACCCAATAAGCATTATCCTCTATGATACACGAGCAAGAAACTTCATACTGTTTTTCAGCATTGAGTTCCCTCCTATAGGTCCTCAACAAAAATGACTGTACCTTGACACGTTTTACCCCAACAGCACTGTAACAATAACTGTAGAATAACAATAATAACCATGATAACCATGAGTGATGAGTAGTTTTCCTCATATGGCTCCACAGGGCAATTCCTGCCGAGATCCTCACCTGCTAAGAAGCAGGGCACCTCTTGCAGACTGTTATTCCCAGTAATTTTCCCCCGTGTGTCGCAGGTACGTAGATTAGAGAAAGGCAGCAAATCCCTGCCGTTATCACGGTAAATGCTGTTGACCTTCATCAGGCCCGTGTTAAAATCGAGGTTGCGCAGATTGCGCGCCAGAATATCCTCGGAGCCGTAGACCTGGCTGGCGTCCACGAAGCACGTCAATGCGTTTATCTGCTGCCGCACATTGGCCGCGCCAAACCAGACCCCCGCTTCCCCGCTCCCACATGCTGGTGCAGAGCGGATGAAGGGGAGACACTTCACATTGGTGTTTTTCTTGAAGCGGGCGTCATTTGGAGGTATCTGCATGGACAGAGCAAGACAGCAGATCAGATCTCATCTGGTATGGAATTCAAAGTCACAATTCAGGCCCTGAAGAATGTGGGCTATGCTGGTTTAGGCTAAAAGGACTGAAGAAACCAAGGACCTGAAAGACTCAATACTTGTCTGATGAAAGGAAGAAGAGTATTTAAAAGCTCATATAAGTTCATTAGTATTCCACAGCTGAACTGAAAATCCTGCAGCTTCTTGCAGAACTCTTACTACAATCCATACTTTGCGACATCGTAAGGGCTTGGATTTGGCAGTAAGTCATACATACAATGGCATCAAATCACCTTAAAGTCAGATCAGTTTCCACAGAACCATGGAAGAAGCACAGTGTAAATTCCTCTCTACCCACTGTGAAGAAAATTGATAAGTGCTTATCAAACTTTGTGGCACAAGACCAGGGCACTGACCATCATGGGGAAGCAGGGATTAGTAAAAGCGCAGGTATTTTCACAGTTGACTCCATTGCTGAATGAGCGGATGCTGGGAGAGAAGGGCGTCAGAGTCAAGTCATGGTCCATCCATTGGCCAAAGATGGTCACCAGATGGGAGTAGACTGTGTCTTGCTTCACATCCTTGTTGTCTGTGTGCAGGATACGATTAGAGACCTCCCTCACCTTGAGATGGAGAAAGAGGTAGGATCAAGAGCCAGAATATTAACCAGTAAGGAGAACCACATGCTGAAATCAACAATTGATAGTAGTCTCTGGAAAACTAAAAATGGGTGAATTCACTTGACCTGAGTAGGTTTGCAGGGGACCTGGACATGATGCCAGCTCATTGCTGGGCACACACATACACACATACACACACACGTAGAAATGATTCACAGCAGATCTATGAACTATGGGAGGAACCTGGAGTACCCAGAGGAGACTCACATCGTACAAGGAGAACACGCAAACTCCACACTCAAATAGTGATGGTGTTATTCAAACTCCTAAGCCTGAAGGTGAATGTAACATTGCCACCATATTCCTATACAGAAAAAATAAATATTACTGGTATAATAATCAAAATACCAAGGGGAGAAGGAAGCCATTGACTTTCAGTTTAGGGTCCCAGCCTTTGGGCAATGATGTTCCATCCTGGTACTGAGGCGGCAGCCAGCGTGTAAACGGCGTGTTTGAGGATCCCAGACGCGTGTTTCTCCTGGTGAACCAGACACAAGAGAAACACAAACACCTCCTTTTGCATGCCACTTTCCCTTATCCATGCCCTTGGACCAAGCATGGTGAGGAGCGGCAGGTCAGTTCTGTGCAGCCTTTTTTTTTGGGTTCAGTTCGGGTCAAGAACCTCAACAAGAGAGGACAAGAGGAAGGTCTCCACCCATGACTTGAAAAGCTCAGTTACAAGTCTGGGCCTCCAGGTGGTACCTGCTGCATGCTAATATGGGCACTGAGAACTTACACGTTGTTGCAGATCCCAGTGATGGTACGGAACTTGCTCATTAATATGGTTTTATTACATGGAGCGGGACTTTGGAGGGCCCTACATCCTGTGAGCTTGCCGATGGTAGCCAGGTCTTCAGCAGTAAGCAGATCTAAGGTATGGAAGGGAAAGTGCTAGATCAAGGGAAGTGGCACAACATCATCTCAATCTAATGTGTCAGTATTAACATCCATCCTTAGATTCCATACAATGCATTAGAAGGCACCAGGCAGGGTATACCCTAAAGTAGGGTTTCCCCAACTCAATCTTTATGGGACCCCAGATAGTCCACATGTTTGCTCCCTTCCAGCTCCCTACTGGAGCAAAAAAATGGCAGGGAGCTGGGAGGGAGCAAAAACATGGACCATTCATGGGGGTCCCCGAGGACGGGGTTGAGAAGCACTCTCTTAAGGCACCTAATTGGAGCAAAATTTTGAACCAGACCTGTGTTTCAAAGCGGAAACTGACAAAACCTGAAGCGGACATCAAAAATTGAACATGAGCAGGATTGCGCACGCTTGTGGGCCAATTTTCTGTGCATGCATGTGTGAATAGCTGTACATGTAAAAACATTTGTGGAGTTAGTATGTTAATTGTTTGTTGTGTATGTGCATGCTGAATGAGAGTGTGTGTATGTTTTCATATTTATGAGTATTGCATTTCTTTGTGTGTATGAGCAGGACAGCATGTGTGTGTCTGCGTGGATTAGGTTTATATTAAAGCATTGTGGGGACCCAATGTCCCCCACAATGTAACATAAAAAAAACAAAAGTTTTTTTGAAGTTTTGGGGACGACAAAGATGAGGTTAGGGCTGGGTATGGGTTAAGGTCATCATGTTGGCATTAGAGTTTTCCCTGTAGGAATGAATGAAGAGTCCCTACAAACTGTGTGTGTGTGTGTGTGTGTGTAACTGACCTGTGGCATTGAGGAAATTCTTGTGAACGTGGCTGGTCTTCTTCCTTAGCAGCTGCAATGCAATATCCATATACTCTGCAGCACGCACAGCAGAACGTGTGCCCCCTACAGGCTGCTTCATGAGGAGCAGGATGTCTGCAGGACTAGCCGTGCTCCGGACACGGGCCAGGCTCCTTTGAGAGAGCAGGCGGCAAACATAGGTCACAGAGTCAGACATGACACAGTGCTGGGGACAAGACATGACCTCAGAAACCACACCCAGAGTCAGGGAGAAAACACAGTCATCATAAACTAGCTAGAGAGTCAGGGAAGACACACTCCTCACAGACAAGCTACAGAATCAGGGAAAAGACACACTCCTCTAGACAGTATGCAGTTGTATTTCTGTTGAAGGACTAGAAATGGGAAATGGGAGTTAGTTTAATGGTGATTAATCCATGAATAATTAGCATTACAGTACTGCTTCATAGTCCCAGGGCTGTATGCTTCATCTGTGTAGATTTGCATTCCGGTTGGAGTATAACTACATTAGGGGAAGTGTGCTGCTTCAGTGGGCTTCGCTGTGGCTTCACACCATAGAGTTCAGGATTTGATCCACACCCTAGCTGGGCATTTAAGGAGTCTCCTCGTTTCCTTTCTGTTTCAGGTGGGATTCCTCTAGATACTGATTTATTTCCGTCATCCAGACACATGGGAATTGCACAGTTTGGTGAATTTGCATCTCTAAACTGAGTCACTAATCAGGCATTGATGAACTCTGACCACAGTTTACAACATGCTTTTATTAAAGCAGGGCCGGGGGGGGGGGGCTTGGGCAGCCAGTGGACATTAGTTTTTAGTTCTTCTCCTCCATTGTCTTCTGACATTCGTTCTTTCCTGTTCCATTTCTCCCCTCTTTCATGCACCATCTATTAATTTTCTGAAGCGGTTTATCCTATTCAGGGTTGCGGGTGGTTCGAAGTCTATCCTGGAGACTACGGGTGCAAGGTAAGGAACAGCCCAGGATGGGGCGCCAACCCATTACAGGGCACACTCACGCATCATGTATTCACACATGCACACCTGATTTGGTAATTTGGTAACTCCAATTAGACTTGGCATGTTTTTAGATTGTGGGGGGGAACCCCATGAAGATGCGGGAAGAACATGCAAACTCCACAAACATGTAACCATGGCAGAGACTTGAATCCAGGCAACAGTGCAAACCACTGCACCACTGTGCTGCCTGTTTTTCATGCACCATTTTGATTAAATTATATAATAATTTATTGCCACACACTCTTTCCAAGTGCCTTTAGGTAACTCTGTTGTGAAACGCGCCATATTAAAGAGAACTGAATTGAAACTTGACCTTTGTTAGTTTAATAAGGTTGAATGTGAAATTAAAAAATATTTATATATTTATTT